>OY856409.1:842597613-843197613 GCA_963693085.1 Alisma plantago-aquatica
TTGATTAAATAATAGACAAACATATTAATTGTTACTGATGATAGGGAAATGGCTTTAATTTCACAAGACATGTTAAGTTTACATAGTTGGAGAGATATGTGTGATTAGATATTGAACTCGTTATACTTCTTAGTTTTTGTGTGTGAAAAATATACATTTTTCTAGATAATATTATTCTCTAATGTTAGTTTTTAGTGATATTTGATTATTAAAATGTTAAAAATTGTTTATTGTTTATTAATAGAAAAACATTCTTTCAATTTAAAATATATAAAATAAAAAAATACATCATGTTTGTTAGAAAATGTAAATCTATTTCATTTTGAATTCTTGTTTACAAATATTTTCTATATGTAAATATTCACTCTAATAATGATATATAGCATGTAATTTCTTACTAATAATGATTTCCCTAATACTAAGCATTAAACAATTTGATTGAATAAATTACTTAAAGATTAGTTTATGTTTAAAAAAAAGTGTATTAAAATTTGTTAAGTGAAGATGTTAAACGAGTTATACATATGAACTTTTTAGAAGAAATCTATATATTTTTCAAACAAAAATGTCTTCGTTCTTATTATTTGTTATATTACTTAGTATTTAGAAATAATAAAAAATTGTTATATTATTATTAGTAGTATAAGAAGAGTTTTTATTTTGAAATATATAGTGTAAAAAATATTCATCTAGTTACAAAATGCTAATCTTGTTGAATGACAAAAAGTTTACTTTACTTTTAGTTTCTTATTTATGCACATGTTTTGCTTGACTAATATTATATATCATGTAAATTTTCTTACTATTAATCGTTTCCTATATTAAATGTTATTCTCATTTCATTATTTATTAACCAACATGACAATTTTTTTAAGAGTTGTACCTTGTATTATTAGTAACAACCAATTTATTAATTGTGTTTAATATCTGAATATAACCTTTTGAAAGCATTTAAAAAAAATGTAGGATGTAAGTACTATCTAGTTTTATAGTATTTGAAAAATTGTTTCATGATAAATTGGAACGTAAAGTAAAATACTTTATAATATTATGAAAGATTTGTATGATATAGCAAGCATGATCACTGATGTAGTGGGTTGGTCTCTAAAGATAATTTGGTTATTAATTTATATGTTGACTTTCTACTTTCTCAAGCAACATGTCAAATATGGAAAATCAAATTTCATAAGATATGCTTTATTACAGATAAAAAAATAGGTATCATGATAGTGTAGCATATGAATGGTTTTAGCACATTTCCCTAAATTTTAAAATATGATCTAAAATGTAAAATATAAAATATAAAATATAAAATAGTAGTGTTATTTAGTACAAACTATAGTTATATTTGTATGTTTTGCTGAAGCAAATATAATTTTTTTATGTCTAAGTTTTACTCATAGGTAGAGAAATTTGTTACCACAATTGTGTCATCATTATAGCTCCAATTTAAAATTCAAGTAGAGGTTCAAATATTCATATCCTCCAAGAAAATGATGTTAATAGATATCCTTATATATCCATTTATGTTGAATCAACATGCTAATGGAAAAGGCCGTTTTTTGTCCATTGAGAAAAATATAAAAATAAGAATGAAAATATAGTAACTTTGCTAAAGAAGTCAACGCAATACACCCTTATAATTATGTTCATTGTCATGTGTATTCGGAGACAAAAACTAAAAAGTAAAACTATACTTGTAATAAATCAGTGACATGACATCTAAAGAAAACAAAGTAAAACTATATAAATATGAACTACAATTAGAAACTTGACTTGTTATACAACTAACAGTAACTGTTATTTGCCAATTTTCTTGTCATTGCATTCATGGGGATGAGTTTGAGTACTCTGGATGGCAGCATCTTCATGAGTTGGGCAAGCCCATTCATGATAAACTGGAGAGGCAGGGAGGTAGGGGGACAATGGTGTTTCTATTGACAACGCTTAGATGGTAATTTTTCTTACCTTTTTTCAAAGGAACAAGTGCTTTGTTGGATACTAAAAGAAAATTAGAGATTGACACAATGTGAAAAATGATGATGGTTAAATAGTAATTTGTTGGATCTTAGAAAAAATCAAAGATTAAAAGACACGAACACAAAGATTGAGAAATGAAGATGGTTTCTTAATAACCCACACATTAATAATATATACAATTTGAGGATATAAATTACCATACGATGTTTCTGCATCTTCTACCTCCTACAAGGGGATGTGTAATCTTTTGGCAGACGTTGTAGCGAGTTGTACCATGCCTCCCCATACAGTTGCACCATGCCTCCCCATACAAAGTGAACCTACATAGATGATTAATACATCAAGCAACACATCCAAAAATATCAAAACATTTTAACTTAACTGCATTCTTTTCCCCATAATCGATATCAGTACGATCCATCCAAGCGACCTAGGCTCCAACTGGTATGTCGTTCAAGTTACGAAAGATTCAAATGTTAGGATTTTGTCTCTTATCCTAATTGGATAAAAAATAATATCTAACAATATTAGGTAAGTGCAATAAATGTTAGACTTGGAGTCGAAGACATTATTTCCTTATCATTTTGTGTTGTCGTTTCCTAATCCCTATAGAATTGTCGTATCCTCTCGTATTGTCTTACCGGGAGTCCCTATCTATAAATAGGGATAGACACCGATGTATATTGTGTGCCACAGAACACCAAGGTGTGGTATCCAACGTGTGGTAACTTCGGGTGTGCCAACGTAGGACAACATCATGTGTCAAAATGAGAAGTCACAAAGGATAGCCAAAGGGCAGAGAGAGTGAGAGTGGGTTACGAAATTCTATTGTGGGCACCTGATTGTGAGGGAGCGACAATTATTGTAATCTTCTTGGAGTTGCTTAATAGAATTATGCGGTCTTCTTCTCCAATCATGTTCTTTGCTTGGTTATTTACTTGGTGGTTATTGGCTTTGTCGATGTGGGCAGTCGTAGCTTTTGTTGTGTGTGCTTGGGCTGTATCTCGTGTGATATTTTTCTTGGGCTTGAAGCTTCCGCAAATCTCTTCAAGTAGTATCAGAGCAAGAAGTCATGGTTAGATTGACCACACAATCTCTTCAAGTGGTATCAAAGCAAGATTCATGCGAGACGATCAGAAAGCATTGGAAGCACGAAAAAGCATGACGATGTCGACAACTACCGCTGGAGGCCATCCAATAGAAAATCTTGATGGCAACATCATGGAATTAGGTGGGCGTGCATCTACTAGTTGTGAAATATCAACGCGAGGTGGAGTTACACTATCTACTTGCAAGGGGCAAGTGGCCACAAAGGCTACCTGGTTCTATCGACTGGTTTCATTTTTTCTAACCAAAAGAGGAGCGACTGACGAGAGGTCTATGAATATGGAAGGTGTAATGAAGTAGTAACATGGGTGGCATGTGTCATGAACCCGAAGATTGCTACATGTATTCAACTCTCATGGGCAGTTTGATACGAGATTGCAAACTCGGTTGCGAATTTCAACAGATGTAGAGGCAAAGATGTCAACTGTTGGAAAGAGGAAGTCATGGTTAGACGGACCATGTAGTGTCTTCAAGTGGGTGTGACTAAAAGAAGACACGACCCTATGGCATGGAGGCTAAAGGTGTGAAGGATACGGTTCTTCCAAGCGCAGATGGAGGCGATACAATTTCTCAAACTGTACAATACGAGGAGCTCTCACATGAAGGGTCTAGACACTCATGTCTGGACACACACTCCATACAGGTGTGCATGGTGATATGCTTCTAGAAACAGGAATAGCTTCCGAGGATGGAAGCACAGAAGAAGAACAGAAGTAGACTTTTTGGAGGAGCAACTTCAGCGGATAAGATTCAAGGTGAAGATTTTTAGGATTTTGTCTCTTATCCTAATTGGATAAGAAATAATATCTAAAAATATTAGGAAAGTGCAATTAATGTTAGACTTAGAGTCGAAGACATTATTTCCTTATCCTTTTGTATTGTCATTTCCTAAACCCTATAGAATTGTCGTATCCTCTCGTATTGTCTAACTGAGAGTCTCTATCTATAAATAGGGACAGACATCGATGTATATTGTGTGCCAAAGAACAGTGATGTGTGGGTTCCAACGTGTGGTAACATCGGGTGTACCAACATAGGACAACATTCTGTGTCAAAATACGAAGCCACAAAGGATAGTCAAAGGAGAGAGAATGAGAGTGGGTCATGAAATTCTATTGTGGGTACGTGATTGTGAGGGAGTGACAATCCTTGTAATTTTCTTGGAGTTGCGTAATAGAATTCTGCAGTCTTTTTCTCCAATCATGTTCTTTGCTTGGTTATTTATTTGGTAGTTATTGGCTTTATCGATGTGGGCAGTCTTAGCTTTTGTTGTGCGTTCTTAGGTTGTATCTCGTGTGGTATTTCTCTTGGACTTGAAGCTTCCGCAAATCTTTTCATCAAACCCTACATGCTCACTATGTCTCCTTGGCGTCACACTTCTATTGACCTTCTTGTACACGATGTTGCGTTAGCATATGCAGCATAACAAGTGCAACATGAAGAAAAGGCAATACGATATTACCAAAATTTTATAAGCAAAGAAATTTGACATCTGTATTCCCATTCATATACATACTTTCTCATACCTTATAGGTTTCTCACATACCATGACTGAGATTTTGGTCTGATTAACGATAAATTCTCTTCGAAGTGATAGTGTTTGTAACTGATATGTAGCTTTGACTGCGACGATGCAAACAAAATTTCTCAGCATTGATACATACAGTTATGGGAGGATGCAAGAGGAAAAACAGAGATTAGAGAAGAGGAAGGAAACATTTTCATGTACCATATTGCTTTGCTAGTGGGGAGCCAACTTCATAATGGCGAGATAATGATAAGTTTTATAAGGGGTCAAGGAGATGCCATTTTTTTAAATGATAACAGAAAGAGAGTGGTATATGGATCGTGGAATGTGATAAGGGAGGTAAGTGGAAAGTGATTGGAGTGAGGAATCAATTATGGAATTATCGGGAGAGTTAGTGTTGGACTTGGGAATATTTAAGTTGTGATGAGAAGAGAGTCGCCCAGATAGCAAGCAGTATGGGAGGGTAAAGGTGCTTGAGATTTTTTCTGCATGTGGTTGGAAATAAGATAGTGTTGCCAATTTTGCTTAGAATTGACGATAAGGAAACCTAATGCCTTTCACAATACAAAATAAAAAAATGGAGGAAAAATGTCAGAAGAGAGAGAGTAAAGGAGCTCACAACATTTCAAAAATGTTGCAATGTGATTTGTTGAGCAATTTTAGGAGACTACAAAGTGGCAATGTGGTAATTTATTGAACTTATTCACTCTTTTTATAGTAGTATAGATATGTGTGTGCGTGTGTGGTAGAGTCTGAATGCTAGAGAAGTTGGTAAAACAAGGAGACAATTGGGATTTGTACTAAGGTCCCTTTGTAATGGGACACTGTGGTTGACCACTTGAGCCACTCCTCATCGATATATATATATATTTATATATATATATATATATATATATATATATATATATATATATATATTTATGGGATAAAGAGAGGCATTCAAGCACATTGTCTCATACCAAAGAAACCCGAGTCAAGAATTTGGCCTCCGTCACGGGCATAGAAGAGGGCGAGAATGCCTCTCTTAATTCCAATATATATATATATATATATGTATATATATACACACATAAATAATACATATATGTATATATATGTATATATGTATATGTATATGTATATATATGTATGTATGTATGTATGTATATATATGTATGGGATAAAGAGAGGCATTTTCTCCCCCTCTCCCACGCCCGTGACAGAGGCCGAACGTCTAAGAGGGTGGTAAACCAAGGCAGCAACTGTGATTCGAACTCGGGTCCCTTCGTGAGGAGACACCGCGCTTGACCACTTGAGCCACTCCTTGTCGGCTATATGTATGGGATTAAGAGAGAAAGATTTCTCTCCCCCCCTCTCCCATAAATATATATGTATGTATATATATGTATATATGTATATATACATGTATATATATACATGTATATAAATAAATGTATATATATGTATATATATGTATATATGTATATATATGTATATATGTATATATATGAATATATGTATATATGGTATATATATGTGTATATATATGTATATATGTATATATATATATATATATATATATATATATATATATATATATATATATATATATAAATATTGGAATTAAGAGAGGCATTCTCGCCCTCTTCTATGCCCGTGACGGAGGCCAAATTCTTGACTCGGGTTTCTTTGGTATGAGACAATGTGCTTGATCACTTGAGAAACTCCTTGATGGATATATGTATGTGTGTAGGCATATATATACATATATAAAAATATACATACATGTGTGAGTGACTGAGTGTGTGTATGTGCATCAGTCTCTATTTGTGTATATTTATTTATTTGTATATCAATATTTATAAATATGTATATGTATATGTATAAGTATATGCATATGCATATGTATTGGATTAAGATAGAAATGTTTCTTCCCCTCTCTCCCATAACCCGTGGAAAAGGCTGGATGCCCGGAAGGGTGATAAATCAAGAGATGCTTCTTCATGTGGTTTCAAACCTGAGTCCCTTCATTGGGGACCAGCGGAATTCACCAACTGGGCTATTCCCTTGTCAGATCATATGCATATGTATGTATGTATGTATGTATGTATACACACACGCACACACACACACACACACATATAGACACAATATAAATGATTTAGTTGATTAGTTGTAGTTCCTTCAATGACAATAGTTATACCATCTTGTACAACTTTGTTATTGATGTCATACCTTCTTTCTATTCTAGTAGTTAGATAAGTTGATGGATGAAAATGTATTTATTTTTCCAAATTACGTTCTAGCTCAGAGTATTTTTCTTCTACCTAACAATCTAAGAGTTTCCTGAAATTCCTTTAAGCTTCATCAAATTTGAAGTCAATAGTGATTTCTAATACGTGTTAGGATAGATCCATATGGAGTGTGTTGTTGCATGAGGCCATATGTAGCAAGGGGAAAACCGAATCTCATCATATTGTCATATTATTGTCTTCTACATTATATGACATGCATATAACTTATGTTAGCGATTTCTCTTAGGGTAATCCATTTATGTTTCCCATGATGCTTTCCCATCATGCCTTGAATTGGTCACCTAAATAGATACTCCCACCAACCATAGATCGTACCAAAACAAACAACCATATGTGGTATCAAATTGGTGTAGAGAAATAACTAAAGGCTCAGTTTCACATTTAATGGTATGGTTATATTTCTCACTCATAACTTAGATAAGAATACTTATAAAACTCAACATCGACAATGGGAGAGACATTCTATTATAATTATTAGACAAGTAGGGACAAACACCTTTTATTATCGTTATTAGTGAGTCTATTGTGGAATGTCAAAGTTTTGTAATTTTTCGATGCCAATATTATACAAGTAATTTGTTTGTATTTTTATCTCGTAAATTTTTTTGAAGGGTATGTGAATTAGCCGATATAGATATAGCGCGTATCACACAATGCAATTCAAATTACAATTATTTAAAAATAAAAAGTTTTGAAAAGAAAATATACAAGTATTTAGACAAACACACATATGCATATATGAGTAATAAATGGGAAGAACATCCCTCAAATGGACGTGAGTCTGAATCATTGGAGACTCATTGTAGTTTGCATCGTATATCCACTTACCCGTTCCATGTGACATACTCAGGAGCACCTTTTGTATAGGAGGCCTCCTATAGGAATATGGTTAGGGATGAGCATTGGGTTGAGCCAGTCCGATCCGCCCCACGACCCATCCCGCATAATCTGACTCTGACCGGAATCCGATTTATAATATGAATGGACCGTGAGTCTAAAATTTAAATCTATATTTTATTTGGGTCTGATACATGCTGAAGTAAACTTAAGTCTGAAAATCTGAATGCCTGGACATATTTTATGTACATTATATGCATATACATCTATGTTTATCCTGAAAGAAAAAACATATATATTTTTTGATGCAATATGTATTACATATCTAACTAAGGACAACATGTATAATATGTAATCAGTCAACATGATTAGTGAATTAATACTGATAAGATAACCATCATTGGCATGGATAGATGCTCTTGACTTTGTTTTGATCTCACAGTGTCATTCCTATTGCACCTTTTGTTTTTTGGTTATCTATATTTTAACAACTAAATAAAATATGACGTTCATACTTTGATTTGTAATGTATACAACACTCGAAAAAGTCATGTCATTAGTTCATTTAAGAAAAATAACTGAAGTTACTAGCTCAATGCATAGTACATTCTGCTCATTTTTCGCTCATATGCCCACATGTAGGAGACAATTGATCTCTTGTCATTCGTACACCCATTTCATTGTATGTACATATAGGACGAGAAAGAAAAAATCCACAACATTGTAGATTTCACTAGTTTTTAAAGTCTCATACATTCACATGTATGAGAAAATGATATGATGTTGTTTCAATATACATTTTATTGTTGTAGGGGTTCACACAATTAAGGTATGCTTATTCCGACTGCATAGATCACAAAGTATATATATATATATATATATATATATATATATAACTTTTTGAAGGTTGATGACCAAGTATATATCATATTAATTTAATTTTCATATTATCAAATTAGATCTAACAAAATTTGGTATGCTCATTTGATATTAAATGGGAAAATCCGAACCCGGCCCGAAACCCAACATTCTTATTTGGGTCGAGTCATAGTTGACATTTTTTAATTTTATCTGGGCTCAAACCTGACCCACAACCTGCTTTAAAATATGGTTTGGATTTGAGTTTGGGACGGACAAAATCGATACAACCCGAACTAATGCTCATCCTTAAATATGGTATCCAACTGAATTCATTATATCATATATGAATTTTTATAGTAGTAAGAAATAATTTCTCTCGCCACTATTTTTTTGAAGTGTTGGATCGTGGGTGTTAATGTTCGGCTTCTATAAGTAGTACTCTACAGTAAGTATATGAGGGGTCCTACACTACCATTTAGCCTTACTTGGGGGCCGGTAATACAGGTCCTAATTCCCTGTTCTGGCTGTCATTGTTACGACCCTATTACAATTCATCTGAGCGGTGGAAACCCCCCATTAACTTTTTTAGGAGTGGACTTTTAGGATAAATCTTTGGTACATAATCTTTGGAACTGGGCCGCAACAGGGAAGCTGTAACAGGGAATCTCATGCCTGGTAATACTGGTTTGGTGTGGCACCCACTAAGGCTAGATGACATGCCTGGCTTATGCTATATAAGTTTTTGTGTACGCATATGCGTATGTGTGTGCACAATAGTTAGAAAATTTCAAATGCATACTAATATCTACGATAAAAGCCATGGAATTGAAATGGTAGAGACTATTTCCAAGCAATTTTCCTTATTAAGGGATTATTAGGTCATTTAAACTGGTGATTCAGATTTGTTCTAAAGCACTATGGTGCAGTTTTCAGTCTAGATCAACAAATATATCCACTTACATCGAAAAATATGAATAACATTGAGTTGTCACAAGGGGTGGAATCAGAAATGTACAATAGGGAAGTGGGGGCTGAATTTGTAAAAGGGGATTAAAAAATAAAATATGCACACACCAAAATTCAAACGTAAACCATTTACACAAGTAAAGGTGCAAAATACATGTAACATCCTCAATTTCATAGCTATTGTAAGCTTTTAGTGTGGGGTTTTCTAATAAGTGTATGCCAAGAGACCTAATGAATTAACCATGGCTAGGTATGTAATTAAGTTTACAAAATTTGTAATAAAAAGTCATCTGGTCAAGCAATGCACACCTAATGGCTTAAATGTGTATGACTGTAGCCAGACACATATGAATATAAATGAATAACTCATGTGAACGGTAATGTGACAAATACATAATACAATGACTTCAATTACTATTTTGAGCTCCAGACCAAGTTAAGTATCATTATTAGGGAAGTAAAGTAATGTTGACCTAATGTATCATATGAAATCTTCTATTAAGGGAATATTGATTGATGATTTAGTTCCATAACCGAGAATAGATAATGGACCTTTTGAAAGATCATGGAATGGTCTGGGGGTCATACAATCTTATATAATCCTGATTGGGCCAATGAGGATTCACATATGGGTCCTTGGAGTTCAAATTTGAGAATTTAGCATTTCATATCTATAATAAATACTGAATATAATTTTGATAGATATATAATTGATATATAAGATCAAGGGAGAAAATTTATATGTTCTTGATTTATCTAGTGGCCTAGGTGATTAAATTAGTAATTATTTGGTTTTTAATTAAAAGATATTTTTGGAGTATCTATGTAATTAATTTGGATCTGATATATTTTCCATAACAAGATAATGGTAATATATCACGTATCGCAAAATTTGAGTTCAAACGGGATCTTGTGGTGGTTTGTGGAATTATTTCTATAGATTGGACTTTTGTGTAAAAAATAAAATTAAAAAAGAGCAATTTCCAGTCCATCACGGATTGGAGAGTCTGTAAACTAGAAAAAAAGTCCCCTTTCGGGGAGGATCCGATACATGAATCATTGAACGCAAGACCATAAAATCATGAAAGGTTTGTGTGTGGCGTCTTGTAGATCTAGTATTAGGATTTGTCAAGCGACTGGTATGGAAAGGGAAGAGAACCAAGGGACAAACTTGGGCCGACATGGAGTTCACCTAGAAGCCGTGTAGTTCACCTGGGTGGCCATGGAGATTTGAAGATCTCCAGTACCGAAGCTTTGACCCAGCCGCCAGCGATGGGAGCCGAAGGGTGAAGCCATCTAGGCCTTTTTCCCACAAGAAGGCAGTTCGGGGCGCTGGGGGATGCGGCGGTCAGACCTGTGCACCACCTACTCTGTTTATGGATGGAACAAAGGAACGTAGGTCATAGGAGGAAGATGAAGGGGGACGGGCCAATAGATTGGGACCGTTGGATTCCAGATTGGCGACGGAAATTCATCAACATTAAGGTAATTTTAGAAAATTCATATCTTGAGCTACAGATCTCAGTTTGGGACAAACAAGGTACCTATTGAAAGCTCTTGGAGTTTACTATCCTATAAAAATAGTTTCTAAGTATGATTTTGATGTCTTCTATTTACTATATTCTGGGTAGACAAAACTATATAATTTTGATGTTTTGCCAATTAAAAATAGTAAATGCCTTTAGAAATTCATACAAATTTTACTGAATGTGTATTTTGATATGTTTAACATTAACTCAGATCTTGATCTTTCATATATGAAGTTTTAATGAGGTTTTTAATGTAAACCCTAATAAGGGTATTTTGAGTATTTCACCCATAATCTGATTTTTAAATGACCTGATATTTTAATACATGATCTTCCTACATTATATGAATACTTTTCTAGAGATTTAATGAAGTTTCTTGTGCTATTATATTAGTATTTAGTTTTAGATGAGTAGCCATTATGAAAGAATAATAAATGATTATCCTGACACAATAATTGTTATATGTATGCCTAATTAGGTCTGATATTAGTAACGTGATGGTATTATACTTTGATTTTATAATTGAGTCAATAAGTTTAGAATATGTAACTATGTTTGAGAATTATTCTCATTATATGAAGTATATGTTCATATTAGTACATAAGATGATTTATGTCTTATTTGAGTATAAAGATAATATTTATTATATAGTATGAGTTTTATTTTATTTCAACGCCAAGACTCTATGGTGATTTTAGATTAAAGTTATGTTTAGTGTAAATAAGAACCCTAAGTTGGTATATTTAGTTAGGAAGATGGGGTTTTGAGATTTAGAAATAGAAAGAGGGAACATGTACTTGGACTTATAAAACTTTGATTATATCCAGGTGATTAAGATTTGGAATAAGAAATCAATACTAAGTTAAGGACATCATCAACACAAAAGGTAAGTGGTCCATGAACATGCATATTCATAAGTTTAATTTCAATATGTTTACATGTCTCCTATTAAGACTTTCAGACCTATGTGGCTTAATGCTATAAGATTTCAATGTTAAGATGTGCAAATAGTTTTTTTCTCATATTTCTATCATTATGTAAGTTTAGATATCAAAAATCTCAAATAGAGATATGTTTCTCAAAATAGTTATGACTCATGGATCAACTCCATGAAAAAGTTAAAGAATCATGTCCCTATAAGATTTCTTAGAAATGTTTCAAATTAATGAATAAGATTTCAATATAACATAAGCAAGTAATATAGTCATACATTAGTTAATAATCTAGGATAATTTGGTATTGAGATTTTAAGTATAAGTATGTTGTTAGGATTTCTCATATACATAGATATAGCCATGTATTAAGATTTCAATTAGAATCAGGTTTTCTTATATATTGAGAGATCCAAGAACTAAGTAGTTAATCAGATTCTATAGAATGAGTAATATCTTTAAATTAAGTACAAGGTCAGAATACAAGTTTTGAACATATTAAGGCATGCTCCAATTTTCAAGATAAATGTACTGTTGGGATCAAGATGTGTTATTAATTGACTTATGATGATAATATGCATTATGATGAATTGAGTTATGATTATTCAAGATAAACTTATATAAGATTGCTTTTAAGGTTTAAGTTGTAAGTTGTATGCTCATATGTAAATATTAAGATTCAGGGTAGGATCAGATTTAATAAGATCTTATAAAGGTTAAATCATTTTGTTAGATTCATGTTTTTAGATATTTTGTACTTAAACTACTTTCATAACTTGAATTAAGGTACTGTGTATGCTTAGTCTTTCTATATGTAATTTGTATCCTTTTTCATAAGCCTCTACACTCAGTTGTCATATAATTATTATCAATGAGGTCATTCGAATAAATTAGAGTTTCAAACTAAGATGTATCTAGATAACAAGGACATCAGATTTAGATTCAGACTTAGATTACTGAGTGTGTGAGTAGCCATATACTAAATAAAGATACATGATAAGGGTTTTAGACCCAATCTCAATTATGAAGTGATTCAGATCCATATTCACATTCAGTTGTAGATTTAATTTATCACTTAAGCATAAAAGATTCAGATTCAGATTCAGATTTAGAATTCAGTACATACTCAGTAATCAGTTGTAGATAAGTTCAGTTATCATAATTCAATTTTAGTATAAGATAAGCTCTGATTCAATATTTAGTAAGTTTAGACTTCAGATAATTAATTTGAACCTTCACATAAGACATTATATGATAAGTCCACATTCAGTAGTCTCGGGATGATTCAGAGGCATCTGTTGCCAATTCAGAGGAGTGTTCACTCCAATTCAGAGGTGTTGTAGCACCAATTCAGGGCGTAGCCACGCCAATTCAGAGACACCTCAGTGTCATTCAAAGGCATGTAGTTCCAATTCAGGGTACTTTGGTACCAATTTAGGGCGTAGATACACCAATTCAGGAGGACTTATTGTATAATAGTGTCCACAATCCGATAAAAATCGTAAATAAATGATATCTTAGTTTAGAGCACGCCCATAATCTCATCCATGCGTATGATGAGAGGGAATCAGATAAGATAAGTATGACCCCAACACTTTGGTGTAGGTCATGAGACCCATGTACCAAGATACATGTCTCCTGAAATAATGTAAGGTAGAAAGATAAGAATCTAGGTTGAGAAATAAGAAACTTTATGTTTCAGTTTACTCACAGTTTGATGTTAATTCATGATAATATTCAATTTCAGTTCTTTAGCAATGTATCCTTAGAATACTCATGCCACTTACACTAATGACTATTTTTCCAAATGCATGGCTGGGACATAATGTCCATAGGATTTGGAGCAGCTGAGGATCAAATGAACAAGTAAAGGTCTAGGAGATTTTCCAACTTTCCTAGTGGGGTGCCATCTACCGAGGCGGTCCAGAGTTTAGACATCTCTTTTTATGCTTAGTATTGTTACCACAATATATTAGATGAGTTGTAGTTTTCTTTTTATCAAGGACTATGTATGTATCAATTTAACTCAGTGAAAAGTGTTTCGTTTGCTTTAATTTCAATGACTATCATGTTTGTGACACTCCCAAATTAAAAAAAAAACATTGCTTCTGCTCATGTATTATGAAAATCTCGGTGTTACACTATAGTATCAGAGCAATTTGGTAAATGGCCACTAGGCAAAGATGATTCTCATAGTTGCCCTAGGATGAAGATAAGTGATTGTGGTGTATGGATAGATTCCCAAAGAAAGATACAATGACCTAGAATGACTAAGAGTCTTCACCTTATAATAAATAGAGATGTCATATATAGATGTTTACCTATTCTAGGTCTCAAGTTTCAACCTAACCCTAGCTAATGACGTTGCTTCTCCATTCTCAATGGTTATGGACAACCAATTGAGAATTGAAGAGCAGTGTCATAAGCAGTAGATTTGGATGCATATCTCATTTCTTACTAGTCTGGGTGGTATGGGACACATGTCCTAGTAGGTTAGTGAGAGATAGCATTATAGGATCTCACATCTCTGGGTATGTGCTGGATTACCACATATCTAGAAATGTGGGAGATACCTAGAAGACCTAAGATTTGACGGTCAACTATACCTAATGTTAGGAATTCATGAGAAGGTTGACGTAGATGTCGTAAGTATAGAGCCAAGTTTAGTTTCATAAACCCTAAGTATGAGTGGAGAAATAGACCAAGGTAATAGATAATGCTCACATAAATATTTTATGAAAATACATTATATATCTCTTTTCATGTAAAATTTTGAGCATGTGTACCTTAATATGTTAATATCAATGAATGAAGAGGTAAGAAGAACCCTAAGGTGGGTAGTATGCTAAAGAAATTTTGAGGATGAATTTTTTTTAAGGTGGGTAAAATTGTAACATCCTCAATTTCATAGCTATTGTAAGCTCTTAGTGTGGGGTTTTCTAGTAAGTGTATGCCAAGAGACCTAATGAATTAACTATGTCTAGGTATGTAATTAAGTTTACAAAATTTATAATACAAAGTCATTTGGTCAAGCAATGCACACCTAATGGCTTAAATGTGTATGATTGTAGCCAAGCACAGATGAATATAAATGAATAATTCATGTGAAAGGTAATGTGACAAATACATAATACAATGACTTCAATTACTATTTTGAGCTCCAGACCAACTTAAGTATCATTATTAAGGAAGTAAAGTAATGTTGACCTAATGTATCATATGAAATCTTCTGTTAAGGGAATATTGATTGATGATTTAGTTCCATAACCGAGAATAAATAATGTACCTTTTGAAAGATCATGGAATGGTCTGGGGCCCTAGAATCTTATTCAATCCTGATTGGGCCAATGAGGATTCACATATGGGTCCTTGTAGTACAAATCTGAGAATTTACCATTTCATATCCATAATAAATACTCAATGTAATTTTGATAGATAGATCATTGATATATAAGATCAAGGGAGAAAATTTATATGTTTTTATTTATCTAGTGGCCTAGGTGATTAAATTAGTGATTATTTGGTTTTTAATTAAAAGAAATTTTTGGAGTGTATATGTAATTAATTTGGACCTGATATATTTTCCATAACAAGATAATGGTAATATATCACGTATCACAAAATTTGAGTTCAAACAGGATCTTGTGGTGGTCTATGGAATTATTTCTATAGATTGGACTTTGTGCAAAAAAAGTAAAAATAAAAAAGAGCAGTTTCCAGTCCATCGCGGACTGGAGCGTTTGTAAACTAGAAACAGAGTCCCCTTTCGGGGAGGATCTGATACATGAATCATTGGACGCAAGACCATAAAATCATGAGAGGTTTGTGTGTGGCGTCTTGTAGATCTAGTATTAGGGTTTGCCGAGTGACTGATATGGAGAGGGAAGAGAACCAAGGGACAAACTTGGGAAGCCATGGAGTTCACCTAACAGCCATTTAGTTCACCTGGGTGGCCATGGAGATTTGATGATCTCCAGTACTGAAGCTTGGACCCAGCCGCCAGCGATGGGAGCTGAAGGGCGAAGCCATCTAGGCCTTTTTCCTACAAGAAGGCAGTTTGGGGCGCTGGGGGATGCGGCTGTCGGACCTATGCACCACCTACTCTATTTCTAGTCTAGAGCATAGGAACGCAGGTCATAGGAGCAAGATGAAGGGCAACAGGCCAATAGATTGGGACCGTTGGATTCCAGATTGGTGACGGAAATTCATCAACGTTAAGGTAATTTTCAAAATTTCATATCTTGAGCTACATATCTCGGTTTGGGGCAAACAAGGTACCTATGGATAGCTCTTCTAGTGTACTATCCTATAAAAATAGTTTGAGCGTATGATTTATTGTCTTCTATTTATTATATTCTGGGTAGACAAAACTATATGATTTTGATGTTTTACCAATTAAAAATAGTAAATGCCTTTAGAATTCATACAAATTTTAGTGAATGTGTATTTTGATATGTTTAACTTTAATTCAGATCATGATCTTTCATATACGAAGTTTTAATGATGTTTTTAATGTAAACCCTAATAAGGGTATTTTGGGTATTTCATCCACGATCTGATTTTTAAATGACCTGATACTTTAATACATGATCTTGCTACATTATATGAATATTTTTCTGGAGATTTGATGAATTTTCTTGTGCTATTATATTAGTATTTAGTTTTAGATGAGTAGCCATTATGAAAGAATAATAAATGATTATCCTGACACAATAATTGTTATATGTATGCCTAATTAGGTCTGATATTAGTAATGTGATGGTATTCTACTTTGATTTTCTAATTGAGTCAATAAGTTTAGAATATGTAACTATGTTTGAGAATTGTTCTCATTATATGAAGTATATGTTCATATTAGTGCATAAGACGATTTATGTCTTATTTGAGTATAAAGATAATATTTATTATATAGTTTGAGTTTTATTTTATTTCAATGCCAAGATTCTATGGTGATTTTAGATTAAAGTTATGTTTAGTGTAAATAAGAACCCTAAGTTGGTATATATAGTTAGGAAGATGGGGTTTTGAGATTTAGAAATAGAAAGAGGGAACATGTACTTGGACTTATAGAACTTTGATTATATCTAGGTGCTTAAGATTTGGAATAAGAAATCATGATTAAGTTAAGGACATCATCAACACAAAAGGTAAGTTTTCCATGCACATGCGTATTCATAAGTTTAAGTTCAATATGTTTACATGTATCCTATTAAGACTTTCATGACCTATGTGGTTTAATGTTCTAAGATTTCAATGTTAAGATGTGCAAGCAGCATTTTTCTCATATTTCTATCATTATATAAGTTTAGATATCCAAAATCTCAAATAGATATATGTTTCTCAAAATAGTTGTGACTCATGGATCAAGTCCATGAGAAAGTTAAAGAATCATGTCCCTATAAGATTTCTTAGAAATGTTTTAAATTAATGAATAAGATTTTAATATAAGATAAGCAAGTAATATAGTCATACATTAGTTAATGATTTGGGATAACTTTGTATTGAGATTTTAAGTATAAGTATGTTGTTCGGATTTCTCATATACATAGATATAGCCATGTATTAAGATTTCAATCAGAATCATGTTTTCTTATATATAGAGAGATCCAAGAACTATGTATTTAATCAGATTCTATAGAATGAGTAATATCTTTAAATTAAGTACAAGATCAAAATACATGTTTTGAACATTTTAAGGCATGCTCCAATTTTCAAGATTAATGTACTGTTGGGATCAAGGTGTGTTGTTAATTGACTTATGATGATAATATGAATTATGATGAATTAAGTTATGATTAAGTTTCAAGATAAACTTATATAAGATTGCTTTTAAGGTTTAAGTTGTAAGGTGTATTCTCATATGTAAATATTAAGATTCAGGGTAAGATCATATTTAATAAGATCTTATAAAGGTTAAATCATCTTGTCAAATTCTTGTTTTTATATATTTTGTACTTAAACTACTTTCATAACGTGACTTAAGGTACTTTGTATGCTTAGGTTTTCTATATGTAATTCATATCCTTTTTCTTAAGCCTCTAGACTTAGTTTTCATATAATTATTATTAATGAGGTCATTCTAAAAAATCAGAGTTTCAAATTAAGATGTATCTAGATAACAAGGACATCAAACTTAGATTCAGACTTAGATTACTCAGTGTATGAGTAGCCAGATACTAAATTAAGATACATGATAAGGGTTTTAGACCCAATCTCAATAATGAAGTAATTGAGATCCATATTCACATTCAGTTGTAGATTCAGTTTATCACTTAAGCATAAAAGATTCAGATTCAGATTTAAATTTAGAATTCAGTACATACTCAGTAATAAGTTTCAGATAAGTTCAGTTATCAGAATTCCGTTTTAGTATAAGATAAGCTCAGATTTAGTATTTAGTAAGTTTAGACTTAAGATAATTAATTTGAACCTTCACATAAGACATAATATGATAAGTCCTCATTCAGTAGTCCTGGGACGATTCAGAGGCATCTATTGCCAATTTAGAGGACTGTTTACTCCAATTCAGAGGTGTTGCGGTGTCAATTCAGGGCGTAGCCACGCCAATTCAGAGACACCTCGATGTCATTCAGAGGCATGTAGTGCCAATTCAGGGTACTTTGGTACCAATTCAGGGCATAGATACATCAATTTAGGAGGACTTATTGTATAATGGTGGCCACAATCAGATAAAAATCGTAAGTAAAAGATATCTTAGTTTAGAGCATGCTCATAATCTCATCCATGGGTATGATGAGAGGAAATCAAATAAGATAAGTATGACCCAAACACTTTGGTGTAGGTCATGAGACCCATGTACCAGGGTACATGTCTCCAGAATAATGTAAGGTAGAAAGATAAGAATCTAGGTTGGGAAATAAGATACTTTATGTTTCACTTTACTCACAGTTTGATGTTAGTTCATGTTTATAATATTCTATTTCAGTTCTTTAGAATGGATCCTTAGAATACTCATGGCACTTACTCTGACGACTATTTTTCCCAATGCATGGTTGGGGATGTGATGTCCGCAGGATTTGGAGCAGCTGAGGATCAAAGGAACAAGTAAATGTTTAGAAGATTTTCCAGCTTGCCTAGTGGGGTGCCATCTACCGAGGCGGTCCAGAATTTAGACATCTCTTTTTATGCTTAGTCGTGTTACCAAAGTATATTAGATGAGTTGTAGTTTTCTTTTTATCAAGGACTATGTATGAATCAATTTTACTCAGTGCAAAGTATTTCATTTTCTGTGATTGTAATGACTATCATATTTGTGACACTCCCAGATAAAAAAAAACATTGCTTCTGCTCATGTGTTATGAAAATCTGGGTGTTACAATACCACTTGAGCTAATCACTTTTTTCTTGAGCATGTTATAAAACAAATGTAGGATTGTAAATAAAAGGCTAATCAATGTATTCCATCAAGGAAACCCTACTCTTATACATATGAGAACAAGGAAGCAGACTTCGACAAAAACCACATTACAAATTAAAAAATAAATAATTCACAAACTAAAAAGCTCTAAAAAATAAGCAAGTAGAATATCTCAGTGTTTGTACCAAATGTCTTGTATGTGGAACATACATGTTAACATGTTTTAAAACACAAGATATAATATTTGAGTGCTTGTTCTAAATGTCTTGTATGTGGAACATACATGTTAGTATGTTTTAATACGCAAGATATAATTTCATATTTTTCAACAAGTCAATAGTGTTAGACATTAGCTTTAATGTGTTAGCTTGTCATGAGTGTTCAGGTCTTCACCATTTACCATGGAAACCTAATTAGACGCCATAGAATCGTGTAAAGAAATGAAACCAAGGTTTGTCAAATGTGAAAATCAAATGTATCCTGTGTGGACCAACTATATGGCTGACAGCGATCTCAAACATCTATTAGTAATTGATCTAATAATTAATTTCGCAACCATTTGCGGAAGCATCTAATTCCAATAATGTGCGGCTAATACCATCTAATTCCAATAAATTAGATAAAGACACTTTTTTTTGACATAAATTAATGAAATAATGGATAAGAAACCTTTGAAACATACCTCTACTGATATTTGGGACAAATGCAATCTCCAAACAGCCTCGGCTCGATGATTTTGACCATCCATCCGGGGAAAGGTGACTCTAAAGAAGTGAGATGAGTTTCTTCATTACTTGATCCAGGCATGATGAAGTCATCGATTGGTGTGGTGAAATCTTCATTACTTCCACAGAAGCGAAACTTGACGCCTGACGTAACCGCCAGGTTTGAGCAATTTGAGAATTTCTGTGTATCTTCGAATAGCGAATTCGGTGCAACCATGGACGCCTGCATATATTCTTCCGAGAAAACCTGCTCCTCAACAGGCTCGGGCTGGTCCCAGGTTAGACTACATTCATCTGCAGAGCATATAAAGCGGGAAGACGATCCTTTGGAATCTACCAGGCAAAACTCTCCTCTTTCGTTATAGTAAGCCTTCTTGATTACCGCTCCATCCAACCTACCATGGCGAAACTGGAATGTTTATGTGTGCTGTCTGGTGCCTTATTTGATAGCTTCTATCATCGGTGAGTATGAAGTAGTCATACGTACCTACCATTAATGTCGGTCTCTCGGTTATGCAAGCCACATACACCCTCCCTTTAACGTCGTACCAAGGGTTCATTTGAGAGTACGACATGTTGAATTCCTTTCACTAGAAATGGGGCTGCGCGTGAACGCAGCGACGATTTTGTTGTTCTTCACCCAGTCCGGGACTTTCCAGAGGTAGTGAACCTTCCTGTACCGTAGAGCTGATTCCATGATCGAGGAGGCTTCCTGTACATGGGGTTGAGGAAAAACAGGGCAGCACGTTTGTTAGGGTCCGACGATTGCCTGCGGTGTACGAGCAGCAAACCAACAGCCGAGGCGACGCAGGTGGCACCGCCGAGTTCCGGGATCTCCATTGTTAGAAATCGTTGTGGGCAACCAATGTTGAATAAGTAGCACGTACTGCATTTGGACAATTCATCAGGGTCATGTCCGCCGTAAAAGAGAACAAACGGCCGACAAGGAGTGAAGGAGAATATTGAAGATGATGGGGAGCACCACCATGATCTGCATACACTTCTGAAGGCGAAAAAGTCAGGGAGGCAGAGTCTGCCAGAGATGCACTCCAGTAGTTCGGGAGGTAAAGAAGACCATGACCGCCGACCACGCCCAACTGCGAGAGGTCTGTTGCCGGTGAAACGGTTGGGGAGCTGGCTCTCAATATCGGCTTGCACCTTAAAATATTCTGGATCACATGAGGACTGTTTCCGGTGAAAACTCATTGCTTCCAGGAGCAAATTTGGCCCGTTTAGCTGTATGTAGAGTGGGATCAACAAGGGTGAAACCAGTAGTACTCAAACGAGCAGGATGAGAGAACACCGGGGGCACAACCTTGGATGGTGATCGGAGATTAACTTAAGGCAGCCCTTTATGACACGAAGCCAAACTGTGAGATTCCGGTCATGCAACAGGCAGCTAAGTTTATCACTTCCAAGTAATCTTTATCCCTCAAAACGAATTAAAAAAACCTTTTCATAAATGGACATTTTATTATTTTATTATTAAAAAAATATTACCCGTGTACATGTGGACTGAATCTATCATGTACCACATCATTGGTGCCGCCATAATTTTCGGAGGAAGAATTCTTGACAGCCTCAACTCCCGCACCCGTCCACCCACCCGATCCGCACCACAAGTGACATAATATTCTTTTATTTTAAATAAGAGAAAATTAAGAAAAAGAAAAAAAAGAGAAAATTATTTTCTCAGAACTTTTCATTTGTTAGATTTTTTTGAAAAAAATTAGATTCTTTTGAAAAATATTTTTCAACAAGACAAATATTGACATACTTTATAAGAAAATAATATGAGAGACACATAATATTTGTATTTATAATAGTCCTCACAGCTTTCAATTGCTAATGATTTTTTTAATAAAATAAACAATATAAGATTTTTTACACAAAAAAGCTTTTTAATAAAATTAATATTGGCTAGCTCAAAAACTGAGAGAAATATAATATATGTGTTTTGGGATACAATATACCATATTTTGGATAAAATACTCACATTTTGATCTAATATATCATCAAGTAAATACTTGTATTGTACTCTCAAAATAGGAGCAATGCACACCAAAACATAAGTATTATTATTGTACTTCAAATACGTGTATTGTATCCCAAAATACAATACCAGAAGCAAATTCGGCCCGTTTAGCTGTATGTAGAGAAGCATTTATAAAATTAAACCGGACCGGCCGGTCTAACCGGTCAGGCCAGTGAATAGGTAGCTGACCGTTTCGGAAACCTAAACAACTAGAGCGTCCTTTTCCGGTCCAACCAGCCGGTCGGACTGAACTGGATTGAACCAGTGGTACAAAGAGAAGAAAAAAGAAGGTAGAATACATATAAGAATTTACATATATGTACATAAATATGGCATATATATCTATGTATTTATATAGAAAATATACATATAAGGTAGAACGTGTGTGTGTATAAAGTCAGGCTAGAATACACTCGAGTGTATTCGGATCAGAATACACTCAAGTAGTTTTTCATGATGCAATATTTTTTTCAAAAATCTAATCTGTTGATCTTCTTAAACATCTTGTGAATAGCCCATATGCAAAATTTGAGCACATTTGGATATTTCTAGTTCATGTTATATAACTGCAAAAATTATGCATTTTAAATTAGTTTCACACTTTAATTTTGTTGCCCTTGGATGAGTGACTTACACTCATCCAAATGGGCTCAAAATTTGTATGTAGCCTAATTATAGTATAATAGTGAAGATCAATGGTTTACATTTTTCATAAAAAGTCTAGATATGCAAACACACTTGAGTGTATTTGTGTGATGTGTACACTCGAGCGTATTCTAGCCTATATATATATATATATATATATATATATATATATATATATATATTTACAATTATATATGTGTATATTTGTATATATGCATACATATATGTATGTATGTGTACATCTACATATGTATACATATATATACACAATGTATAACAAACATATATATTGACATATATATATATATATATATATTATAAATATATATATATATATATATATATATATATTTGAATCTATATATATATATTTGATATACATTATATATATATATGTATATAGATAAATATATATGTATACATATATATTATTATGTAGATGTATATATATATATATATGCATATATACAAATATACATATATTTATACATTATATATATATTCATATATTTGTGTGCGTGTATATATATGTATACAACAGTATATATGTATACATATATATACAATATATATACATTCAAATATATATATATACATATATATATATATATATATATATGTATATATATATATATATATATATATATATATATATATATATATATATATATATATATATATATATATATATATATATATATATATATATATATTGGAAGCATGCTAGAATACACTCGAGTGTACAGATCGCTGAATACACTCAAGTGTGTTTACATATCAAGACTATTTTTCATAAAATGTAAAATATTGATCTTCACTGTCATACTATAACTAGGCTATGTATAAATTTTGAGCCCATTTGGATGAATGTAAGTCACTCATCCAATGGCAATAAAATCGACGCGTAAAAGTAATTTGAAATGCATAAATTTTACGGTCTTTATAACATGACTTATAAATCTCCAAATGTGCTCAAATGTTGCATATGAGCTATGCACTACATGTTTAAGAAGATCAATAGATTAGATTTTTGAAAAAAAATATTACATCATGAAAAACTACTTGAGTGTATTTGACTCTGAATACACTCGAGTGTACAGATCACACAAATACACTCAAGTTTGTTTTGCTTCGTGTGATAATATACATTGATGTATATATATACAAACAATATATAAATGTTTGTATATATATAATATGCCCAGTTCAACCGGTTTGACCGGTCCGACCGCTAATTGCCTTTTTTTTTAGAAAAGTCAGGAGGCAAACTTATTCATCCCGCCCTCCTCGCGCGAGCTAAATCAAAATCCAACATATAATCACTAATTAAATTGGGAAAGGGAAACATGGTAGTACTACTACCGTTACAAAAGTCTTTTTGAACTAAATATCTAACCATCTGGGGAGGGATGAGGTAACTTTGAAACGATCTTGAGATCCTAAGGTGGTGTTTGGCTAGACTGTCTGCTACCTCATTAGTGTTCCTGTTAGAGTAGTATATCTACCAATTCTCTCTCTTGAGCATTTGAATTTTGTTGACAACTTTGCCATAACTCGAGTTCATGCTCACGGGCTCATCTATCATCTTCATAGCCACAAGGGAGTCTAATTCAATGGCAACCTCTGGAAGGTTGTTTGGGTCGCTATTTCCATAGCCAGGAGTATGCCACAGAGCTCTGCTTGGACCACGTAGACCATCTTCACGCACTCCGCCGCCCCACCAATCCACTTACCATCAGAGTCACGCACCACTACTGTGCAGGATGCCTATTTATCCTTGACCACGACATCAGAATTGAGTTTGATCATACCACTGGGAGGTTTTGTCCACCGTCTGCACTGTTCAAGCTCATTACTGATTCTTATACATTCGAAAGCTTCCTGCTGCGCTCTTGCTTTGTGCCGCACTGTGTTGGTATGTTGAACAGGGCTAATAAGGGTGATTTTAAAGGTGTATTTGTTCCTATTCAACCAGATCGAGCGACAGACAACCATGAATGTGTATTTGAAATCGTCATCCATTTTGAGGTATTTGTAACACCATTCCTTGACGTCCCTCTCGTCAAAGAATGTAGTCGCATTTGCATTGCATAACAGCTTATCCCAAACCGCCTTTGCTTGGCTGCAGTCTCTCAACGTGTGTGGCGACACATCCTGCTATCACACAGACAACGAGGTGCCACGCGAAAATGTGCCGAAAACACCATAAACCACCTATTAATGAAAAAACGGATTAATTAAAACCGATTTTAGACAATAGATAAATCAAGAAACGTTTACATTCAGATCCTCAACCTGCAAGAAAATAGGTTATAAAAATATTTACAAGACTTGATACATGTTCACAGCTTAGAAGATCAGCTGTCTTGTCATCACATGAGATCATCACCTGTTTATATATACATAACGGGCCACATCTGCCCAGCAGCAGGATAAACAAAGCTTCATCATCTATACATCGTAAAACAACGTCAAAACGCCTCTGAGGACCTGAGAGTATAGGGATGACTCTGAAACTCTACTAGAGAACAACCAAAACATCAACATATCCATCTCTTGCCTTCTACTGCTCTTCTTGCTGCTCGACCACAACCCCGTGACCATCACCACATCTAGCGCGAACACCTAAAAAGGTTGCAAACCAACGGGGTGAGACACACAGTCCTAGCGAGAAACATAACTCCCCGCCGGAACCATAAAAACATCAAAGTTTAAAGCAAATAACAGCAAATAACTGAATAGGTGTAACAAGAGGAGCATACTAAGCAAAGCTATTCATACCATCAAGCTTACCAAGATGTACGGAAGGCATATAACCAAGTATTTCTTTATGGAACATGATTGACAAGATAAGATTTATAAGATCTTACCACATAACATAAGGGACGTATAAGTAACTACAAGGTATAACAAGATCAACTACACAAGCAGGGCCTCAACCAATGTTTCGTGTTTTGCCTTAAGCAATACATACTATTCGATTGAATTACGTGTTATTATGCCCTGAGGAAGTGAGCCGTACCACTCAAATCCAACCTTCGGTTGCGAAACCCAAGCCGGTGCCATACAAGGTCAATGGAAGAGCCAGAATCCACGACCTCCCACCTCGTGGTCAGTGTACGAGTGCAACACAAGCAGGACCGTAGTCTCATGCTTAAGTGGCCTCAGCCATAGGGTCAGGCTACCCTCTGCCAAGCCCGCCTTGGTACAGGTATCGGTGCTAGTGAAACTTGAGCCACGGACATGGTCACCGTACTCTGAGCCATGAACGCATTCATGCTCCCATATCACACATCATGAGCCATGGGCTTGTTCACCATGTTCTTAACATATCGAGCTACAGGCCTGAAACCGCACTCTGGAGTCTACAACCAAAGTTTCACTCTTACCTCCCCATTTTCAGCTGGGAGAAACCACACATATTCAATAATATCCACTTCCAGGTTAACCCGCAGGAGAACTTGTTTCACCATCACCAGCTACTGACAATTATGGATCTATGGCCAGGGCAACTACATGAGAGATTCATCTGTAATTAGTTAATGAATTTTAAGTGGATTGTTGGGGCAATCAATTTGTATTAAGAAATCATATATAAAACATGAACAACATTAGATTCATTACGATGATGTTATATTGCTACTGTTATTTCCATTGCCCTCAACAATCATTACATTGTCATGGGATATAAATCCCTCACATCATCTCATAGTGCTAGTGCCTCTCAAGGCTTCATCATTTCACATGATCATGGGATATCAGTTCCTGAGTTCATCACATTACACCAGTGCCTCTCAAGGCATCATCAACATCATTAAGGAATATTAATCCCTCATGTGATTACTAGAGGGTCACACCTCAACATGTCTATCTCATCATACTGGTGGTGTATGTTATCTCATCAACAAGACATAATATTATGACTTAGATATTACACATATCTCAAGTGTTGTACAAAGCACGTAATCATATAATCACCATAGCTCTTATTTGGCTATGAATTCAATACACCTGCATGGTTAGTATACACAATCATAAGAATCACTAAAACAGAAAGATCATGTTATCAAATATAGGGCAACATTGATTATTATATGCTTTATCATTCATGCCTCAAACTTGTGACCATAGACATGGGTCACATCATCATGTGAAGTGGCTCATGTGCTTCCCAGCTTAACATTACTCATCATCAGATATATATACAAGATTCAAAGTGATCATAACACATGTAACATCATGTCATTAGAGTTTCAGATATGTCATGCTTACATATGTGCGTTCTAATATATCAACCACCTTACTATTATAAAACATGTCAAAGATTCACAAACCATAAATCATAATTCTTAAAAACAAGAATATGCTTGCATGATAATGAACTATCAGATGAGTTTCTGGGTGGAACATGGCACTCACTAGAAGTACCCACTACCCTCACAAGAAGTGTGACGGGAAGGGCACCCTCACTAGAGGTGGTATCGGTCAGGGTAACTACTCTCATGTCGCCCAAGCATTCTAGCCACATATCGGCCAAGATAAATCAGGGATGTCGGGCTACCACCTCAAGGTGTATCGTGCATCCATGTGTGTCGTGCATCCAGAGACTAAGGTATATCGTGCACAAAGCATAACGTGTGGCTAGGTATATGGGGCATGTCGTGTATCCAAGGTGACAGTGTCCTACTGAACCGAACACAACCTTATCGGCCTACCACAACAAGTAACGACCACCACCCAAGGGTGTTGTGCAGCTAGGTTGGGGAGTGCATCGTGCAACCAGGTGTATCGTGCAACCATGGGGTTAGGGTTATAACGGGAAACATCTACCATGACAGCTAGAGCCATAGCGCCCAGGCCAACCCTAAAACACCCACTAGAGGTGAAGGTACCTATCAGGTAGTCACACCACTCACACGCCCAAGGCCCTCACTACCAGCACATGACTCCCCAACACAGCTTAGGTATCATCCAACACTAAGGTAGCTCCTTGAGTTCTATAACGTCCAAGGTACATCGAGCACCAAACCACTACCTTAGCTAGGTGTATCGGGTAGGGCACTCAACAAGATAACGCCCGACACACAAGGGTATCATCCAACTTCTAGCCTCATCCTATCGGCCAACACACAAGGCAAAGACCAAGGTGTATCGCCCAACACAACCTCATCATAACAACCAAAACTCTAGTTCAAGAGAGGGTATCGGGCAACACCAACCTCAAAGCCATATTGTGCAAGATACAACTCAACAAGATTGTCATCAACCTCAAGCACAAGGGCACCAAACCCTAATTGATCAAGAGGATCGGCTCACCTCTCAACAACCAAGAGAGAGGGGTTTTGTACAACCTCTATCACAACTCAGGCAACCACAAGGATCAACCTTAACATGGGTCTACATCCACCAAAAATCTCACCTCTCGAATCCATGGTGAGAGGAGGGTGTTTCTCAAGCAACTAGAATACAAGCTCACCTCTCAACTTAAACAAGAGAGGGGTGTTTCTCATATCACTAGAGCTCAAGCTCACTTCTCTAGACCAAGGAGGGAAAGGAGTGTTTCTCGACAAGGAAACCCTAAAACATAGTTCGACCAACTAGGGTACAAAGGTACAAAACCTCAACCATAACAACAAGATCCCATAACCACAAGATTAAAGGTGCAACAAGCAAGAAAATGATCTTAGAACATACATGGCCTATTATGATCATAAGAAAACATAAAAGAACATAGAAGAAGATAATATGATTAGGGTTAGGGGTTATTAACCCGCCTTAAGCAAGATCCAAGCTCCTAGCACCAAGCACACCTTTGGCCACCTCAAGAGGAAGAAGAAGAACACTCCAAGGTAAGGATCGACCACCAAGCTTTGCAAAGAAAGAGGTGTCATGCAACCAAAGGAGAGGGGAACTAAGGAATTAAAGGGATCCTTAGCAAGAGAAAGGGAACACATATATAGGAGAGGGTGGAGGAGAAACCAAGGTAAGACAAGGTAAGGTGTCGCCCACCTAGGGACACTTGTCCATGGACAACGCCACCTCTCTAACTTGCCTTAAACACATGTACAAGACCATTGCCACATGCAAGCATCAAGCACCTAGTGCCCACTAGAGGTGACACAAACGAGGTCAAAAGGGGTCCATGGACGATACACTCCAACACCATGCCTGACACACCTCCCTGGGCGACACACCTCCGGCCGACACAACCATGGCCGGCACACCCATGGCCGACACAAGGTCCAACAAGGTCAAGCAAGGCCCAAAAAGGCTCATCCAAGCCCAAGGCAACTCAAACAACAAGCCAAACCCTTCCTCTTAACACTAGACGAAGCAAAGAGAGAGAGGAACACCTCTCAAGGTGACAAACTTGCTCAAACAACCCTAGACTTGGGTTAATTACAAGTAGCACCTCTAATAACAACAAGCACAAACAAACCCTAATCACCACTAAGGGTGATTAGAAAGCAACTAAACACCATGGTTAATCAAAGAAAACATGATAAGCCCTAAACATAGGTCAGGGTCCTTACAACGCATGCATGATGGTCTCTAGTTCCTGCTGGCATCTAGGGCAGATATCATTGATGGTCAGGTGTCTTTGCATCTGACATTTTTTTGTCATGAGGGAACTGTGAACAACCAACCTGAAGAAATGTTTGAAGTTTTTTGACGTATTCAGCTGCCAGATCAGGCGCCATTGGCCATTAACACATATGCCCTTTCCCTCTCGTAACTTTCTATATGCCATCTTGGTTGTGAATTGCCCATTCTTAGTTGGAGACCAAGCTCGGATGTCCATGCCATCCGCTTCAGAGGGGGGCTAGAGTAGCATGATTTCCTTAATAGTACTTTCCGGCAACCATTCTTTGAGGAAGTCCAGACCCCAGTTACCATTCAGGTTAACCAGAGAACTGACCTTTAAATCTTTCAGATCATCGAGAATAGGTTTTAGAGCTAGCTCCTTAAGGATAGGCCCATTATTCCACCCAACGTCCTCCCAAAAGTGTATGTTGTGACCATTCATGGGAAAATAATAGGAGTTCTGATCGATGAAGGTTATGCCATCAATAGCTGTGTTCCCAAGCCTGGAAAAGTGACCATGTTTTATGGCCCTGCTTTTGTCATACCTTTGCTACATCCCATTACACCAGGGAGTGTCTCTCTTGCTGCTCAAATCCCAAGTGTGTTTTAGGAGTAGGGCTTGGTTCCAATCTCTCATAGTTTTAATGCCCAATCCTCCATCTACCTTATGACTGACAACTTTGTTCCAGGCAACCAACGCCTGTGGATGAGCCTTCTACACACCTCCCCAGATGAAACTCCGTATAATGGAGTCTATTTTATCACAAATTTGAACCGGAAACACCGCTGATTGCATGATATAAGTGGGTAAAGCAGATAAGGTTGCCTTGTCTAGACAAATTTGGCCTAAAAGGAATAGACTCCTGGAAGTCCAAACATTCACCCTGTTGCTGACTTTATCAAGTATACTTCCATAGGTAGCCTTTCCGACCCTGTTATGGATTATAGGGACCCTAAGGTATTTTCCTAGGTCCACGGTAGATTGGAACCGCTCTTTTTGGTGATACGTTTCTTTAGCCTGCGTTTGGCATGGGACCGAAACCCGGTTTGGCCTTGTCTTTATGTGCCAACCCCGCCAAACAAGTGTCGGTTTGAGGTTGATTTTTGTTTGGCTCACAACCCTAAAAAACCCCCATTTTGGGATAAAGGAACCCCCTAACCTGGGTTCTCCCAGTCCCATGAGGGACGGGATTCCGGTTCATAGCCCGGTTTTTGCGATCTGAGTCCATTTTCTTCTCGACCTGTTTGTGATGGTGCCATCGCCCCCGACTCCTCCCCGCCCCTTTGCCTTTCCCTTCTCCCTCTTCTGCTCTCTCTTCTTTTCCCTCTCTCGAGATGTCGATGCCCTTCCAGCAGTAACTATATTATTCGTGAGTTATGACGCCCTCTCCCGAGGCCATCGTTTCGTATGGCAGGGCAGTGCTGTAGGGATAAGCCTGGACAGTGGCGTAGGTGCAACATCTGGTCAATCAAGTCGACGGAGGGGTATGGTGGGTTGTCTGCAATCGCCGAGCTACACCGCCAGTCTAGACGGCGAGAATCAAACATCCTGACTTGTCATCTCCCATCAAAGCCCCCCTTTTCACTGTGTGCAAGCCCAGTAAATCCTGGCAAGGGCAAGCGCTATCACGATTGCTATATAGTGTTGCGATTCATATCTGAAATCCTCCCTGTTTAACTTCGCATCCTCCACAAAATCTTCTCTGAAGCTGCCACTGTCGATCCCCTGTACTCAGAAGTTGCCTAGCGGCTTGAGAGGTATGTCTTCACCGACCCTCTTCACCAACCCTCTTCTTTGTTTCAGTAGGCTAGCAGCTTGACTCCTATACCAATGGATTATTTCTTCAGTAAGCTAATGTGTATTCCCTCTACATTTGTTGTATGTACCATCCATGACCCGTACTCCTATCTTCAACCTTAATTTTAGCTGACAGGTATTTCTCCTGATCAATACGAACACATTTTTTATCTAATGAACCATATATATGATTTTATTTTTCATATAAGAGAAAAAAAAGTATGTTGTCTTTTGGGATATTCTAAGATAAAAGGGATGCATTGAAATGAAATAGGTTGACCATATGGGATAGGAACAAAATAATAGTTATATATTTATATTGACAATTTTATTAATGAGTTCTCCCTACTAGTAACCTCATTTACGAGGACAAGGTTATATTTAGACATGATTGTTGTAGCATATTGTTTGGTCACGGAAGGAACCAGAGAAGTAGATTTATGTAATAAATTTCAGTGTGTTTTCAGGTGTGTTTTCAAGTTAATATGTATCATGTATTATGCTTGATAGGTCATTATTTGTTCAGGTACAAATATCTTATGTAATATATTTGTTTAAGTAGGAACAAGTATGTGATGTAAGCCCTACATTGAGGTCTGAATAATTCATGTATGTTTTTTTTATGTGTCAACTTTTCAAAACTAGAACTGGGACACCCTAATTTTGATTATACAACTTCTTCTTATTTGTGTTATGACTATGCGCCTTGACTGCTTATGCTTTGTATACGTGGAAATTGTACATCCATTAGTATAGGTAGATCTTTTTCATATTCATTTCATTTATTTTGTAAACATTAGTACCAACTTTTCTTTGTGTTAATATATTTTGACACATTGTACACATCCCTTGACTGAGGTCTGCCCCCCCAACTAGGTCTACTATGACGATACAAAATTGGAATCCACCTATTAAGTATTAATTATTTTTACTTGGAACATACTAGCGTGTAGTGTACACTGTATATTCTCATAAACATACTAGTTTGTAGTTGGAACAATTATGTGCTATAATCCCTAATTTGATTGGTCACTATTTGTTCCGTTTAAAATAATATGATGTAATATTTTTTGTTTAAGTTGAAACATATATCTGAATGCCGACTATTGTGTTGTAGATCACCTAAATTATGGTACTGTTAATCATGTTATAAACATCAATACACTAGCATTAGATGTAGAGCACAATATTCTGCTGCTCCTGTCACCATTTTGTGATGCCCACTTAGTCTAATTTGGTTCCAGAATATTATTTGCCCATCTAAACAAGTTGTTCATCATTTATTTCAAATAATCCAACTATTTTATCTAAGTTGTATTGGCTCTGCATTTGTTGTATGTATCGTCTCTGACACTATCGCTGGCCTTGCTCATCTCTTCAACCTTGATTTCGGCTGACCAGGTATTTCTCCTGATCAATACAATCATGTTTTATGTGTAATGAACCAGATATATGATTTTATTTTTCATATAAGAGCAAAAAAGTATGTGGTGTTTTGGGACATTCCAAGTTAAAAGGGATGCATTGAAATGAAATAGGTTGACCATATAGGATAGGAACAAAATAATAGTTATATATTTATATTGACAATTTAATTAATGAGTTCTCCCTGCTAGTAACCTCATTTATAAGGACATGTTTAGATTAGGTATGATTGTTTTAGTATATTGTTTGGTCATGGAAGGAACCCAAGAAGTATATTTATGTAATATCGGTCAGTGTGTTTTCAGATGTGTTTTCATGTTAATATGTATCATGTATTATGTTTGATAGGTCATTATTTGTTCAAGTACAAATATCTTATATAATATATTTGTTTAAGTTGGAACAAGTATGTGCTATAAGCCCTACATTGAGGTCTGAATCATTCATGTAGGTTTTTTTATGTGTCAACTTTTCAAAACTAGAACTGGGACACCCTAATTTTGATTATTCAACTTTTTATTATTTGTGTTATGATTGTGCGCCTTGACTGCTTATGCTTTGTATATGAGCAAATTATGGTGTTTAAATTGGAACAAGTATGTGCTATAATCAATACACCACCATTCGATGTACAACACAATATTCTCTTTATTTTTATAATCAATACACCACCATTCTCTTTATTTGTATTTAAGTTGAAACATATATCTGAATGTCGACTATTGTGTTGTAGATCACCTAAATTATGGTGTTGTTAATCATGTTATAAACATCAATACACCACCATTCTATGTAGAGCACAAGATTCATCTGCTCCTGTCACCATTTTGGGATGCCGACTTAGTCTGCTTTGGTTCAAGAATATTATTTGACCATCTAACAATTTGTTCATTACTTATGTCAAATAATCCAACTATTTTGGCTAATGTGTATTCCCTCTGCATTTCTTGTATGTACCATCCCTAACACTGTCACTAGTCGGGCTCTTCTCTTCAACCTTGATTTCGGCTGACCAGGTATATCTCGTGAGCAATACGAACACAGTTTCTGTGAATTCCATGTTGAATGCTTGCTATTGATGTACTTTTCCTGTAATGAACATATTGGATGATGCGTTTGCTAAAAACATATTGGATGTTTTGTTACAAGTGCCTATATATTTATGTGAAACCTCATATACGAGGACATGTTTATATTTAGACATGATTGTTTTTGCATATTGTTTGGTCATGTAGCTACTGTGTTGTACATCACCTAATTTATGTTGTTGTTAATCATCTTATAAACTTCAATACACCACTATTCGATGTGAAGCACAATATTCTGCTGCTCTTGTCACCATTGGATCAGTAATTTAAACATTGACCTTATATTAGACTACTTTAATACAAGTTATCGCTTTCAACTATGCAGACTCATTCTAGGTGTTGATAACGGTTTCGTTTATACACCCTGACTAAAGTGATATATCACAGTGTCATTGCTACTATGGCTGCACCAGACCCAAGGTTCCGTATTGTATGGCGAAAGAGTTGGATGATGCTCCGGTTGCGGCATTGAGGAGACAATATGACATGGGTAAGTGCATCGATGGATTATTTACTAGGGACGCATGGAGGGAGATGCTACACGACTGGCATATTAGTATGGGGAGGAATGAGGGTACATTGGATCAGTTAAAAACTCAGTGGAAGAACCTCAGGAGAGACTATGCAAAGATAAAACTGATGACCAACAAAAGTGGTATTGGATGGGATGACAACAGGAACAAGCCAATATTTCCTGACACCCCAGAGTGGAGGGAGGCACTTGCGGTATGTCTAATAATATACGCTCCCCTGAGTATTATATATTAAATTAAACTTGTTAATATTGAACTAATCAATAGTCTTCCCCTATTTTAGGCAAACGGGGAACTAGCGAGATTGATCAACAGACCATTATACCACTACCACGACGTCGAGATGATGGGGGGAGGAACATAGCTAGGGGACATCATGCAATGTCCTCAACCGATAGACAACCTCTTTCTGATGTTGCATCTGAAGATGATGTTGTTGACCTAGATGCATATGATTCATTTGTCAGCCCAGAATCGACCGGTCCAACCGGTTTCACTGAAGACATGGGTAATTAAGGGATGCAAAGTGAGGACACCAACAATGGATCACACAACCAAGGTGTTGGTGCAAGTACTCCCACCAAGATCAGATGTAGGAAGTGAGCATTAAGCTCACATGACAGTTGTGTCATGTCTAATGATATCGTTTCCAAGTTCACAAAGGTGTTTTCCAAGGTACATGAGATGGGAAACAGAATTGCTGCTAGGTCTAATGAAAAAGATGAATACCAAACATTTTGCACCACTTTCATATAAGCTACCTTGATGCCCCTGTCCCAATTTTTACCACTCTTGTGCACGCCATAAAAGATCCAGCTAACAGTAACATTTACCTAAGCCTTATGGACACCCCAAAAAAATTACCGTTTGGTTGCAAGACTTGTGGGAAATGAAGAACACGGCTTCTAGAGCTTTTGCATCACAATCACCCTTCACGCCACCACCATATCCACAATCTCCACCGTCCCCATTTTCTAGCACAAGTGGTTACAATAGAAGAAGTTCTACCCCACCATCGTACTTCCGAGGTTGTTTAATTTAAGAACTATATCAGTATCCTGCCTTTTATTTTATGAACTTTCTCAAAAGTTGTTTTTATACTATTTAATTCCATTAGGAACAATCTCTGAACTATGATACTATGTAATGGTTTATCTTATTATTTGCTATTTGGTCAGTATTTGCTATTTTTTCGCTATAGCCCTAATTTCATTTCTGCAATATCTCAATATTTTTCTTATGCGGGTAATCACTTTTAATTCTAGATGTGATGGCTGGTATTCATCCATATGAAACAACTAATGACATTATACAACTACTGGATCTTATGTCTGGTCCGACTAATTACATTGCTAATGCAATATCCTATCAAATAGCTGACCAAATATCCCACAATATCATGCAAAACTCAGACGCCGCAACCAAACACCAACCAATACCGAGATCGTTTAGTATTAGGAGCGACCATAAAAAGGTTTTAGAAATAATAACCGGCCATGAAAGGAGGGTGTACGATATGTACCGTATGCTACGCAACATAGTTTTAGCCTTTATTGACAAACTTGAGGACCGAGGTTTGTTGAAAAGTACCAGAGGTGTGTCATTAGTGGAGGTAGTTTGCTACTTCCTTCAAATGGTTGGCCATGGCCATACCAACTGTGTTCTGGCTGAGGACTACATTCACAACAGTGAGACCATAAGCAGAAAGGTTAACAAGGTGTTGGATGCAATGTGTGCTTTGTGCAACGAATATGTTGTCATGCCAACTGCATCCACAACTCCCACCATCGCATCACTGAGAGTTCAAGATATTACCCTTACTTCAAGGTATGACCACCACATAGTGGACCATTGTCCATTCCGTTGTTAATATAACCACTGTCGTCATTGTTGAGTTTGGTATTTACTTATATATTTCTTATATATTTGTCTTAGGATGCCATTGGGGCAATTGACAGGACACACATCCCCGTTTTGGTGAAGCGCGATAAGCACAACCGATATAGGAATAGAAAAGGGAATATTTCCATGAATGTCATTATTGTAGTAGACTTCTCAATGGAGTTTACATATATCATGACTGGTTGGGAGGGATCTGCTGCTGACCAAATGGTACTTCACACAGCTACAACCACATACAGGTTTAAAGTACCCGTTGTGAAGTATTATCTTGTTGATGCAGGGTACACCAACACCAGCCAATTTCTTGCACCATATCAAAATGTTGCTTACCTTATAATAGACTATCGGGGTAACATAAGCTCATACACCAGCAAAAAGGAAATGTTCAACCACCGACATGCTCAACTACGTAATGTTGTTGAGCGAGCCTTTGGTGTGTTGAAGAAGAGGTTTTCCTACTTTCATAAAGGAGCGACTTTTCCCGTGCAGTCTCAGTCTCAGATTGTAATGGCTTGTTGTATCATTCACAATATTATCCAACGCCAAAATGATGGTTATCCTATGATGGATAAAAACTTGGATGAGCCTCATACTACTAGTGACATGTTGAACGAATTGAGTTCTCTCCAACAAACAAGCCAGGTCGACGCTAGGGAGAGAGATGTTTTGTGTAGAACTGTTGCCAATTCTATGTGGGCAAATCACTGATTTATACATATGTTTTCAAACTTGCACACATTGAAACATATTCTACAACATTTTTCACTTACTCCCTTTTCCAATTTAATTTTGTAACTTAATGACCAACTTTTGTTCTCAAACTCTATTGTCAACTACAATTTTGCCTACTTAACAATGTCAAATTATGTCTCATTAGGTTTTCTATCTAGAAATGGACAATGACATGCCATTGTGCCCATGTGGTCTGCAGTGCACCGTACGAGTGTACATGGATGCCACAGATGCATCAAATGGACAGTTTGAAGACAACAATCCCCACAGGCCATATTTTACATGTGGTAGGGGTCTTGTACCAACCAGATGCCATATTAGGTTGCCCACGCAGCAAGTACAACCTACAGTGGCCATGCTGACTGCAATTAGGGATGCAATGGTATCACAAATCGCATATACACATAGCGAACGCAAGTTCTAGTTAGAACACTATGACTTTGTCTGTTCAACAAGAGCAGACACCGAAAGTCTACAAGAAGAAATTTCAAGTATGCGGGAGAGGTGACGATATCTTTGCCACCGACTTCAAATAATGAGCGATAATGACTCTTCAACAGAAGAAGATGGATACAATACATCATAGATATACTATATTATGATCTATCCAAATGAATTGTACTTGTATGTTGCAACAATTAGCTACTCCTGAACAAATATTTTTCATATTATCTTTAAAAACTATGTCATGAACCCGACATTTTTGTATTAATTGTCAATTCTGTTTTATTAGGTGTCAATGACTCCATCTGAGGTTCCGAGGTGTGATTGTGTGCTAAATGCAGCCTTACGACTTAACACAGAGGATGCATGGTTATATGACTTTTCCATTCTGAGTCAAAGGTTGGGCGAAATGTATTATATATGCCCTACTCATGAGGTGTGATAGTACATCAATATATAATAGACTACCCTTGTCGAGGCTCTGCATTCTTTGCCATTAATTTGAACTTGGTACTACATTTGAGGGAAAAGACTGATGCAAATACTTCCATTGGGCAGTCGATTTCCCCCCAACAACTGATTCATTGAAAGTGGAGAATATGTTACTAACTGTTGAGTGCAAGTCAGTGTGGGGTCAGGCGATGAACATGAAGGACTTCATTATAATTCATCACAACTATGATGAATTATACACTAACAAAAAGTATGAGCATGAGGTTTTAGAACGCAACGTTGCTAGTCTGGAAGAAGATCGTCGTCTGCTTCTGGACATACCTTCACCTCAAATGACTCCATAACGTTGAATGACAAATATATTTACATTGTCTTCTCTATTTAGAATGACTATGAATGGATGTTATGAACATCATACACTTGTTTAATTTAGGCACTTTTATAAACGTCGTATTACTTTATAAGTGTTATAATTTTTTTCTTCACGTTGGTGAATGTTTTATTATGATGTATGTTATTAATCAAAATTTTGCTTAACGTTATGTAAAACCAAATAATAAAACTAATTGTATATACCCTTAATTTTGAAATATATTACTTACAAAATCCATTATATGGCTGGCCAACCGCCGACACCGTCTTTTATCTGGTCTACCAAGCTTGATATGGTTTTCAGGGGTTTGATAAGAACCCAATATCATGTGGGTAGATGTGTAAATGGAGTATACTCTACACAAGCTTGGATGGAGGCATGGCACCAGTTCCTATACATAACAGGAGGCCCTTACATGTGAGTTGCAAATGTGATGGGAATACATCAAGAGAGAGTTTATAAGAGACCATCTTTTCATATTAGGAGATTTATTGCCTCCCCCACATTGGTCGTGCAACAAGGCACTGAATGCAACTTTTTGACGACGTGTCACACTTACCCACCAGAGATTTCTGCATTCTTTACCACTGATGATTGAAATAAACAAATGAACTTGTAACATATGAGCTAAATGTTGTAGTTGTTTGTGTTTGCGTCATAAAAGTTTACATGCTCTACTTATGTTTTACAATATTATATGTTGCTACCATAATGTGATCAAATTTCCTACTTCATTATTATGTTTACAAAAATTGCATCACCTTCAAACTTAGTATCAGCTAAGTAAGGTTGCATTATTTATTTGTAAAACTTATTGGCACAGTTACTTTATGATTTTGGTTATTTGTTCATACCTTTGTTTTTATTAATTTTAGATATCGACATCGCATGCAAAGGCAAGGGCAAGGGCAAAATCAAAAAACTATTGATGTCTCCGACAAAAATTCAAAAATATGTTGAAGATAACCTTTTATGAAAAAAAAACATGTTGCAATCACACAAAGGAGGAGGAGGGCAAAATTGGGACCGATGAACAAGTCAAGGGCCAGGTCAGTCAACATGTTCCTCATTTTTCGTTGTTGTTTGATTGGCCAGAAGATGACATCAAACAAAAAAACAAGTAGCTGATGCAGGAACCATGCCCAGTGTTATGGGACGAGTACGATGATGCCATCACATTGGCCAATTTAAATCAAGATCTACATCCAACCATGCCCCCCCAAAGTGGCTTGTCAAAATCTTAGCTTCTATTTGGCTGTTTAGTGCTATGGCATGCATCCCCTTTTTTGTCTGTCTCGCTTGATGTAGTTCACCCATAAACAATTCTTTTATTATCAGTGACGGTTTATGTTTAACTAATGACGACAATATCATTATTATCAGTTGATGTTAGTGACGATAATGTTATTTATTTATGTTATGAAAAAATATATTAGGCCAATATCATATTTCATGTTGCTTGACAATTATTGTGTCGAATATGTTCAACATTACATATATACCACATGCAAATGTCATTCCAGATGAAAGTAGCATTTCATTAAATTTTAATCACCACATAAAAATTAGCATTATCATATCTTATTTTTACATTTCTAAATATAAAAAATAACAACCACACAACACAAATAAAATATTTTTTTAATATATTCTAAACTTAGGTTGAAGTGGCATCACAAATTCACATTCTGCGTACTTGTTCAAACAGTTCTGAAGAACATGACAGAATAAGTAGATACTGACTACGTTGCCAAACAGAATCATACTTGCAGCCAAACAAATTCAGACTACACACAGACTCAAATCAAACCAGCTGACCAGAATCAGTCTTTGTTGCCAAATAAAATCAGACAGCATCCTGACGACCACAACACCGAAATCCAGACTAACCCCGACTAACCCATTGCAGATTCCAGAATCCCAGTCCTGTGCCAAACGCAGGCTCAAGGATTGATTGACACTGGCTGGAAAAAAATCCTTGATTTCAAGGGGGAGACAGTCTACCCCGAAGCCTTTTCAAACTCTTTTAAACAACTTTTGATAATTGTAATCTGCTTCGCTTCACCGAACATGATAATATCGTCTACAAAGTAGACATGTGAGATATGACGTCCTTTGTTACTAGCTTTCATAGTTTTTCACTTGCCACTGGATACATTATGTTGGATTAGTTGACTAAGTCACTCGATGCAAAGGACAAACATGTAAGGTGATAGGGGATCGCCGTGACACATCCCTCTACTAGCTCTGAAGGAGTGGGTGGTTTTTCTATTCCATGCTATAAAGGTATTCCCTTTAGTAATAGAAGCCATAATGTAGTCAACAATGTGCTGTGAAAGCTAGTAACAAAGGACCTCATATCTGACATGTCTGCTTTGTAGACAATATTATCTTGTTCGGTGAAGCGAGTGTGAAGACCATGCCATTGTGTCATACGCCTTGCTTAGATCAATTTTAGTAGCCATCGTTCTTGCCCCTTTCTTCTATTTCATGATGTGGACTTCAATATTTCAACTACCAGTTTGGAGATGACCTTGAGGATGACGTTGTCAAGAGAAATGGGTCTTAGGTGGTCACAGCTTTGCGGTTCCAACACCTTAGGGATCAAGACAATTGTTGAGTTGCACAAATCGTCCTCAACCGTGCCAGTAAGGATATCACTTTGGACAATTGTCACGATGCGTGGTCTGACAATATCCCCATTCTTTTGTATGAAAGTGCCATAGACGCCATCCAGTCCAGGTGCCTTCACGGGGTCTAGGGAATCACTGATTGCCTTTTATCATGGTGACCCGTTTGGTTTTTTTGGTTCAATTTTTTATTGTCATGCTGACATCATTTCCGATCTAACCGGTTCAACCACTCCAGATGAACCCGACTCAATTCGATCTGAGTCAGTACCGGTCAGAACATCGGTTTGATTCTAAAAACAATTATGTAGAGTGGGATTAAAAGGGGTAAAATGAGTAGTCAGACTAGCATGATGAGAGAACACTGAGGGCACAGCCTTGGATGATGATCGGAGATTAACTTAAGGCAAGCCACATGAAGGGCAACCCTTTATCACATGAAGCCAAACTGTAAGATTCCGGTCATGCAACAGGCCGCTAAGTCTATCACTCCCAAGTCATCTTTATCCCTTAAAACGAATTAAAAAAGCCTTTTCCTAAATGGACATTTTATTATAATATTATTAAAAAATATTACCCATGTTCATGTGGAATGAATCTATCATGTACCGCATCATTAGTTCCGCCATAATTTTCAGAGGAAGAATTCTTGACAACCTCATCTCCCGCACCCGTCCACCCACCCGGTCCACACCACAAGTGACATAATATTCTTTTAATTTTAAATAAGAGAAAATTAGGAAAAAGAAAAAAAGAGAAATTATTTTTCTCATAGTTTTTAATTTGTTGATTTTTTTTGAAAAAATATTAGATTTTTTTAAAAATATTTTTTAACAAGACGAATGTTGACATACTTTACAAGAAAATAAAATGAGAGACACATAATATGTGTATTTTAGATACGATATTGTATGTTTTTGGTATAATAGTCCTCACTACTTTCAATTGGTAATGAAATTTTTAATATCATAAAATATATTAGATTCTTTACATAAAAATCTTTCTAACAAGATTAATATTGACATGCTTAAAAACTGAGAGAAATATAATATGTGTGTTTTAGGATACAATATACCATCTTTGGGGTAAAATACTCACGTTTTTTATATAAAATATCATCAAGTAAATATTAGTATTGTATTCTCAAAATATGAGTAATGCACACCAAAACATAAGTATTTCTATTGTACTTCAAATATGGGTATTGTATCCTAAAATATAATATTATGTATATGAAACAACTAGTAAAAGCCAGTTCTTGAGTTTAGTATTGAATCATGTAGGGATTCCATATAATCATCCAAACATTCTGAGATACGACTGTCAAATTGGGGAAGAGGTGCAAAGTAGCTCGACCTACATCCAAAAAGGGAGTAATTTACCCAAAACATTGGTATTGTACCCTCAAAACGGAAGTAATTTCCCCAAAAGATATGTATTGTACTCTCGAAATGGGAGTATTATATCCTTAAACTTTGATATTTTACGCAAGTGTACAATATACGTGTTTGGGAGTACATTACTCTAGTTTTGGGAGTACAATACGAATGTTACTCACTGGTCTATTGTATGTAAAACACAAGTTTTTTACGCCAAATCATTGGTATTGTACCCTAATACACAAATGTTACACTTCTCATATTTTATTATTTTTCTAAATATGTCAACATCAGTTTTGTTAGAAACTATATTCATAAGGAATCAAATACTTATCATTTCAACAAAAAATTGACTGAAATTATGAACAAAATATTTTCTCTTTTTTCTATTTTCTTTTTGATGATCTCAAAGTGGAATTTTGTGTCACATCAGTGGTGCTCCCCTTCCCAATGACTAGTTGGGGGAGCGAGCATATGTATCTTAACACTCTATCCGCCAACTATAACAAATAAATATATGTTAAATTTATATAGTCGACATATTGAGTCTTAAAAAAAAATATAAATACTTTACTATGTAAAGGTAATGGATAGTGTATTTTGTGAATTTTTGTCTTTTCCAATGAAGACACTGAGTTCAAAATTACATAAACAAGTATTTTTTTATTTGCCACTCTTCTGTGCGTATGACCTCCGCTACAAGTCAGACTTGTGAGGAGAGAAGGAAAAATCATTTTCTTTTAATCTTAAAGACTTTACTAAGGCATGTTATATACTTGTTTTTGGTTGTACGTCCTAGGAGCCATCATGTGGTTGCTATAATATTGATACATTATATGAGTAATGACTATGTTTTGTTAGTACTTATTAGAGAACAAGTAGTATTAGACAAGCTCACTCTAAAAATGATAAAACAAAGTCATGTCATGGAAAGTCAGAGTAATATCTCAATGAGACAGTGGTGAATGTCATCCTTAGACCTTATGTAACTATAGTAATTAATGTTCTTTTATGTATTTTAACACTAGTCTAACATGACTTTAAATGAGAGCAGCCATACTTGTGATGATTGGGTGCACAGTGACACATGGATTATTGTGAATGCTGAAGATGGAATTTATCCCTCCATCGATAGTAATATAAGTGAGACCATGGAATACATCACATTCATTTGAGTCGTAATATGATATTGAGATCACACGAGCTCAAAAGTATGATGTAGATTAAAAAATGTAGATTCAATGTTAGAGGAAGATAACTCCATGCCTCAGTTTCAATCTTGATATCTTTAGTAAAGGGAGCATATAATCATTGTGTAACATACATATTTTGGGTACAGACTTTTTTTAGCTTCAATTTATAATTATCCTCATTTAAAACCTTAATTTCAAATTTTGGTTCATATTTGAGTTTTTGGGATCTAAATAAGCTTCATTTTCTCGAGAATCGCAAGCTAGTCCCTAACTCTAACTTCCTTAACTACCTTGTTATTATTCAGTGCAATTGTTAATATTTGATTCTGCATATATTGAGTGGAACTTTCCTTGATCAAATTATCACGATTTGAGAAACAATGGCCTTGAAATCCATGAAAGATATTTTTTGACTAAAAGTTATAAGTTTTTGAATTTAATATGAGTTTAATTAAACTGGACACCTTAGAATAATAACCAAATGTATTAGTATTTTTATTATTTAGTATAGAAGTAATTGAACTTTTGCTCCAAAATATTACAATCATTGTAGTTTATTCTTAAGTTACATAATATCAAAACAAATGAAAATTTGTGGGTTTCTTGCATATAGAACTATACACTACTACAGAAATAGCATTCAGTGTCCCTTTTCTGGGCATCGGTTATTAAGGAAAACTGACGCCTATCATATAACCGCGTCGGTTGCTTAAGTAATCCGACGTCTATATCCGAAGACCAGCCAAACACGGGTACCGCTTTGTATTAAGCGTCGGTTGTTTATAACAAAAGGAACGCTTAAAGTCGCCCGCGAAATCCAAATTTCGATCAAGAAAAATAGTGTCACTTTCAGCGTCGGTGATGTAGATAAAAAACTGACGCCTATTTGCGATGAAAATTTGCGCGAAAAGTGTCACATTCAACAGCGGTTATCATTTTATAACCGACGCCGAACGTGGTTTCCGCCAAACAATTTCGTGAAAATATCGTCCACTTAAGCGTCGGTTGGTTTAAACAACCGATGCTTAAGTTGTTTAGGCATCGGTTGTGACAAACAACCGACGCTATAGGTGAACTTAATATCCTGCGATCACTCGACTCTTCCCCTTTCTTCTGTTTCATCGCCTAAACCCCTCTGCTCCCGCCGCAACCACCCCTCTGCTGTCTCCCGACCCTCCACTCCGCCGCACCCCTCCACGACAGTGCCACCGCACCTCCTTCTCCGGCGCCGCCTTCTCCACCGGTGCCTCCACGCCGCCTTCTCCTCCGGTGCTTCCACGCTGGCGCCTGCCTCCACGCCGGCCGCCACTGCCAGGCCGACAGAAGCTGCTTCTCCACCGCCGGCGACGGTCGTCGCACCGCCGCCAGTTTGACCACAGCTGCTTCTCCGCCGCTGCTTCTACGCCGCGCCGCCGGTTCTACCACAACTCCTCTCCACCACTGTCGCCCACTCTGTGCCGCCGTCTGCAGACCACAACTCCTCTGCAGACCGGTATGCCCTCTTCTTTGTCCATTATCGAGGTCATCACTCCCGCTTGCCTTATACTATAATAAGCTTCAACTAGTAGAAACCATTATACAATGCTGGGGCATGCCCTTTTCCCCATATGTTGGGTGAGGTCTGTATTCCTAGTTTTATTTTTTATCAAATAACAACAGAGTTTTTAAATCAGAGTTTCACCTTTTTATTAATGCATGACTATATCAAGTAAAACAATGCCATCCACCTTTTTATTAATGTCTAGTACACAAATATTGGATGATATTCAAGAAAACCCTAGTTTGATGAGCATGTTGTTAATCATGTTAATTATGTTTCTTCTATATATTCTGATGTCATTATATAATTATGTGATCCCAACATATTAAATTGAATTAGAATGATTTAATGAATTATAGGGTTTTAAAGTTGATAAACATGTACATGCGGAAATAGGGTTATTAAACCAATGGTTATAACATATAATGTCTAGTAAAGATTCCTAGACCTTTTGTTTGAAACTATTGATTTCTTGATTTATTATTTAATAATGCTCTGTTGATTAGGATTAACCATGTTTCCTGTAGTTTATAGACATTTATTATATATAAGAATGACAACACATGTATTTGTTGGCCTAGAAACCCGTCCAAGATTGACTCATTAGGAGTAAATCTTGGATAGTCCCCGGTTTGGGACTGTTCTTGAACACCTAATCTCACTTAGGATGTAAGTGTATAATGTGTATTGGGTTTTCGAGAAAATTTCGGTAGTATTTCCCCGTTTGTTCTCTAAGTACATATGTACTTAGAGAACAGCGGGGAAATGTTGCCGAATTTTTTTGAAAACCCAATACACATTATACACTTACTAGTGAGATTAGGTGTTCAAGGATGGGATAGGTGGTACACATTTATTATATATAAGAATGACATCACATTATACACTTAGGATGTAAGTGTATACCCTAATCTTTTCCTAATATATACTTGTTTCCTAATATATACTTGTTTTCTCTGATCATAGAATGGATAGATCATGGATGTCCCTTCGTAATCGTTGCACCCCAGAGTTTATATCTGGTCTTGATCAGTTTATTAGATTTGCCGAGGAACATAGGAAAAAACCTACAGATAGGTTCTACTGTCCATGTAGGCATTGTAGTAACAACTTGAAAGTCAACACTGGTGAGGAAATCAAAAGTGATGTCATGTGTAACGGGATTGTACAAGGCTATACAGAATGGCACTGGCATGGAGAGATTTCAAAATCGAAACCAGTAGATGTCGATAGCAGTGCTTGGGTGGAAGAAGAAATTGCCTCCGATGACGTAAATGTGAACGAACCAGTTCCAGCTGACATCGTTGATGCGATGCTGGATAGTTGTAGGGTAGAGCACACCGATCCACCTCCTATCTTTAGAAACATTGTGCATGATGCTGAGATACCGTTATACACAGGTTGTGCTAAGTTTACCAAGCTTAGCGCTGTGCTGAGATTGTATAAGTTGAAAGCTAACAATAGATGGAGCGACAAAAGCTTCACTGAATTGTTGACTATGTTGAAAGAAATACTTCCTGAAGGAAACGAGCTGCCAATCTCAACATACCGGGTAAAGAAAATGTTGTGCCCAATGGGAATGGAGGCCAAAAAGATACACGCATGCCCGAATGATTGTGTATTATTTCAAAAGGACTATGTAGATTTGAAAGATTGTCCAAAATGTGGTGCGTCACGATATAAATTGACAACTTCGGGGGAGTCCAAAACTGGTTCTCCTGCCAAGGTGTTGTGGTATCTACCTATAATATCACGGTTTCAACACTTGTTTGCAAATCCGAAAGATGCGAAGAATTTGGTGTGGCATGCAGATGTTAAGAATAATAATGATGGGATCCTACGACATGCGTCTGATTCTCCAAAGTGGAAGAAGATTGATGTATTGTACCCTGAATTGGTGAAGAAGTCAGGAATCTAAGACTTGGGCTTTGTACAGATGCGATGAATCTGTACGGGACATTGAGCAGCCAACATAGCACTTGGCCAGTCATGCTTGTTATATGCAATCTTCCTCCCTGGATGTGTATGAAAAATAAGTACGTTATGTTGTCATTGTTGATATCGGGCCCTAAACAACCCGGAAATGATATCGATAGTTATCTTGAACCTTTGATTGATGACTTAAAGAAACTTTGGGCTGAAGGTGTGATGACCTATGACGGTTCAGCAAGAGAGACATTTCGTTTGCACGCTATGTTGTTTTGCACTATTAATGACTTTCCGGCATATGGGAATTTGTCTGGATATAGTGTCAAAGGAGCTAAAGTGTGTCCTATATGTGAAGAAAACACTGATTCAATAAGACTAAAACATGGCGGCAAGACTGTATATCTTGGTCATCGAAGGTTTCTTTCAAAATTCCATCTGTATCGTAGGAAGCGCAAAGCATTCAATGGATGGAATGATGAACGGAGTGCACCTAAACCTATACCAGGGGATGTTGTTTATGAAAGAGTAAAAGACATTGTCAATGAATTTGGTAAGAAATCACAATGTAGTAAGGCCACACGGAGTGACAATTCTTCATTCAAGAAGAAGTCAATCTTTTGGGATCTTCCTTATTGGAGTTCTTTGACAGTCAGGCATTGTATCGATGTAATGCATGTTGAGAAAAATGTTTGTGATAGCATCATTTGTACTTTGTTAAATATACCAGGTAAGACTAAAGATGGGATAAAATCCAGACTGGACCTACGTGAAATGGGAATAAGGTCAGAATTAACAGAATTACGTGAAATGGGTAATAAAAGAACATACTTACCTCCCGCTTGTTACACGTTGTCTAGAAAGGAGAAGAAAGCTTTTTGTGAATGCTTGGTAAATGTTAAGGTGCCACATGGTTACTCATCGAACATCCGTAGATTGGTATCAATGAAAGATCTGAAGTTGATAGGTCTTAAATCTCATGATTGTCACACTCTAATGCAACAAATATTGCCCGTGGCAATTCGATCTATATTGCCGAAGCATGTAAGGTTTGCAATTACCAGACTTTGTTTCTTTTTCAACAGTCTATGCAGCAAAGTTATTGACCCTGATACTCTCGATAATTTGCAATGAGAAGTGGTTGTTACCCTATGTCAGCTTGAGATGTATTTCCCTCCTTCGTTCTTTGATTTCATGGTACCTCTTGTTGTCCACTTGACTAGGGAAGTGAAAATCTTGGGACCGGTTTTCTTGCATTGGATGTATCCCTTTGAACGATACATGAGCGTTTTTAAAGGTGATGTTCGAAATCGTTATCGTCCTGAAGGGAGTATTATTGAAGGTTATGTGGCGAGAGAGGTTATGGATTTCTGCAATGACTTTCTCAGTGGTAATGACACTCCTGATAATGACAAGAATATTGAGGAGGGCAAAGGAATTTTGGGATCACGGGTGAAAGTAATCAGCCGTGAGCAGTTGGAACAAGCTCACTTGTATATTTTACAGAATATGGACGAAGTGAGTGTTTATATCGAGGAACATACCAATTTCATAAAGAGACAACATCCTCGAGCAAGTTCAATGTGGCTTGCTAGAGAGCATAATAAGACTTTTACTAAGTGGTTTGAAGATAAAGTCTTACATCAACTATCTCAAACACCAAATGATATTACAGAAACTATCAAATGCCTCGCCTTTAAACCAAAACCGAATGTTATGTCTTATGAAGGGTTTGACATTAATGGATTCACATACTACACAAAGCGCCAAGATGATAAGAGTGTCGTCCAAAATAGTGGGTTCACTCTTCAAGCGTCGACTATGTACTTTGCAAGTGTAAAGGATAAGAGTCCACGTGAAGCTAAAATGTCATATTACGGTGTCATTGAAGACATTTGGGAGTTTGACTACATAGATTACAAAATTCTGCTCTTTAAATGTAATTGGGTTGATAACACCAAAGGAGTTATAGTGGATGAATTGAGTTTCACTTTGGTGAACTTCGAAAAGATTGGCGAGAAGGCTGAACCATTCATATTGGCATCACAGGCAAAACAAATATTCTATATCGATGATCCTGCAAATGATAAATGGTCGGTTGTTCTTCTTGGTAAAAGACAGTTCATTGAAGATCCTATAGATGAAGAAGAGTACTATGATAAGTATGATGACTCCAGTCCATTCTCAGTTGGGTTGCCAACTCCACAAAATATTGAAGCTAATGATGACTTATATGTGCGCGGAGATCACAATGAAGGATTGTTAATTGATAAAAGATCACAATTTTCCTTGGTAAATGTTTTCCTTCTTCTAGTTTATACAAATGCTAAATGTTTTCCTTTTCTAGTTGATACAAATGCTAAATGTTTGCCTTTTTAATGACATTTTCAGATGGCTGACAATGATGAGAATGATGTCCATGATGAGCATGAAGTCCATGATGAGCATGCTGTCCATGACGAGCATGGCGAGGATACCAATGTAAGTTCTAAAAACATATCCTGTATTTCTATAAAATTCATTATCTTCTAGTTATGTCATATATCCTATATTTCTATATTAGCCTAATTCAGTGTGTTTATTTTTGTCAAATTTTAGGTTGATGATGCACAAGTACCCAATGAAGCAATTGAGCAACTTGATGCGCAGAGGCGGCTGCAAAAATGGTAAAATACAACTCTTAGAGCAATCGTTTGAATATTGATTATTTGTGGTGTTAACTTACAAATTTCTGTTTATGGTGATTAGCGGGAGCTGCACGAGCAGAGGAAACAAGGCACGTTCATCCCTTAGGGCACAAGGGATGAATTTTTGCGGCATTGCGGTACCAACTTGAAGCTAAATGTTTGCTTTTTTAATACAAATGCTAATTCAGTGTGTTTATTTTTGTCAAATTTTAGGTTGATGATGCACATGTACCCACTGAAGCACTGGAGCAACTTGATGCGCGGAGAGGACATTCCAACTTGAGATATCGTCTACCATTTCCTCCTCCTCCGCAGTAATATCCTCATCTCTAAATATTTCTTGTAGGATTCTGAACCCCTTCCTTCCCTCTACTACATCGAAGCCATGCCGCAGTTGAACCCTTTCTCCGAGCCCTACCCGGCCAAGCAGGCGTCGCCTGAAGCACCACCGTCATCGTCGTCTCCACCTCCATCGCAACTTTCTGTGCTAGTCCTGGCAGTTTATCACCCCACATGCCTTCCTCCCCAGTTCCTGCCTCTAGAGGCGCTCCCGCAACACCCCCATCCTTTCTTCCCACACAGATCCTTGATATGTCCTACGTTTTATGCCAAACCATGCAGGATGTACCCTTCGATACCCATCGAGAAACAGAGGGTCCACAACTTGGTAGGACACCGAGGATAGAGTAGCGGGTTCGCTTGTCCTACCAAGTTGTTGACCCTCAGTTGCTCGGTGGGTATCAGAGGGTACATCCCGCATGGTTTGGCATAAAACGTAGGACATATCATGGATCTGTGTGGGAAGAAAGGATGGGGGTGCTGCGGGAGCGCCTCTAGTGGCAGGAACTGGGGAGGAAGGCATGTGGGGTGATAAACTGCCAGGACTAGCACAGAAAGTTGCGATGGAGGTGGAGACGACGACGACGGTGGTGCTTCAGGCGACGCCTACTTGGCCGGGTAGGGCTCGGCAAAAGGGTTCAACTGCGGCATGGCTTCGATGTAGTAGAGGGAAGGAAGGGGTTCAAAATCCTGTGAGAAACGTTCAGAGATAAGGATATTGCTGCGGAGGAGGAAACGGAAGACGATATCTCGAGTTGGAATGTCCCTCTCCGCACAGGAGTCTTTGAGGGAATGGTAGTAGGCAGGTGAGGAACAACTGAGTTCATGCCATGACATATATACTAAAGTAACATGATACACCGCCAGTCTGTGGAGGGACCGAGGGAGATACTGGAGGAGGGTAACACCTGCCAATGTAACAAAACACCACATAAGCCAAGAAGAAACATGTGAGATCTTGTTTATACATCCATATACCTTGTGTCAAGTAAGTTTCCGAATATACACAGGCGAAGAAAGACATGATATGGAAAGATTTATGCGTGAGTTATTATTATTTGCAATTCTATTTTGTAGATTACAAATTCTATACCATACACAGGCGAAGAAAGACATCGATACCATACATGAGGTATTATATATAGTCTCATTAGTTAGTATGAAATATATCAATCTTATTTTTATATTATTACGTATATATATACATCATTCTCTTTGCAGGTGTTTAAAACTGACCACACTATAGGCAAACGCTTAAAAAATGTACATGCTCCATATACGAGGGAAGCATTAAATGAAGTAAGAGAAGAATGGGCAATAGCCATACAAATAGTGGCAATTGTAAGATATAATTGGGATGTTGATAGTGATGTTGAATGATACTTTGTAAATGAATGTTTCTGAATGTTAAAACATGTATTTGAATGATTCTATATGTGTGAACGTGAGAATTGAATTGATGTCTGAATGTATCTACTTGTGTGAATCTTTTTTTGTTAATTTTGCAGGTTTGTGGCCTGTTTGTAGGCTGATATCAATGGATGTCGTAAACCTGCAATTCAAAAAACTGAACTGCAGGTTCTCATCCTGTTGACCAGCCACAGCAGGCCTGCAAACTGATATGAAAAAAAATAGATATAGGCGTCGGTTATTTATAGATAACCGTTAGCACAGACCTACAGCGTCGGGTTTTTGTAAAGGAACGACGCCTGATGTGACCAAAGCAGTACTTGGTCTCTAATACATGTAGGCGTCTGTCTTTTAGTAGACACCCGACACCAAAGGGCTTTCCTAGATGTCGCCGTTTTCTGTGGCGCGAATGCTTTTGGCATCGATTGTTTATAAACACCCGACGCTTTTAGTTTAAATAGGCGTCGGGTGAAAAATCAACGCTGAAGTGTTCGACCTTTAGCGGCGCCCACATAGGCGTCGGCCGGACACCGACGCCAAAAGGGGTTAAACAACCGACGCCAAAGGCGGGTTCTGTAGTAGTGATACTTAAGATAATTAGATATTTTAGGATGAGTCTTTCCTATAAATAGAACCCCTTGCACTCCTCCACACCTTCTCCCGACCCTAGGGCCACCATAGAACTCTCTTGATCTTAAACCCCCATGATCGATGATCAGCTAATAACAAATTCAAATGCATCTCTATCATTCGTGACAGAAGATAAAGCATCCCTCTCTACTCTTTGTTTCTCTCCAAATAACTCAACCAAACTCTCTCTTCAAATGTTATGTACACATCCAAATGTCACATATTCTTTGAGAATGCACGCAGGTACAAGTCAAACTAAAATGAAGGTCACTGGATTGTCATGAAGAATATAACAATGTACTTGAGAAGAACTTAGGAACAATTCTTGGTTTATAGAGACGAGGAAGAGTTATCTGTAAAGGGGTACAATGATGCAAATATGAAAACCTAAACGGACGATCACTAGTCACAATCAGGGTCTACATTTTTCTTAAATGGTAGAGTTGTAAGCAACAAAAGTTTCAGGCAAGAAATGACATTTATCTACAATAGAAGTTGAGTATATTATTGTATATAATGGAATATAGTAAGTATAATGGATCAAGGAATTTATTTGTGAACTTGGGGTGATTCCAACTATTATAGACACAACATAGACTTATTATGACACTAATGGATCCATTAGACATGCTAAGGAACATGTATCGAGTTAGCATTCCAAGCAAATACTTTAGCAATGTCATCTCAAATGAGAGATCTTATAGAGACCAGATGTAAAGATTTGTAAAGTTCTAAGTGAAAGCAATATATTTTATCCCTTAGAGAAAGAACCTTCATAGAATAAGCATGATGGTCATGTTTGGTCACTTGTATTTGATTCATGAGTTATTCGTTATAGTAGAAGTGGAAGATTTTTGGTTGTATGCCATGAGAGTCATCATGTGATGATTTTAATATGAATACATTTGTACATATTTTTATTTATAAAGAAAAATCCACTTATCATGTTTATTTTAGATTCAAGATAATGATAAATGCAATAATGTTCTAAGTATATTTTGATCTGATGACATATGATTTGAATTGGGGACCTAAACATGAGATAATATTTATATTTAAGAGTATACATTCTTGTTATGCCCATTGTCAGTTATTATTAGGATGCATGGGTACTTGTTAGAAAAAAATCGTATTGGACAAACACAATTTGAGATTGACACATGTAAGCCATGACATGGTAATCAATGTCATAACTCAATATGATAGTGTTGATTGTGATTAGTGGACTTGAAGTCACCACAACAATCAAAAGATGTTCTTTGTACCTTAATACTAGCCCAACAAAACTACAAACTTGGGTTGTCATATAGGTCGTGATGGGGTGCAATGTGCCACTTATGGATTATTCTAAATGATGATGATGGAATTTCTCCCTCCATTATAGTGATATCCCATCCACTTGATAAGAGAGACTATGAAATACATGGCCATGCTAATATGACTTTATAGAATCCCCAAAGAGAAATTTATAAACAACATCATGGAAGCATGGATCATAAAATATCACACTCGGGGAACATCAAAAATAGCATATATCATTCATGCAATAATAGAAATAACTTTACACATGATATGATTATAATGATTCTCATAGAAACATTATTTCCACAAAGTGTACAAGAAAGAACATAACACATGATATATTTGGGAAACTAGTTAAACCTCCTCAGGCCTTATAGATGGAACCCCTCTACGTTGTCAACTAGTATGTAGATCCTTGAGCTAGTCCTTGCATGCCAGATGACTCTATCTTCTATGTTTTGTCCTTACCTACAGTCATTGTGCTCCCAGCCATGCATTTCAAAAACCTTCTACACGTGGTTGTTTTAGTAAATATATGAACATAATCCAATAAAACTTTAAAACTTTTGAACTTGCATAAACATTAGTAATGTCTTATGGATGCATTATTAACTTCATTAAGAGTTCTTATTAGGGTACCTACTCAGTGAACCTTATCTAATCTGATCTCACAAAACACATAGGTGTGAAGGCTTCTGAACTAACTAAACATGAATAAGATTGGACTTGAACCTAATAACATTAACATCATTGAACACATTGAAAATGACTATGCTTCTGAACACATTGGAAGTGAACATGCTTGAGCTTAAACCCACAAAGTGATGGGGCCTCATGGGGAACCAACCTTCCACAAACATGTCTATAAGTGGAGCCTAATCATTTACTTATTTTTCTATTCCGATCTGATTGTACTTAGGTTTTTCAACCATAATTGCATTACTAATCTTAAACATGAAGAGGTATTTTCTTATAAGTCATATGATCTTGACATGAATCTTAATGCAGTAAAATTTAGTAAGATGTGCATATATAAATACCTTGTAAAACATTAAGGTGCTCACGTGATGATATATATAACGAATACAACACATTAGATGACGAAATATCAACCTAAGAACTAAGTTTATCAATGTCACACATGACATATGAATAAACACACATGACTTTAGGCCCCTTCATCCTCCTTGCCCCCGGTTCCATGGGTCGACACCGCCAACCATAACACAACCACTCTTACATGGAACATGAGGCCCTTTTCCCTATTTGCACAGGCTCATATAAGTGAGAAGCCAAAACCTCCTAACATTTCATTGGCTTTTGCAGATCCCGACAAGCCTTACGAGTGTTTCTGAAGGTATGAAGCTCATCATAGTAGCATCATGGCTGTAGGGTGAGTGAAGAAAATAAAAGTTGACATGTGATATGAAACAAACCCCTACATCAAACTCATGAGGACCAAACAAAGGCAACACACAAAACCAAAATACAACAAGGCACACAACAAGACAATCCTTTTTCCTCCATGGCCAAAGATGAAGCTGCAAGGCTAAGTCAACTTTCTTGAGATGATGGTAAAAATTAAAAACCAACCCAAAACATGGTCTTGTGGTGGTGCATAGAGGGTAAAGGAATCAAAACCATCACCAACCAGTTAGGACCACCATCTCAAACTATAACCATATCTTGTCGACCCAACAAAAGTGTCAATCTAAATCTCATTAAACACTAAGGAAAGGAAGACTCATGTTCCAAGATCCTTACCCAAATCAGATTTAACATAAGGAAGATGGAGCTCTCCTATTGAGTGTGCCATCACCAAGGAGGAAGAAGGTGTTTGGGAGGCTTTAACAACAGTGATGAGTCCAAATGGTGGGGTGAGTATGGTTTCTTGTAGTCGTTCAAAGCCTTGGGGATAACTACTAGTGCCTGAGATAGCCAAACCACCCGCCAAAGGTAGGTGTCTCAAAAGAGGAAGGAAATAGTTTTGAGCATTTTCATCAGAGGGAGAGTTAGGGTTGCATATTAGGTACTTATAGGTTTGAAATACCCCCTGATCTAATTTGGGTACCTAGTTTTCAAGGAAGAGCATCAAGATTTGTGGATGTTGTAAATGTATAAGGTAGTTATAGGATTTGGAGTGTCCCTCATAATTCCCACCCAATGACCAGAAGTAAATTTTGCATTGAGAGAAAAACTAACGCACGTGACAACCCAAAAATGTATGCGACTTTAGGCAAGAAACATGAATAAAATTAAATATTCTCATGTGATATTAGGACAACTCAACTGTGTGAAATATATCATATTTAATTAAAAATTATGATTATTTGGGTACCAACTAAATCGATACTTCCAAAAATTGTTTGAGAGGTCAAACAAGGTAAAGAAAATCTCAAATTTTAACATAGCTTCCGGTTAACATGTGGGAAATTAATGTGGGTTTGTATTCCCAAATTTTTGAACCAAAATTCTGAGTGGTTTAGTTAGGTTTGAAACCGTATAAATCCTACTAAACCATAGGGATACCATTATCTTGCCAAATTGGCCATGATGTTGGTTTTCTCATGGTCTTTAACATAAATTTGTTTAATTGCTTATTATCCCTCAAAAGATATAAATATCACATTAGGCATTATGATCTAATAAAGGGGTGTAAATATGTAACAAAAGAAATTACATACATATGGAATTGAGGATGTGACAATCATTCCCTCCTAACAAAAGTTTCATCCATGAAACTTCAAGGTTGAGAATCCCTTCATGCTTTTCATATAATGTTTGTGGTTGCTTTTCATTACATACTTTATAGGATAAAAATTAGTGATAGGCTCAAAAAATTGATGACTAATTCTGGTCTTAATGTTTATAAAAACCACACCATGTCCAATTTATTGAATCATACTAAGGACTCCAACATGTTCAAAAATCACCATATCTCACATGAGAAGGCTCTATATATCTCGTGATGTGAACTTAACATCATTAAGAGCTGAGTTTATAGGTCAAGAACATCCATTATTGACAAAAAACTATATGGTCCATTATTAACCAAAGAATTACTCATGATACCATTCCAAACATGAATTATTACTTCCTCATAATATGAAGCATGTATTGTAGAAGTACAACATATTGATAGTATGCTCAGTGTGGAATTACAAGACATTCCATTCATTTGAATTCACTTCTTATTACTAAACCAATTCCATGAATATTCTACTATCTCAAACCTCCACTCTCAAACTTAGTCTCAAAATTTCCATGCAAGGTATATGTTTTCATATTATTTTCAATAGGATACAAAATAGTTTACGGGCATCCCTATACTTGCTTTCAATTTTTTTTATTTTAACCATATGATACATTATCTTAGGTCATGAAATGATTGTTAATGTAGTTAAAATCTCAACAACCTAATTATTTCATAGGTGGTAATAAAAATCATTCACCTTCATGTTGTGTACTGACCATTCTCCTAATACCAGCTATCCCTTCTCTTGAGGAACCGACCTAGGGTCCCACCCACAATTGTCAGTGCTAGGTTAAGATTTATTAAGGATGATCTTGGATTCTTAACTTAGAATACACATTAAATATTATCTCATGATTCAATACCATCAACATGACCTTAATACTACCATTAGTGAGTCAACAAAATTGATTTCTTCACATAAGCCTATCACCTAAGTGTTCATTGATCCTTAGAGGTCATTACACCCTCACGCTCATTTGACCCAAGTGTTCATTAACCTTTAAGAATCACCAATTTAACGTTACTTTCTTAACATTAATCTTAATAACTTTATCCTTGTTACTATGGTGATCCTATATAAATGAGCCCAAGGCATTTGTAGTTATCATCATACCATATAACCCTTATTAATCCTAGGAATACCAAATAGAAAATTAATCAAAACATATTTTCTAGGCACTACTTTATATCAGCCTCAAGTAAACCTCATTTTATTGTGATCCTAGACCATTGATCCATAATAACCACATAATGTATACCACTAATTATTAGGTAGAATTAATTAATCATAATCTTGTTGATGTATCACCTTAAAAGGTATTATGGATACTCCTAGTCTTCATCATACCATTGCATTAAAACTTAAACTCAAAGCACAACATGATTCATATTTTCCTTGAATACTTTAAAAAAAAAGTAAATTGTGATTCAACTTATGAGAACAATCATCCCTAGAACTAAAGTTTTAAAATCTTAAAAAAATTGATATATTTGTTTCTATCATACTATGTCATTGCCAACCTACACTTGGTATTTAAATGCCATTATACTACTACTTTGCAAACCTAAAATTAGAGCACAACTTGATCCAATATTCTTCAAATAGTCCTTGAAAAGATTCACTTATGTCATAAGTTCCTCCTTGGAACCATGGTTCTAGGGTTTTCTCATTTTCATTATATATATATATATATATATATATATATATATATATATATATATATATATATATATATATATATATATATATATGTATGTATGTATGTATAGTTCAAAAAGGCCATACTTCCCTGCAATCATTAATCTAGACAAATCAAATCAAGGATGAGATCTTATTTGTAAAGAGCATTTTTCTAAAATATCATAATACTTAACATGTATATAGTTACCATTGATAATATAAAACTTTCAATCATTAATGAATTATATGTATGGGCAACTACACCTGGAACTGATATGATCTGATACAAAAAAGGTGCACATAAACGTGGGTTGGTCTTCATCTTGTGATGTGAGCCACCTTAAACATAAGTTGATATATCCCCACTACATGATTTCAACGGCTACAAAGAGCTAGTCCCGCCACATTGTTCAGTAGCTGAAATACAAGGTATAGTCCTACATACAATTGCTTCATTTACTTACACTTTAGGATATTCATCCACATAATCATATATGTTCATGAAACATGATCTAGATGCATGCTACATCAATATGATCTTGACCTTCATATATGCAATACATTTGTATTCAGTTACTTTAGAGGTTAATTACCTTAACGTGTTCCATGATATATGTCCATCAATTACGAATAACTAAGAAACATAATCTTGTTTAAATTGAACTCAACCATGAGATTGGGATTTTCATAATCATTTCACTGCTACAGAAACAACGTTCAACATTGCTTTTAGAGGCGTCAGTTATTTAATGAAACTGACGCTGATAAACATTACATGTCAGTTATTGAGGAAAACTGATGTGTATATTTGAAGACCAGCCAAACACGGGTATCACTTTTTATTTAGCATTGGCTGACGAAAAGAAACCGACACCTAAAATAGCCCATGAAATCCAATTTTTTTGAGCGAAAAAAAATTCCCCCAAAGTGTAACATACAACGTCGATGTTTTACCTAATGACCGACGCCTAAAGAAGATAAAAATTGCTCACAATTTTTACCATATGGGCGTCGTCTGTCGTGGGATAACCGATGTTGATTAGGGTTCACGTGCCCTCCCCACAAAAAATTTTAGGGTAAAGGATTGCCCAATTGACATCAGTTGTTATATTCAGCCGACTTTGATTCTGTTTAGGTGTCGGTTTTCAAGATAAACGATGCCTTATATTAACTTAATAGTCCCACGAGAAGGAGACTCTTCCCCTTTCTCCTCCCGCCGACGCTGCCGCTGTGCCTGCTTCATTGGTCTATCCTGCCGATCTTGCTCCCGTGTGCCGCCACCGCTCATTACTGCTCTCCCTGTCGCGCTGTCACCTGATCTTTCTCCTCCCTCTGACGCCGCAGTCGGTCTCCAACTCCTGGTCACCACCCTGGTCGCTGATCTCTTGATCCTGGTTGCCACCCGCCTCCTTGCTACTCCAGCCACCCGCTCGCTACTCCTACAGGTACCCTTCTTCCTCCTTTTCTTGCTCCTTGGTACCCCTCTTTTCTACCTAGCTTCTATCTCCTTACTAACAGCAAGCACGACCGTTCTCTGCCAACACATCCACAACCGTGTCCAGCCCACACAGCCGTGCTTGCTGTTGGTAAGGAGGGAGAAGAAAGAAAAGAGGGTATATGCTACCTAAAATTTTGATGAAACCCTAACATCTAAATCCCTATTGCATGATGAAACCCTAACATCTACATACTCTATATGATACCTAAAATTGTGATGAATCCTAACATCAATTGTGATGAAATCCTAACATTCACATATCTATCAAGATGATGAACATGCATGGACACTGAAAATGTTGAAATCAATGTTATTTAATATGATACCTAGATTAAATGATGTGACATGAAACCTTGGATATAAATGATGAAACTAGGATTGTAGGTATTGGAATGACAACACACATGTATTAGTTGGCCTAGAAAACCGTCCAAGATTTACTCATTAGGAGTAAATCTTAGATAGTCCCCCGTTTGGGACTGTTCTTGAGCACCTAATCTCAGTTAGGATGTAAGTGTATAATGTGTATTGGGTTTTCAAGAAAATTTCAGCAGCATTTCCCCGTTTGTTCTCGAAGTACATATGTACTTGGAGAACAACGAGGAAATGCTGCCAAAATTTTCTTGAAAACCCAATACACATTATACACTTACTAGTGAGATTAGATGTTCAAGGATGGGATAGGTGGTACACATTTATTATATATAAGATGAAACTAGGATTGTAGGTATTGGAATGACAACATACATGTATTTGTTGGTCTAGAAACCCATCCAAGATTTACTCATTAGGAGTAAATCTTGGATAGTCCCCGGTTTGGTACTGTTCTTGAACACCTAATCTTACTTAGGATGTAAGTGTATAATGTGTATTGGGTTTTCAATAAAATTTTGATAGCATTTCCCCGTTTGTTCTCTAAGTACATATGTACTTGGAGAACAGTGGGGAAATGATGCCAAAATTTTCTTGAAAACCCAATACACATTATACACTTACTAGTGAGATTAGGTGTTCAAGGATGGGATAAGTGGTACATGTACATTTATTATATAAAAGAATGACATCACATGTATTTTTTAACCCTAGACCCTAATCTTTTCCTAATATATACTTGTTTTCTCTTTGATCATATAATGGATAGATCATGGATGTCCATTCGCAATCACTGCACCCCAGAGTTTTTATCTGGTCTTGATCGGTTTATTAGATTTGCCAAGGAACATAGGAAATAACCTGGAGATAGGTTCTACTGTACATGTAGGCATTGCAGTAAAAACTTGAAAGTCAGCACTGGTGATGAAATCAAAAGTCATGTCATGTGTAATGGGATTGTACAAGGCTATATAGAATGGCACTGGCATGGAGTGATTTCAAACCCGAAACTAGTGGATGTCGATAGCAGTGCTTGGATGGAAAAAGAAATTGTCTCTGATGATGTAGATGTGAACAAACTTGTTGCAGTAGACATCATTGATGCGTTGTTGTATAGTTGTGGGGTAGAGCATATCGATTCACCTCCCATCATTAGAAAGATTAAGCAAGATGTTGAGATACCATTATACACAGGTTGTACTAAGTTTACAAAGCTTAGTGTTGTGTTGAGATTGTATAAGTTGAAAGCTAACAATAGATGGAGCGACAAAAGCTTCACTTCATTATTGACTTTGTTGAAAGAAATGCTTCCTGAAGGAAACGAGCTGCTAATCTCAACATACCAGGTAAAGAAATTCTTGTGCCCAATGGGAATGGAAGCCAAGAAGTTGCATGCATGCCCGAATGATTGCGTATTATTTCAAAAGGACTATGTGGATTTGAAATATTGTCCGAAATGTGGTGCGTCATGGTATAAATTCACGACTTCGGGGGAGTGCAAAACTGGTTCTCCTTCCAAGGTGATGTGGTATCTACCTATAATATCACGGTTTCAACACTTGTTTGAATCTGATAGATGCAAAGAATTTGAGGTGGCATGCAAATGTTAAGAAAAATAATGATGGGATCCTACGACATACGTCTGATTCCCCACAATGGAAGAAGATTGATCTATTGTACCCCAAATTTGGTGAAGAAGATAAGAATCTAAGACTTGGTCTTTGTACAGATGGGATGCATCCGTACGGGACATTGAGCAGCCAACATAGCACTTGGCCAGTCATGCTTGTTATATACAATCTTCCTCACTGGCTGTGTATGAAAAATAAGAATGTTATGTTGTCGTTGTTGATATCGGGCCCTAAACAACCTGGAAATGATATTTATGTTTATCTTGAACCTCTGATTGATGACTTAACTCTGGGGTGAAGGTGTGATGACCTATGATGCTTCACAAGGAGAGACATTTTATTTGCATGCTATGTTGTTTTGCACTATTAATGACTTTCCAACGTACGGGAATTTGTCTGGATATAGTTTCAAAGGAACTAAAGCGTGTCCTATATGTGAAGAGAACACTGATTCAATAAGACTAAAACATGGCGGCAAGTTTGAATATCTTGGTCATCAAAGGTTTCTTTCAAAATTCCATCCATATCATAGGAAACGCAAAGCATTCAATGGAAGGAATGAGGAACGGAGTGCACCTAAAACTATACCAGGGGATGTTGTTTATGAAAGAGTAAAACACATTGTCAATGAATTTGGTAAGAGATCACAATGTACTATGACCACACAGAGTGACAATTCATCATTCAAGAAGAAGTCAATATTTTGGAATCTTCTTTATTAGAGTTCTTTGACATTCAGACATTCTATCGATGTCATGCACGTTGAGAAAAATGTATGTGATAGCGTCATTGGTACTCTGTTGAATATACTAGGTAAGACTAAATATGGGATAAAATCATGATTGGACCTACATGAAATGGGAATAAGATCAGAATTAACAGAATTACATGAAATGGGTTATAAAAGAAGATACTTACCTCCCGCTTTTTACACTTGTCTAGAAAGGAGAAGAAAGCTTTTTGTGAATGCTTGGCAAATGTTAAGGTGCCACAAGGTTACTCATCCAACATCCATAGATTGGTATCTATGAAAGATTCAAAGTTCATAGGTCTTAAATCACATGATTGTCACACTCTAATGCAACAAATATTGCCTGTGGCAATTCGATCTATATTTCCAAAGCATGTAAGGTTTGCAATCACCAGACTTTGTTTCTTTTTCAACAGTCTGTACAGCAAAGTTATTGACCCTGATACTCTTGATAATTTGCAAAGAGAAGTGGTTGTTACCCTATGTCAGCTTGAGATGTATTTCCCTCCTTCATTCTTTGATATCATGGTACATCTTGTTGTCCACTTGACTAGGGAAGTGAAAATGTTGGGACCAATTTTCTTGCATTGGATGTATCCCTTTGAACGATACATGAGTGTTTTTAAAGGTGATGTTCGAAACTGTTATCAGCCTAAAGGGAGTATTATTGAGGGTTATGTGGCGAGAGAGGTTATGGATTTTTGCAATGACTTTCTGAGTGGTAATGACACTCCCGTTAATGACAAGAATATTGAGGAGGGAAAAGGAATTTTGGGATCACAGGGGAAAGTAATCAGCCGTGAGCAGTTGGAACAACATCACTTGTATATTTTATACAACATGGACGAAGTGAGTGTTTATATTGAGGAACATACCAATTTAATCAAGAGACATCATCCGCGAGCTAGTTCAATGTGGCTTGCTAGAGAGCATAACAAGACTTTTACTAAGTGGTTTGAAGATAAAATCTAACAACAACTATCTCAAACACCAGATGATATTATAGAAACTATCAAATTCCTCGCCTTTAAACCAAAATCGAATGTTATGTCTTATGAAGGGTTTGACATTAATGGGTTCACATATTACACAAAGATCCAAGATGATAAGAGTGTCATCCAAAATAGTGGGGTAACCCTTCCAGTGTCGACTATGTATTTTGCAAGTGCAAAGGATAAGAGTCTACGTGAAGCTAAAATGTCATATTACGGTGTCATTGAAGACAAATGGGAGTTTGACTACATAGATTTCAGAACTCCGCTCTTCAAATGTAATTGGGTTGATAACACCAAAGGTGTTATAGTGGATGAATTGGGTTTCACTTTAGTGAACTTTAAAAAGATTGGCAAGAAGGGTGAACCATTCTATTGGCATCACATGCGAAACAAGTATTTTACATCGATGATCCTGCAAATGATAAATGGTCAGTTGTTATTCATGGTAAAAGATAGTTCATTGAAGATCTTATAGATGAAGAAGAGTACTATGATAAGTATGATGACTCCAGTCCATTCTCAGTTGGGTTTCCAACTCCACAAACTATTGAAGCTAATGATGACTTATATGTGCGCGAAGATCACAATGACGGATTGTTAATTGATAAAAGATCACAATTTTAGAGGCATGCATCTTTATATTTTTTATATGTTTCATTTTTCAATGTTTTAGAGGCATGCTTTTTTAATATCAATATCATTTTCAGATATAATGTTTCATTATCTTCTAGTTAATACAAATGCTAAATGTTTGCCATTTTAATGACATTTTCATATGGCTGACCATGATGTCCATGATGAGCATGATGTCCATGATGATGATGATGTCAATGATGAGTATGGTGAGGATACCAATGTAAGTTTTAAAAACATATCCTATATTTCTATAGAAATTCATTATCTTCTAGTTATGTCATATATCCTATACTTCTATATTGGGCTAATTTAGTGTGTTTATTTTTGTCAAATTATAGGTAGATGATGCACACATACCCTTTGAAGCACTGGAGGCACTAGATGCACCCCAAAATGTTAACAAGAAAAGGGGCATCACTCTACTGAAGAAGTTAACAATGCTAAGGGGTAGTGGATGTAGATTGGATGTGGAGTTTGATAATGCAGGAAATGCGATTGGAGTGAACCGCAATAATTTTGTAAACCATCTTGGGTGTGTCACTCGAAGCCATTGTGGTGTTAAGTATGATAATTGGCATAAAGTTGTTCAGGTGAAGAAAGACTTGATATGGAAGGATTTATGTGTGAGTTATTATTATTTGCAATTCTGTTTTGTAGATTACAAATTCTATTATTTGCAATTCTATTTTTGGATACTAGTTAATAGAAATTCTATTTTACAGAATCTGTTTGCATTGGATGAGAAGCTGCATCGTAAAAGTGTGATACAACATGCTGGAATGATGCTAAGGAACTATAGCACAATTCTCAACAGAGAATACATAAAAGATAGTGATAAGAAGAAGAAGTCAACCCTTGAAAAGTGGAACTTCCTAGACAAAGAAGATTGGGACACATTTGTTGCTTCAAGACAATCTGAAGAATTCAAGGTATTAAGTGTCACTCCCAATTTAATTAATATAAGTTGTATACACCTATTCAAGATTAACCATTATTGTTACTAACCAAATCAATGTGCATACTAACTAGGCATTCAGTGAGCACAACGAGAAAGGTGTGCATTGAATGTGCATGACCACACAATAGGTCTAAAGGGCTATGCAGACGTTTCATAAAGACTACAGGCGGAGTCTGCTCAGGACTCCTCTACTACATGTACCACACCCATGCCTCGCCATGATGTCTGGATAGATGGGAGGCAAAACAAGAAGGGTGAAATAAAGATACTCGTAACTGCTGAGGCGGCTGTAAAAATGGTAAAATACAACTCAACAATGCATGTCATTCAAATATTGATTATTTGTGGTGTTTACTTCCCAATTCCTGTTGATGGTGATTAGCAAGAGTTGCATGAGTAGAGGAAATAGGGCACGTTCATCCCTCAGGGCACAAGAGATGAGTTGATAGTTTCTCTAGGTAACCTAGAGCATCCTGGATGTGTTAGGGGTGCATGCACTGGTGTGGGCATCAAAGCATTATTTGGGCCATCCCAATGCAAACCTGTCACAAAAGCGGGACTTTCACAAGAAGAGGTAACCTATTCATTTTTTAGAATGTTACTGCAAAAGGAAATTCAATAAAAAGAAGCTAATGTTTCTTTTATCCAAGTATAAGAGAATAAGAGAGCAGAGGATATAGTTGCTAAGAAGGTCAAGGAAGAAATGTTGCGGTGGCGGGTATCTCAGGCTTCCAATCAACCTATGGCAACCCACACTTCTCCTGATGCACATGCTGAGAGTAATCATGTAGACCCACCACCTAGCACATCTGCTATAAGTATTGTTTATGACATAGTAGCTAGTCTTTTCAAGATGATATGTTTTCAAGATGATATGTATATATGTATAACATTCTTTACGTAAATTTGTAGGCGTTGAAGCCATGCCGCTTAAAAATTGAATATTATATTGTTGCAGAGGCGCTGGCTTACCCGTCCCTTCCTGGGCCAACGATTCGCGTGGCTCCAATGCCATAGGGTTATGTTCCTGTGAGTCTGATACATGTATTCCCTGATTGGAAGGAAGCTACATTGCCATATGCCCACCCGAATATTGATACACTTGCTGAGGTAGAAGGTGGGGTGATATTATGGCCCTAAGCGGATGTCATCTACACTACTGAAATTGTAAGATAAATTTACATTACGCTAATTGTTAATGTGTATATATGAGCTCAATTGATCTGAAATTATATATACAGGTTAAAAAGAAAACACTCGGAGCATCTAGGCCTCCACCTCCACTTCCTGCATTACCAAGTTGGGTTCCAACTGACCTAAAATTTGTTGGTATATGTATGCCCGTAGAGCCATCCCAAGCGATTGCATGGAGTCAGATATTAATTAATCAATTAATGTGATTATTTGGTTAATTAATGAATTCCGGAATATTGTAATTAATCCACGAGCGTTTTAATTAACGCAACGTTTCTGTTTACTGATGGGTTTAGGAAACCCTACTTCCCTTTGTATCCTATTTAAAGGAGGATTGACGACCGATATCTATATAAGATAGAGAGAGGTTTTTTCCGTTTATGCTCACGCACATAAACCTAGCCGTCACCGTCCTTAGGAGAGAAAGGAGAGCAACGCGCTAGCACGCCGCCGAAGAGACAAGCTCCTTCCCGCCGACTTGAGAAGCGCGACGTGGAGTTCCGTCCATCCGCGTGGACGAAGTACATACGCAGACGCCTTGACACCTGCGTTCGGAGGACGTCGACGACCACTTGTACGCGTTGCGAACAGCTTACGTCACCGCCACAAAGGAGCACCGGCGGATCAACCTGCCACAGCGAATGGGAGAGAAGATCCGTCTGTGTTTGACAAGCAGCGTTGCACCGTCGTGCAGCGGGACATCGCCGGACTTGCTCCGCGATAAGGTATATCCCGCAAACCTGTTTCCGAATATGCTGTTATCGACGAGATCCTGTTACGGGTTGCGTGGATTTAGTTGCTTCCGCCGCACATGTTTTCTCCACAAAAGCCAATAGTCGTATTAGAGCAGCGTCGATCTACAACGTATTTGGATTAGTTTCGATATGATCGAATCGATGTATACTATTTTTTTGTTATTGCATACGATGCGAATTAAACGCCGCAGGCTTTTTTTTTGACGTTTTGGACGGGGTCGACTATGGATAATATTGATTTAATGGGGAATGTCCTGCATTAAAAGTACTGCAATTTTAATATGTATATACATATATGTAGATATACCTATGATAGCATACACGTCACCTTTAAAATCTATTTTATGTGTTGAGTGCATACACGGTTATGGCCTAGTATCCCCTTTTGTGAATGTTATGAATGGATGTGGATGTCGATCTTGTGGATACGTTTGTTTGTGAATTCTATAGATGTATAATGGTTACATATGGATCCTTTTTATATTGTATTCGGCTTGCATGCCGAGCCTCATCTCTTATTTCAAGGTGTAATTAATTCTTTCCTTTTATATTTGTACTCATATGATGTAAAAGAGATAGGATTAGTTTTAGTTTTTGTAAACTTGATGTAAGAAGGCCACTTCAAGATCCAACTCCAAGGAGTGTCTATGGAGAAGCACCATGAAGATCCAATTCCAAGAAGCAACCTGAAGATCCAACTCCAAGGAGCGTCCGTGGAGAAGCAACAAGAAGATCCAATTCCAAGAAGAAACTTAAAGTTCCTACCTCACGAAGCATCCATGAAGTTGTTCATTATAATGTTGATCATTAAGTGCTTACAGGTTGATTCACAGGTGTTGCATGAGATGCATAAAACCATAGGTGGACCGTAATCCTTTGTTGCTCCAAAGGATTACAATAGTATGACCATAACCGATGTATTTGTGTTTGTGATTGCATGTCTATCGTTTATGGTTGTGGATATAGTAGTATATGATACGTACTATAAGTATGTGGTGTTTGGATATGTATATGTATTTATAAAACCCCTCAATTTATAATATTAAGTTTTAGTTTCCTTCCATAAAGCAACACACACGAAAAGCTTGATCGACTATGTGTGGGCACGCCTCCGCGTGGTACACTGTCTATCTCGTGGAAGTGTGATGGTGGGTGTGTGGGTCTGCCTCCGCAGGGTGCACACTCATCGTGCTGGCTTATGGGTTGGACTTGACTAGGGAACCTTGATAGGATCAAGTACCTAGAGGCACACAGATGCATCATGGCATGGAGTTGTACATGATCATCTATCCAAGAGTTGCATATGATGCAATTGGCAAAAGTTGCCTACCTTAGTATTTGGTCTTTGACGCCGGCGTTGGCTGGGCATTGATCCATTTATTTTGGGTCTTGGCTCACTAGAAGGTTGTGCGTTGCAATCTTCTGAGTTGATAGTGAGGGCTATCAATTTGAATAAAATAGTGGGAGCGTAATTAATTAAAGACCTAATTAATCTCGTTTATCAAATCTTTACAAGTCAAAATGTTTTGGACTAAATGCAAAATTGTCTTTTGTAGCAATCAAATGGCAACCAACACCCACACTTTCTCGTTGCGATCGGTCCTTGAAAAGGACAAACTTACCAGAACCAACTTTCAAAACTGGTTTAGGACGTTGAGAATTGTTCTCTCACATGAGCGTAATCTCTATGTCCTTGAAACACCAGAGCCAGAGGAGCCCTCCGTAAATGCGCCCAAGGCTGAAAAGGATGCTTATAAGAAGCACCTTGATGATGCCGTGGATGTCAAGTGCCTAATGTTGTGCTCAATGAACTATGAGTTGCAAGAGCAACATGAGAACACGAATGTCATGGAGATGGTAACACATCTCAAGAACATTTATCAACATCAAGAAAGACAGGAGAGATATGATGTCTCAAAGGCGTTGTTCAAAAGAAAGATGAAAGAGGGAGACTCAGTTGGCACCCATATACTCACCTTGATTGGGTACGTGGAAAGCCTATCCAAGCTGGGATTTCCTCTAGGTCAAGAGTTGGCCACTGATGTGATTCTACAATCGTTGCCGGAGTCATATAATCATTTTGTCATGAACTACAACATGAACAATTATGACAATCTGTTGTCAGAATTGTTGGGCATGTTGAGGACAGCTGAAGCACAAATGAAGAAAGACAAACCCAAGTCTGTGATGATGATCAGCAAGACAAAGGGAAAGTCAAAAGGCAAAGGCAATGCTAAGAAAAGTTCTAAAGCCGGGCAGAAGCCAAAGTCATCTGCGCTCAAAGCTAAAGGTGGGATCTCCAAAGAAGGCAGTTGTCACCATTGTCACCAGCCTGGACATTGGAAAAGAAATTGTCCTCTCTACCTGGAGGAACTGAGGAAGAAGAAGCAGGGGATAGAGATCTCCACTTCAGGTCTATATGTTATTGAGATAAACTTAAATACTTCTTCATCATGTGTACTGGATACCGGATGTGGATCTCACATATGTTCTAATATGCAGGATCTGATAAGAAGTAAGCCTTTACGAAAGGGCCAAGTCGAGTTAAGGGTTGCTAATGGAGCAAGAGTTGCTGCCACCGCAGTTGGAGTTATTAGTTTATCTTTTCCTACGGGCCTTGTAATAGAATTAGAGAATTGCTATTACGTACCTGCCATTAATAGAAATATTATTTCTGTATCTTGTATGGATAAGAGTGGATTTGAATTTCACATTAAGAATGGAATTATTTCTATATCCAAAGATGAGATCTTTTATGGCAATGCCCCTATGTCTTATGGTATCTACTTGTTAGAACTTGAGACTAGCATATATAATGTAAATACTAAAAGGTTAAAACTTGACAACTCAAACAAAACATTCTTATGGCATTGTCGTCTTGGGCACATAAATGAGAAGCGCATATCTAGACTCCATAAGGATGGTTATCTAGACTCTTTTGATTTTGAATCATTAGAGACATGTGAGGCATGTTTATTAGGGAAGATGACCAAAACTCCTTTCACTGGACACAGTGAGAGAGCCAGTGATCTGCTGGGGCTCATACATACTGATGTATGTGGACCTTTTAGATCAAATGCTAGAGGAGGCTATCAATACTTCATTACCTTCACTGATGACCTCAGTAGGTATGCCTATGTATATCTTATGAAACACAAGTCAGAAACTCTTGAAATGTTCAAGACTTTCATGAATGAAGTAGAGAAGCAACTTGGTAAGAGTATTAAAGCACTCCGTTCAGATCGACGTGGTGAATACTTAAGCCAAGAGTTTGAGGACCTTCTGAGAGACCGTGGTATTGTATCACAATGGACTCCACCTGGTACACCACAACATAATGGTGTGTCAGAAAAGAAGGAATCGTACATTATTAGACATGGTACGATCAATGATGAGTTCAGCCGAACTTCCAATATCGTTCTGGGGATATGCTCTTGAAACTGCAGCGTTTACACTTAACCGTGTACCTTCCAAATCGGTTCAAAAGACACCATATGAGATATGGAATGGGAATCGTCCCAATTTGTCTATGTTAAAGATTTGGGGATGTGAAGCTTATGTTTGGAAACAATTTCCTGTAAAGCTTGGACCCAAATCGGAAAAATGCTATTTTGTTGGATACCCCAAGGAAACTCGGGGATACTACTTCTACACACCAACTGACAACAAAGTGTTTGTTGCTAGGACTGCTGTATTTCTTGAAAAGGAATTTATTTCCAAAGGAATTAGTGGGAGGAATGTAAATCTCGAAGAAGTTCGAGACCAACAAGAAAGCAGAGAACCTGAGGAGGTACATAAGGAACATGAAGACTCACAAGTTGTTGTGGAATTTCAAGTTCCAAATGTAACATAGGAACCTCGTAGGTCTAGTAGGACACGACTTGAGCCTGAGAGATTTGGATTTCTCGTGACTCAAGACAGTGACGAATTGGGCATAGAAGATGAGCCAACTTCCTATCTAGAAGCTACTAAGGGACCAGAATCTGAGAAATGGCTCGAAGCCATGAGATCTGAGATGGAATCCATATACACCAATAAGGTATGGACCTTGGTGGATCCACCCGAAGGGGTAAGACCCATAGGGTGCAAGTGGGTCTTTAAGAAGAAGACTGACATTGATGGAAATGTTCAAACCTATAAAGGTAGATTGGTTGCGAAAGGATTCTGTCAAATTCAAGGTGTTGATTATGACGAGACCTTCTCACCAGTTGCCATGGTTAAATCCATCAGAATCATGCTTCCCATTGCAGCTTATCATGACTATGAGATTTGGCAGATGGATGTTAAAACAACATTCCTTAATGGGAATTTACTCAAGGATGTGTACATGACACAACCTGAGGGTTTTATCGATCCAAAGGAAGCCAATAAAGTATGTAAGCTACAATGGTCAATCTATGGATTGAAGCAAGCATCTCAGAGCTGGAATCTACGTTTTGATGAAGTAGTCAAAAAGTTTGGCTTTAGTAAAAATGAAGAGGAACCTTGTGTTTACAAAAGGGTTAGTGGGAGCACAGTCGTATTTCTCATATTGTATGTGGATGACATACTATTGATGGGAAATGACATCCCTACTCTTCAGACAGTAAAAGGTTGGCTAGGGAAGACTTTCTCTATGAAGGATTTAGGCGAAGCATCCTATATACTTGGGATTAAGATCTATAGAGATAGATCTAGAAGGCTTCTAGGCCTAAGCCAGAGCACATACATTGATAAGGTGCTAAAGAGGTTTAGCATGGACGGTTCTAAGAGAGGTAACTTCCCCATGTCCCATGGGGTTACAATCTCTAAAGCCCAGTGTCCTAGTTCATGTGATGAACGGGCACGCATGAGTAAGATTCCATATGAATCAGCAATTGGATCTATCATGTATGCAATGTTATGTACGCGTCCTGATGTGTCGTATGCTTTGAGCATGACGAGCCGGTATCAGTCAGATCCAGGTGAATGTCACTGGACAGCCGCAAAGAACATCCTAAAGTACTTGAGAAGAACTAAGGATCAATTCTTGGTATACGGTGGTGAGGAAGAGCTCGTGGTAAAGGGTTACACCGATGCTAGCTTCCAAACTGACAAAGATGACTACAGATCGCAATCTGGATTTGTGTTTTGCCTGAACAACGGAGCTGTGAGATGGAAGAGTTCCAAGCAAGAGACGGTTGCAGATTCTGCAACAGAGGCCAAATATATTGCCGCATCTAATGCTGCAAAGGAAGCTGTGTGGATCAAGAAGGTCATTTCTGAACTTGGAGTGGTTCCAAGTGCTGGTGATGCAATTGAGTTGTTTTGCGACAACAATGGAGCAATTGCACAGGCTAAAGAACCAAGATCGCACCAACGTTCCAAACATATTCTACGGATGTTCCATCTCATACAAGAGATCGTACAATGAGGAGATGTGAAGATTTGCAGAGTACCTACAGAAAGCAATGTGGCTGACCCGCTTACAAAAGCACTTTCACAGCAGAAACATGACGGACATGTTCAATCACTTGGATTGAGATTCATGAGTGATTGGGTATAAGTGTAAGTGGGAATCTGTTGGTATGTATGCCCATGGAGACTATCATTCGATGATTGTAATGGGATACTAGGTAAACGATTTGTAATACTACATTGATCATATCAATAAAGGCAAGTTTCCAATCTATATGTTTGTGTTTTATATTGTGAGATGACCATAAAACTTATAGATGTCTATAGAATAATATACTCAACGACATATGTCTTTGGGTTGATGACCTGAACAGTGAGATCATATGTATGCTAAGAGTATGTATTCTTGTTTTGTCCCTAATCAGTTGTTATTGTGGAAATATCCATAGACATCAATAACACTTAAGATTAGAATGTATGTTGGTTGATGGAAGAATCTCATTATCCATGATATGGAGATATCAAACCAAATACATAGATACTTGTTAGAGAACAGTGTATCAGATAGACCCACCTTGAGAGTGACACATGGATACCATGATTGGTAGTTAGAGTCATATCTCATAATGATGGTGGTGATTGTGGTTCTTAGACCTGAAGTCATTACACTTATCACATGTCATTCGGTGTACTTTGACATCATCCACCGTGGTCCTGAATAAGGATTGCCATAAAGATGGTGCTTGGGTGCACTGTGACACATGGGAATGACTGTGAGTGATGTAGATGGAATTTGTCCTTCCTACGGGAGTTTGATATTCCGGCCACTTGATAAGCGAGACTGAGAAATGCATGGCCATGCTGATGTGAATCAATATGTGATATTGAGCTTACATATATCTCAGATAGTCTTCTCTAGTTCAAGGAACATGGATTGAACGTTGAAAAGGATAACAATTCCATGACTTGAGTTCAATCCGGATATCAGCGACAAAGGAACTGTACAATCACTGTAACACCAGTTATGTATGATAGGTTAAGTTGTTCTCCAACTTCTCCAATTACTTGGGTAGCAATGAAGTCTTGCTAGATACCAATCATTGTTTGTGAAATCATAATATGATTATGGATATCACTGCCAACGTAATTTGGAGCCTACCGGGTCACACGAATAGGATATATTGGAATAGGAGTATAATTGTGGATTTGATTGGAATTTCTCTGAATCACATTGATTACTAAAATGTTTATGTAATGCATTAGAATAATATTGGAGTGACTGGCTCTGAGTGCAAGTGGGAGTCTGTTGGTATATGTATGCCCGTAGATCCATCCCAAGCGATTGCATGGAGTCGGATATTAATTAATCAATTAATGTGATTATTTGGTTAGTTAATGAATTCCGGAATATTCTAATTAATCCACGAGCGTTTTAATTAACGCAACGTTTCTGTTTACTGATGGGTTTAGGAAACCCTACTTCCCTTTGTATCCTATTTAAAGGAGAATTGACGACCGATATCTATATAAGATAGAGAGAGGTTTTTTCCGTTTACGCTCACGCACATAAACCTAGCCGTCGCCGTCCTTAGGAGAGAAAGGAGAGCAACGCGCCGCTAGCACACCACCACAGAGACAAGCTCCTTCCCCCCGGCTTGAGAAGCACGGCGTGGAGTTCCATCCATCCGCATGGACGAAGTAGAGACGCAGACGCCTTGACGCCTGCGTTCAGAGGACGTCGACGACCACTTGTACGTGTTGTGAACAGCTTACGTCACCGCCGCAAAGGAGCGCCGGCGGATCAACCTGCCACAGCGAACGGGAGAGAAGATTCATCCGTGTTTGACAAGCAGTGTTGCACCGTCGTGCAGCGAGACATCGCCGGACTTGCTCCGCGATAAGGTATATCCCGCAAACCTGTTTCCGAATACGCTGTTATCGACGAGATCCTGTTACGGGTTGCGTGGATTTAGTTGCTTCCGCCGTGCATGTTTTCTCCACAAAACCCAAAAAAATTCCCGTTAGGTCTTGTTTGTAAGGGAATAACAGTATGGCTACGTGCACATAATATACATTGCCCTATAGTTGTTTCTTTAGAAGCGGGTTATGTAGGTCAATCATACGAAAGCTCTCTATTTATACAAGATATTATTCAGTTGTTTATCTATGATTGGCTGAATACATCAATGATAGAGGCATGGATAAGGTGAGATCTTATTTATACATCCATATACCTTGTGTAGGATCTGATGATCTGGTTTCTTATATATTAATACATATGTAATACATGTTTTGCAGCTACTTAGTCAAAATTCAATGTAAACAATTTAGATTTGAACATGTGGGATTTTTTATTCCATCATTGATTAGTCTGGTAGCTAAAGACCCTGATAGCGTTCAACAATATTGTTGTGATGCTTTTACAATTTTCAGTCAAAAAAAGAAGACGATAATAATAGCTCCATTCAATGTGAAGTAAGTTTACTTTTCTTATAATTTGGACTTAAATAAATTACATTTTTATTGTGGATTTTGAGTTATTACTTTTTAACTTTTTTACCTCGAGCGCTAAGCATTGGGAGTTACTAGTTATTCTACGTGAGATGTTCACTATCTATTATCTAGATCCTACAGGGAGTACTTTGAATCCAAAAATTGGACACATAATGAGAATGGCATTATTCTGGTGAGAAATATTTCATTTTTATATACGTTAACCTCTGCTATTACATTACTATTTAATTATGCAATTTACTATGTTACATTAACATGTAGGAATTTTGATGCGTTCAAAAAGGCTGGAGGGAAGGTCTCCGATAAAAAGAACCAGCCAATAATTTGAGAGAACGTGAAAGTAAGTTCTCGACTCCAATGTATATGTTATTTATGTGAACTATGCTTATTTGTATTTTTTAATATTTTGTATCCATTTTATAGTGTGCTATATAAGACAACGGATGGGCATGTGCATATTATGTGATGAGGTTTATGTACATGATTATCAAACATGCAGATGAAATCAATGTCATACCTAAGGTATTATATATAGTCTCATTAGATAGTGTGAAATATATCAATCTTATTTATATATTATTACTTATATATATACATCATTCTCTTTGTAGGTGTTTAAAACTGACCCCACTGTAGGTAAAGCCTTAAAAGATGTACATTCTCCATATATGATTAAAGTATTAACTGACGTAAGAGAAGAATGGGTAAGAGCCATACAAATAGAGGGGGCTCTAAGATATAATTGGGATGCTGATAGCGATGGTGAATGATATTTTGTAAATGAATGTTTATACATGTGTTTGTATATATCTGAATTTTTTACATGTATTTGAATGTTTCTATATGTGTGAATGTGAAAATTGTATTGATGTATGAATGTATCTACCTATGTGTGAAAAGAATATTTGTTAATTTTGTAGGTTTGTGGCCTGTTTGTTGGCTGATATCAATGGATGTCATAAACCTACAGTTTAGTTCCACTAAACTGTAGGTTCCCATCCTGCGACCAGCCATAGCAGGCCTGCAAACTGATAAGAAAAAAAAAATCAAACCATAAGCGTTGGTTATTTATCTAAAACCAACAAAAAAGGTTTACAACATCGGTTAATAGCATAAAACCGCCGCCTAATGTTTCCAGATAGACTGGCCAGCATGACCATGCTAGACAGCACGGCCGTGGTGACAGGTGATATGGCATCGATTATTAGAGTAAACCGACACCATTCTATCCAGCACGGTCGTACTGGACAGCACGGCCGTGGCGGCAGATGCTATGGCGTCGGTTAGTAGTAGAAAACCGACACAGATAGAATCCTAGATGGTGCTCTTTTGTGGCACAGATGATTATAGCGTTAGTTTGGTTACTTATAACTGACACTAATGCGGCCCTGCTGGCGCATTTTCGGTGGCGCGAAGCGTTTTGGTGTCAATTGGAAAACTGACGCTGAAAGGGTTCAACTTTTAGCGGCGCCCACATATGCGTCACTTGGAAACCATCGCGAAAAGGGCTTAAATAACCGACGCCAAAGTCCGGATCTATAGTATTATTTCCATAACTTAAATTTACATACAAAAAAGTATTAGGGTATTCCTCCAAAACAAAAGCAGTATACCCTTTCTTTCTAGGTTAGGCTTCCTAGATATTAACAATATGTCCTCAATATATTTATGGATATTGAAGGTTAACATCTCATTTAGTACAAAGGACTTAGAAGAATATATCAACACCATACTTGCATACATTCCTCAACTGCATAAATACAGTTTGATTGATTTTTAATTCTTGTTTTTGAATTACTTAATTCTCAACATTCCTCAGCCATATCTAGATAACCTGGAACATGAAATACTAGATGAACATGCACACTTAGAGGCCTTACCGTTGTAACTTTAAGGTGTCCTTAACCAGTAAGATACTACTCTAAGCCCACTATTCTATTGTTTATGCCAAATAATATAATATATGCCATGATTTCTAAACATCTATGTAGTTCTAGAACCATCAGGTCCAAGTGACCACATGCGTTGGTTTCTAGCATTAAAACTTTATGTCATCTCGTGACACATGCTCATGAATATACATACTAGAGATCATATATCATATCATTCTCATCCCCAACATCCACTAGTACAAGTGTCCCATACCACAAGTACCTAGAGGAAGGATATTAGTTCAATAAGATTGCGTCTCTCATAAGATATCCTTTAAGATTCTTAATTTATCTACATCCCATACCATAAACTATTGGGTAAGAAAGAGGACATGCTATGATCTATGAAGTCAACACTCAGAACCCACTACATTGTAGACACCCAAACCTATAGTCACATATCTCTTTTTTCTCTTTCATTATATATGTAGCAACTTTTATTTCAGAAACATGAAATCCCAATAAAATATTTCTTTCATTCATTCTTTCAAATATCTTGAGAATTGGAATCTTTAAAGAAATCAAACATTTTATGTAAGAATACTTACAAGAAAATATATTATTTTCTATCAAAACCAAAACACTGAAGATAAGTTCTAAAACCACCACTAAATGTGGATCTAAAATCATTATATGTGAAAACATAAATGGATAGTTGTAAATTATTGCTAGACATGTATCAAAGGTGAGACATTATTACCAAAACAAAAAGATATATTCCTCATCAAGTAACTAATTATCCCATTATCATCAATTCTAACTTATTAAATATTTCATCCTACTTGATTTATAATTTATTATTTATTTATAAAGGTAGTCCTATAGTCTAGGGTACAACAACCCCATAGGTGAGAATTTTCTATATCCTCGTGCTCCCATGATTCATTAAAGTTAGGGAATAAGATAGCACCAACATATATCTTTGAAAAAATTCTTATAGATATTACTTGTCATGACTTTCCTTACTCTTAGGACTCATCTAAGAGGTGAATACTATAAGAATATGAGGATCTTTCTTCGTGTCTGTGTATATCATTTCTCTGATACCACTTTTGTAGAATCCCCCATATGCAATCCATAAAGAACATCATGGAATCATGGACCACAAAATATCACACTTGAGGAATTTCATAAGTAGCAAATATCATTCATTGAAATAATATAAATAACATAGCATGAGAAATCATTACATTGATTCTCATATACACATTCTTTCCACAAAGCTTACAATAAAGGACATAACATGTGATACAGTTGGTAAACTAGTTAAACCTCCTTGGATCTTATAGATGGCACCCCACCAGGTCTTGAACATGTAGGTAGATCATTGATCTAGTCCATCAATGTTAGATGACTTTAACCTCTACACTTGCTCCTTACATACAGGCATCATGCCCCCAGCCATGCGTTTGACAAACTTATTATAAGTGGTTGGGTTTCAGTAATTATGTGAACTTAATCTAAACAAATCTTAAAAGTGTTATGAACTTGTGTAAACATTAATGATGGATAAATAATGCATTCATAACTTGACTAAGAGTTATTATTAGGGAACCTACTCAATGAATGTTATCTGGTCTGATCTCATAATGCACACAAGGTGTAAAGGCTTCTAAAAACACTAAAAGTGAATAGTATTGGTCTTGTACCCAAAACCATTAACATCAGTGAACACATGAAAAGTGAACAAGCTTCTGAACATAATGAAAGTTAAAATGCTTGGGATTGAACCCATAAAGTGAAGGGGATCATGAAGCACCAACTTTCCTTAAACATGTCCTTGAGTAGTGATTAATCAAAGTTCTTATTATAACCAGATATGATCTTACTTAGGGTTTTCACCCATAATTGCATTACTGATCCAGGTTTTCACCTATAATTACATTAATGGTCCAAAACATGAAGAGGTATATTCTTATAACTAATCCGATCTTGACATGAATTTTAATGCAATAAATTTTAATAAGATGTGATTATATAAATACCTCTTAAAATAACAAGGTGCTCACATGATAACATATATAAGAACTTGAAACATGACTAAGCGAGAAAAACTAAAGGATGCGTTCTTACAAAACCCAAGGCATGGACCACTTACCTAATTTAGTAGGAACTCTCTCTTCTTGATTCTTGATCTTAAAACATTAATCTTCCATTAATTATAGCCCAAAACCCTGATTATATTCTCAGAAACCCCAATCAGGTTAAGTCTTGAAATTTGAGAAACCATAGTTAGAACCATGACTCATGACCTAGCCCAATGACTAGATCTCAAGAAAATTATTAAAAACCAAATATTAATCGACTATGGAGGAGGTACCATAAAAAAGATATGAAATTATTAGTATCATCCAATCATGGTTTAGATAAATCAAATTAGCCTCTTAATTTCGGATACCGATAAACAAAAATAGAAGGTTGGATGTGCCAATAGCACTATACTTCGTTCATATGCATGGAAAAGGGTATTATTGCAATAGAACTTCATCTAATACTACACATTAGATGATGAGAAAACAACCTTTGACCTATGTTTATCAATGTCACACATGACATTTGAGTAAACATATAGGACTTCGGGACCCTTCATCCTCCTTTCCTTGGATTCCATGGTCTGGAACAACCAACCATGGAACAACCACTAAAACATGAAGCATGAGGACCTTGTCCTGATTAGTAGGAGGCTCATATACATGAGAATCCAACACGTCAAACCTTTCATCAGATCATGTAGATCTCAGTGAGGCTTATGAGCATTTCTAATGTTGTGAACCTATAAAGCTCATCACAACACCTGCCATGAATGGTGGGTGAGTGAAGAAAATAGAAGTCAGTAGGTAATATTAAACAAAACAACAATAGTCCCTACATAAAACTCAAGAAAAACAAACAAAGGAAACACACTGAACAAAACAAACCAGAACCAATTCCTCCACGGCCACAAATAAATCCCCAAGGTTGCAGATCAACTTCTTTGAGAAGATGGTAACAAACAAAAACCAACCCAAAAGACAATTTCCTGGTGATGCATAGAGGGAAAAGTAATGAAAACTATCACCAAAACACTACTGGGGTAGACCAGTTTGGATCACCACTCTAGCTATGACCAGAGCATGTCGACCACCAGAAGGGGTCAATCTAAATCTTATTAAAAACCAAGGAAAGGAAGATTCACGTGTAAGACCCCTAACCTAGCTTAGTGCTTGATCTTTATTGTCTACTTTAATAATATTCTTAAACATTAATTTAATAACGGGATCAACTTTAATAACATGTGACATGCTTAAGTTTGCATTTTGGTCTTGTTTGGATGATGTTTGAGTTGGTTTGCTACATGTATGGTTGTTTTGGACCAAATTGCAATTTACCCATGTTGAGGGTTTATCTTGCAATTTTCCACATGTTGAATGTGCCTCACACGTTTTAGAATCATGAGAGAGAGAAAGTAACATGTTGGTGGGTGCCTTGTTGGGGCTTGGTTTGATGAGGAGAGAAGTGGTGACATCTTGAGTTTTGTTTCTAGGGTTTGATTGGATGCCCTAGTATGGTGTTGGCCATATGTTACCATATGAGTTATTGGTTTTTTACCAACCACCTTTGTTTATTCTTATCTTTAATCTCTATGGTCAATGCTTTTTGTTTTATCCTTCAGTTTACTTCGATCGAAGAGGCTTCGAGGTCTCTTCTGGGTTGAAGATGACCTAGGGTTTCATTTGCTTTTGGTCGTTGATGTTTCCCTTCAATCCATGAACCTTTGCGACCATGTATCCCTTTGATTGATGGTACTATAGGACAAATTTAGGTCATGGATCCTTATTGTATTCCATGACCTTAGTGTCTTGCATGGTTGATCTTAGATGGACAAGTGGCACCTATGTGCATGATACCTAATCCCTTTCACTTCTCTCTACCCTTGAGTAATGTACCCTTATTTTCCCATGCATATGATCCTTTTGCACTATCGTTTGCTCTCTCATCTTTGTAGTTCGGCCCTTGGATCTTGGTGGTGAAGAGGAGCTCAGCCTTGGAGCTTTGGTGGTCGATCATCTTACATGTAGTGATCTTGGTTGGAGTATCATCTCTTGTTGATTTGTTGGTGATCTTTGATCCTTGGTAAGTGATCCGTCCTCTTGGTTTAGTTTCCTTGTAATATCCTACCTCTTTCTCTTCTCTTGGCCGAACCCATGGTTCTCCATGGTGGTCTTTTGAGAAACTTCTATCCATAGAGGTCTCCATGGTAGTACCTAAATGGGATGAAGACCTTGTCCTTCTTCCTTTCTTTCTTAGCCTAGGGTTTTGCATCTATCTTGCTTGATATTTAACCTAGATTTTTCTTCTCTTTTGAGGTGGTGACTATGTTGGTCGTGAAGGTGATCAAATCTAGGTCTTCTCTCTTCCTTGGAGCTCTTTGCTTGGAGGTTGTTGTATCATAAGTAGGCAGGTTAAATAACTCTTTTCCATACTATAAATACACTTTAATTTTACATGAAAAATTAATCCTAAAATGTGATCACATGCTATTTATAATTAGATCTTATTTAGAGTTTGAGTTCTATAATGATCTTGTATGAATTTGTTCCTTTACCTAACCCAAACTCTTACCTAAAATTCTATGGATGGTGGAAGTGCTAGTTTCACATGCACATGTTTATGTCGGTTTCTCATCTTACTTAAGGTTCTATTTTCCTTTGTTATAATGGAGATTTTTGGATGCATGTGATGGTTTGGATTTCGGATTTTCCCATCATGTTAATGGTTTGGTTACCTCTATATTTTGATGACTTGATTCTAGGGTATCATACATGTTTTTCCTCAATGAACTTCTTTTCTTGAAGTTTCGGCTTTCACGATGATAACCACTTGTATTGATCATGATTTGTTAGTATTTTCTCTCTATGATGTTGTTCATGTTGTGTCAAGTATTTCAAGGCTTGGAGGTGATGTTTAATCAATGAGATGGTTCCCTTTGGTTTTGGTCGCATAGATGACCCTTTATCTTTGACCATGATGTCTTGGTTGTTTCCTTCTATCGCTAAATTTTCCTTTGACCTGAGATGTCTTTGACCTAGTTGCCTTCAACCATAGTAGTTGTTTCTCTTCAACTGAAGGTGGTTTTTATTCCCTTCGGTCAAAGATGTGAAGGTGATTCTCTTCAAATATTGAAGGCCTAGTTTTCTCTTCCGTCATTTGTCTTGTTGTTGGTCTTCGACCATGATGATGTTTTGTCTTTGATCAAAGAGATGGGTGATAATGTCTTTGGTCGATGAGATTCTTTGGACTCTTGTTCATTTCTTTTACTTACATAATCAATAATATATCTAACCTAATGGTTCTAAGAATGTAAGAAATATTGTATCTAGGGTTTGATATTAAATGCTATTTGGAAACCCTAATTGGTTACAATGTAAAAAACTTAACCCTAATATGGTATTATGATATAGTTGTCTACCTTATTCAAAGTGGTAGTATGCAATAATGATGCATTGTCTCTATCCTACTTGTATGACTTAAATGTTGCAGGTTGAATAAACATCATGTCTTGTGATTGCTATGGTATACTTGATATGATATAGGGGGTGATGAATATGAGACTTTGTAAGGCATACTGAGATATTATAATGATGTTGTTTAGGAACTATATAATGTGGGTCATATGAACTGGAAGAGGCTTTGTGCCTAGTTTGGGGTGATATCCTTTGGCGATGTGGTGAGGGATTAATATCCCCTAGTGATGGGATAATGTGGATGGCCTTGTATGGCAATGGTTTCTAGTGATGATGTGACAAGTTATACATCATATGTTTTATATCTTCTAAAGTTGTATCACATCCTTATCTTTGTAGAATCTATCTAGGATTTGTATGTTGTAACTTCATTGTTGCTAAAAGATACCCAACTGGCTTAATTAAGCAAGTGAAACTCTAATCATGTAGTTTCCATGTGCCATAGATACATCTTGCTAAATGTTGAAGTGGGTTCAACCTTAGTGGAAGCTCAGAGTCATATATTGTTGAGTATATGCATTTTATAGGATTGGTTTTGGTCATACCCGGGTAAAAGAATGGTTGAGGTTGTATCTCAGTGATGTGATTCAGCATATATATGATATATTTTGAGGATGGTTGTGGCCATACCTCAGTAGGAGTGCAGTGGCAGTTGTAACTTAGTTTTCACTAGTGATGTGCCTATATACCATGGTAGAGTAGGCTATTTTATAGTGAGACTTTATATGTCACTGTGACAGACTCAGACTGTGTAAGTGTGTAGGAGATCATAGGAATCTAGCTCCTCCTAGATCTTATATGTCACTATTTTTGACTTAGAAGTGGTCAGTTGGAGCTTGAGTGGTATACCTCATCTCCTTGAGGCATAATAAAAGACAAAATATAACCGTGTAGTATATTTTCTTAGGGTTAAACACTACTAACATTGGATGACCCTTTGTCTTATCTGTTGTACTAATTAGTTGATTTATAATGCGGTAAAAGAAATATAAATTAATAGTTATACATGTTCTTCGAATTTCTTCTAAACATATAACATGTTCTACGACTTAGTTGTAGATGCCGGAATTGCTTAAATAAGTGTTAATCACTTTACTCATATCAATTAGTTGAATCTACTCAATCTGATAATAATGTTTCTTTTTTGCTCTAGCTTAACTATTTTAATAATAGATGTTGACAGAGAGTTATATCTCTCGCTGGGACGTTGGTCTCACTATGTAGATTTCCACATGTCATGGAACTGTTCTTACCCCAATCCCAATCCTACTACCTAGACAGTAGTAAGAGGATTGAAACACCCGTCCCTGAGTGGCCCAATAGGATCTCACACACTAGCATATACAATAAGAATTAATAACTCAAAAAATAGAGATATAAAGAACAAACACACCAAATATAGGAGATATAGCTTATTTATCCTTATCATCAGAGTATATGAGTGTGGAAGTGATCTAGCCATGTTTCATTTATTTTTTTCCTAAAATCAAGAAAATCGAGACACAATCATGCAATTGCACGGTACACTATCAAAATCAAGTAAAATGGTTTACATCAAAAGAGTATACTTGGCAGGACATATATTCAAGAAAAGTATAAGAAGCGGTTTTCAAAATCCAATATTTATTCGACAAGATGTTTATTTCAAACAATTAAATTTTTATTATGATTCCCATTATGCTGTAATTGAGAAGCACGTTTATATATTTTGTGTGACTCTGTCGCCCCAATGCAATAGGGGAGGTCACTAGGATCCTTCTCTCTATATGAGGTAGGAGGCCAATGTACAAGTCCCACCTTTAAATGAGGAGGTATCTTGCACTCAATATCAACATTATCATCATCATTGTCATCATCATCATCATCATCAATATACGGGAAGTCATAATGGTCAATAACATTTATGTTCTCATGTTTTTCTCAAGATATGATTTAGGAAAAAATGGAAGACTAATCATAGGGAACAATATCTCAATCAAGTTATATAGACAAGTACACAGTCAAGAGATACGTAAAAAGTATCTTCAATACAACCAATGAGGAGATATAATAGTGTACCTTTCACTGAGGATTTCGAGTATATATCTCAACAAGTAGTAGGTCAACCCTTTGAGTTAGATCCTAACTCATCAATATTGCATCAAGTGTCAAGATCATGATGTTTATGATATCAAGTTTCATGATTCAAGATTAGGGTTACTCATTTTAATTTTACCTTAGGGTTAGGTCATTTATTTATGATCAACAATATCAAGATGTTCAACATTATTGAAGTGTCAATTATGTTTCAAGTGTGAATGACCCACCTAGGTATTCTAGGTACATGTGTTAACCCAAATTATCATGGTCAATATGCAAGTTATTAGATCATCCTCATGATAGATTAACATCCTTGGTGTTCAAGGTTAGATCCAGTTCATATTAGTACAATGAGTAAAGTTAGGGATCCAGTATTATTTCAATATATGACAATATGCCACAATATTTAGATCAATAATATTATAAGATTTTATCATCAAGATTATCTTCAAGGTACATGTTTCATAGTCTAGTCAATTTTAATTTGGGTATCATCAAATTCAAGTGTTAGGATTTCTAAAATCTAATCATGTTTATGGAGTCATTTAGACAAAAGTAAAAGAAAGAGATCAATATTTAGGGATACTAGTGAGAAACATCTAGAATTAGGTTTTAATAATATTTTTAATGGGTCCATTCGATTTTTCTGATCAAAATGGACTACTTGTTCATAATTTTTGGATCTAGGATGTATTTTCTACAATTAAAAGAAAATTTGGGCATTTCATTCAATATTTGCCATAGAGAGATAAATACTTTATTTTGCAAAAAAGGCTAATCATTGGATTAAGAGAGAATGCTCAGGATCATTCCATGTAGGTGGATAGAGAGTGAATGGTTCACTTGCTTAGAGGGTTCGGTTTGGCCACTTCAATCTCTGATTTCCTGGTTCAATCGAGTTTGGTGGTCTTTTCGGTTGGTCGATCTAGCGTTGAGTCGCGGTTCAGGGCTCTTTTTCCCATCCATGCGGAGCCTCATAGGAGCCCAAGAATAGGGTGGTGGGACTCACCCATGAGGATGGATTAGGAGTAGGGGGTGTGAGGGAGGCCACAAGCAGGTTGTCTCAGTCCGCCACCACCTTGCAGACTCGATGGGGGCCAAAGAAAGAGGGAAGGAGTGCAGAGAAGAGACACCCAAACTGGGTTTGCAGCGACACTGCACAATGGCAATAATTGGGGAGGTAAATCTGGGGGTGTTGAGGCCAAGGTACCATGTGAGGCCGAGCTCTGAGCAAGGTGTGCTTGTTGTGGACCTTTGGGGGTCTTTTATAGGTGATCGGGGCTAGATTTAGGTTTTCATAGCCACAACATCCATGGCGGCATCCGTGAGAGAAAGATCTCATTTTCTCTTGAAATATGATGATTCATGGGGGATTAAGGGGCTAGCAAAGTTTGGATCAGTGGAGAAAACATTCCAATTTGTTTTATTTTTGAAATGGAGTAAAAAATGTGCCAAAATCACATCAGTCATTTGGTCCTTACTCTCCACTAATTGTGGGAGGTAGGGGATGACCTCCTGACCACAAGATCGGGGCCGCAATCCACGATTGCCTGATCCAAGGGCCGAGGTCCATACCTTGCCTTTGGCTACATATTACTAACTTAGAAAAGGTCAAAAAAGGCAAAAAAAAAGGTGTTTTTAGCATGTAACTTTCAAAATTCATTGAAATTAGTAGGAATGTCCAATTTGAGTGAAATTTGAACCATTGCTTCACAAAAATGTGAAAATATTTAGAAAAAGTTTGAGAACCATATGATGAAGTTTCATTGACCAATTTAGTTCTTTAGACAAAGTGATGAATGAATCTAATTTGAGGTGTTATAATGTGTATAAAACTACATTGATCACCATATTTCGTATTTGAGCATCTATAATGATTATGAAGCCAAGAAAAATAATTTGAGACCATGAGTGAGTATAATGAGGTAAACAGAGTAATAACTTTATTCCTATGCTAAAATACACTTTGTCACACCAAATCTTTTAGGTGGTTGTGCACAACGAGGTAGAGATCGTGCGGTTGAGGATAAGCAGCAAGAGGAGCAGTGGTTGTTAAAGGTTGGATATGTTGTTAGTATCTTGTCATAGAGTCCTATGTGTCGTCGATGTACTCTCAAGTCCTTAGGGGTGTTTTGTAGATTTTGTATATCGACACAAGTTTTGGAAGTAGGCCATGGTTGTATAGATATGACTTGTATACATGAACATGTTATCATATCTTACATGATGTGGTGAGTTATCTAAGTGAATAGTTGTAAAAACAAAATTTTCTTATCACATAAGCGGAAGCTAACTTTGTTTTTAACTGGGGAGTGTTACTAACATGATATACATAATAGTAATAATAGATAATAACCATTACATGTTGTGTACGAAATAGGTTATCGTAATTTTCTAGAAAAGAAACTTAGATACACCAAACTTTATATAAGAATATATACACTATGTTAAAACATGTACTCTATCTTAGTGTCTAAGACTGCGTAGATGGCGTCTGACCAAGAAAACCTTCTAAGTTGTAGTTGCATCCTCTTTTCATGAATATTTCCTGAAGTTGTGTACCTGTGGATATCTCATCCCCAACCATGCACAAAGGGGAACCTAGGTTAGAGTAAGTGGCATTGAATTTCTAATATTATAAACATAAATTTACTATAATTGAAAGATGAATAGAAATTTGAAGGTTGAACTATGATCTGGAAAATATAAACATATATTGAATCTATGTGTATTTTAATTATGTCTTTTATCTTATTGGTGGCCATCATTATATGATAAGTCCTCCTCTGTTAACACCAAAGTGTCCTCTATGTTGCAATGCACCCTCCGTTGGCACAATGTGCCCTCTATTGACGTTGAAGTGTCCTCTATGGTGCAACACACTCTTTGTTGGCACAACGTGCCCTCTGAATTGTCTCGGGACTCTCTGCTAAGGACTTATAATATAACGTATAATTGATGCTCTAGTGTCGTTTTCGATCTATATTCTGAATTTCTTATCTTTGAATCTTAATCTCTTATCTTTGAATCTTAATCTCTTATCTCTGAATCAGTTCTTGGCGTAATATCTGAATCTTAATGTGTTATCTCTGACTCTGTATCTCTATAATGGAAATTTTAACAAAATCTAATTTTGAATCTAAAACCTAAAAATCTTATTATCTAATAAATCTAAATCTGAAGCTCTATTTTAACATCATGACTTAGAATATTTCTAATATTATATATTTGACATTTGGGTTTAAAGTCTTAAGAAAATAAACTTAATTGAGCATAAAATATATAAACCTCATATACCTAAAATGTAATAATCTATCAAAATCACTTAAATTGAATAAAATATGATTTCTCTTACCATGAAATAATATGAATTATTGAAATATAAAATTAACTTATCTCGAAGTTACTTTATAGGAAGGTGTAGGCTAAATCATGATAATAATGAAATTTAGTCGACATGGCCCACTTACCTTTTATAATGAAGATGTCCCTAATGTAGCCATGTTTCCTTGATTCACAATATATATACCTGGTCATCAAAAAAATTGTATAAGTCCATGTGTATTCTTCTCTCTTCATTTATAAATCTCAAATCCCATTATTCTAATCACCTAAACTAAATTAGGGTTCACATTTAACTAAGACTAACTTAGATTTAAAGCACAATTCATGTATAGACATTAAACTAAACTCAATTCATACATTATATAACATACACATACTCGATATATCCATAATAACCAAAAAGTATCATATCAATTAATATATAAGTGTATACATCATATACAAAGAGTAAAATCCAAAGATACTCAAATATACTACTCTTACTGACTTATTTATAAAACCAAATGATAAGAATAATTTGAATCATTTTCCATACTAAATCAGCACATAAAATACATGTTGTCTCACAAATAACCATAGATCATCTTACATAATGGCCACTTAGGCCCAAAAACTAAATTCTAATACAGATTTATATGAAACTCTATCAAAACTTCAGAAACATTAATAAAAATGTGTATTAAGGTCTAGATAAAAGTCTCAAATCCTTTTATTGTGATTCAATGGGAAAAATACCCATAATACCCTTATTAGGGTTTACATCAAAATCCTTCGTAAAACTTGAAATAAGAGTTATCAGGATTTAGAATCATGTTAAACACATTAAAACACATCTTAGACAAATATTTACTAATTTTGAAAGTCATTTGCTATTTTTAATATTCAATAGAGTTGAAATCTAATATCTTTAAGTAATAAAATATAATAATGATAGAAATACAAATCACTATATAGGTATTTTTTATGATATAGTAGACATCAATAACTTTCCACAAATACCTTTTTTGCTTAAAACCAAACTCCCTATCCCAAGATACATTTTTTTTAAAATTACCTTAGTTTGGATCAATCTAAGCCCTCAATTCAGGATCCAAGGCCATAGACCATGGCACCCATTTATTCTATTTCTATCTTAGTCATGGATCTGGACTTGATATCTGCTACCCTCTCGACACGATTTTCTTGGTAACAACTTCTGCTTTCTATGATCGCACAAGCTCTCTATTTTCTTTGTGAAATAGAGAACCGCCCAAGCAACCTTCATGTATAGATCTCCATGGTGATCAAAATATCTCTGGCTCGAGGAGCTATAACTGAGTTTGCATCACCTCCACACTCCAAGCACCTAGATCCTTCATCCAAGCTATAAGCACCATGCTACCGCAACACCACCTAGGATAGCATGGAGCAAGCTCTCTTCCTGCAACTCTGCTTCGCCATTCGAGGGGAAAAGTAGTAATTCGGGCATGGGGATACAATTTGATCCCCTTAACACCACCTCAGAGGCTTCTGGGATCCAGGAGGCCATCTCTGATGATTTGGCTCCTCACCGGAAGGAGGGGTGATGGTAAGCACTACTACAGAAATGGCTTATAAAGTCGGTTTTCAAGGTGTCGGTTGCATACAAAAACCGACACATAAACCCTACTGTGTCGGTTTTTAACATAAACCGACATCCAATATGTGAAGGTCGACAAGACACGGGTACCGCTTTTAATAATTGCCAGTTATTTAATAAACAACCGACACTTAAAATCAACCGCCAAAACCAAAATTCCAGCGAAAAAATTACCTTCTAAATTGGACATATGTTGTCGGTTTTTTAATAAATAACCGACAACTAAAGGGTATGCGCGAGACAGGAATAGTTGTCGGTTGTCTTTTATTTATAAACCGACGAATATTAAGTAGTATAGTTGTCGATATTTTTTAAAGAGCCGACACTGTTGGTTTAGTTGTCGGTTTTGTTAAATAACCGACACATATTGTCAACTTAATAACCCCGCGAACAGAACTTTTCCCCATTGTCTCTGTTTCATTGCCGTGCACTAGGGTCTAGTGATTTCCCCCGCCGTCATTGCCGGTTGCCTCCACGCGCCACCATTCGTCTGTCGCACGCCGCTCGCCGTCGTCACTGTCGTCGCCGTCGCTGCCGGTTGCTGTTCTCGTCGACGCCCTCGCCACCGCTCCGCCGAGCCGTCGCCGGTTGCTGGTCTCCTCGACGCCCTCGCCGCCGCTCCGCCGAGCTGTCGCCGGTCGCTGGTCGTCCTCTTTTCGCCGCCGTCACCTCCAACTGCTCTCCTCTGCTCCGGCGCTGTCAGCTTCACCTTGTTGCCCTCAAGGTACGCCGACTTCTTCCTTCTTCCTCATCCCCTAGCTTAATACTGCCTGTCTAATAGACTCAACTCAAGTTTTTCTATCTTTACATTTGCATTATTCATTGCCATTGTTCTTTAAAATGTCAATGAAACTATAATGGTTATCCAATGTTAAAGTTGAATACCTTGTTGTAGGCTACACAACAGATGAAACTATAGTAGCATTTTCGTGTATATGTGTTTGATATTCTTAAATCACTAGAAAGAAAGACAAACATTTTCATTACTAGTAGATAGATAAATACATTAAATACAAATCAATTGGTAAACTAATATAAATCAGTAGATGATTACATAATTCCTAAATGAGCACATAAATAAATACAAATAGTAGATGAATAAAATACAATAAATACAATAATAGAGTTAAATCAGTAGATGATTAAATGATATCAAAATTATTACATAAATAAACACAAATCAATAGATAACTAAATAAAAATAGTAATAAATAAAAACAAATAAGTAGATGAATAAATACATAAGTGGAAAAGTAAATATGAATCAGTTGATAAATAAAGTTACATCAGTAGATTCTTACATAATTTCAGAAGCAGTATAAATAAATTCAAATGAGTAAATTGCTAAATAAAAAAACAGTACATGAATAAATACAAATAAGTAGATGAATAAATACAAATCAGTTGATTAACTAATATAAAATTATAAATCAGTGATGATTAATCAATTCTCAAATCAGTACATAAATGAATACAAATAGTAGATGAATAAATATAATAAAATCAAATCAGTTGATAATTAAAGTTAAACAGTTGATAACTAAAGTTAAATCAGTAGATGATTAAATAGTATCAAAATCAATACATAAATAAACACAAATCAGTTGATAACTAAAGTTAAACAATTGATAATTAACTAAAGTTAAATCAGTAGATGATTAAATAATGTCCAAATCAATACATAAATAAACACATGTGGCATGCTTGGAATGTAAATGATGAACTTTTCCCTAAATTTCCAATCATGCTTTTAAAGACATCAATAATCACCCTAACTTGAAGAACTAGGATTTTAGGTATAAGAATGACAACACATTATTTGTTGGCCTAAAAACCCGTCCAAATGCTGCCGAAATTTTCTTAATTTATAATGTGAGCTTAATTTATAATGTGAATTACTTTACAATGTGAGCTTTAGAATTTGAAGTACTTTACAATGTGAACTTTACAATTTGAATTACTTTACAATGTGAGATTTACACTTTGAATTACTACTTTACAATGTGAACTTTACAATTTGAATGTGAATTTGCAGATGGCTGACCATTCTCCTGATGACCGTCTTGATGACTACCGTGAGGGTGAGGACATCAATGCGCCGCCTCACAATGTATGTTTTAAAAATATATCATATATTTATATATATATGTCCATTTATAGTTATATCTTGTAAATGTGAATTATTTTGTCAAATTTTAGGTTGATGATGCACAGGTACCATGTGCAACACTTGAGGCACTTGATCAACAACAAGAGAAGGGGCATCACTATGATGAAGAAGTTAATTGCGCAAAAGGGCAATGGACCCAAACTTGTTGTGGATTTCGATAATGCAGGAAATGCATGTGGTGTGAATCACTATTCATTTATTTCATATCTTGGATATGTCACTCGTAGCCATTGCGGTTGTCGCTTAGATTCTTGGCATAACGTTTCTAAGGAGAAGAAAGATTTAATATGGAGGGATTTATGTGTGAGTTATTATTAATTTGCAATTCTATTTTGTAGATGACTAAATTTTGGATACTAGTTAATAGCAATTCTATTTTGCAGAGTATATTTATATTGGATGAATAGCTGCATCGTAAATGCGTGATGCAACATTGTGGGAGAGTCCTAAGGAACTATAGGACAAATCTCACCAGAGAATACATAAAAGAAGCCGACAAGAGGAAGAAGACAGCCACTGAACAATGGAACTTCCTGGACAATGAAGAATGGGACGCGTTTGTCGCTTCAAGACAAACTGATGAATTCAAGGTATTAGGCGTCAGTCTCAATCTCATTAATTAATATATGTTGTATTCACTTATTCAAGATTAACATTTAGTGTTACTAACCAAATCATTAATGTGCATACTAACTAGGCCCTCAGTGATGCACAAAGATCAAGGTGTGCGATAAATGTGCACGACCACACAATGGGTCCAAGAGGATATGTAGGTGTTCGCCAAAGACTACATGCTGAGGCTACTGCTGCTCAGTCTGCTGCTACTCAGGAGTCCTCTACCATAGGTAGAACACCTCTGCCTCGCCATGATGTCTGGATAGCTGGGAGGCAAAATAAGAAGGGAGAATTAACTATGGCCGCAACTGCTGAGGCGGCTGCAAAAATGGTAAAATACAACTCTTACAACAATCATTCGAATATTGATTATTTGTGTTGTTTACTTAAGTACAAATTTTTGTTTTGGCGATTAGCGGGAGCTGCACGAGCTGAGAAAATAAGGAAAGTTCATCCCTAAGGGCACAAGGGATGAATTGACAGTTGCTCTGGGTAACCCAGAGCATCCTGGACATGTTAGGGCTGCAGGCGCTGGTGTGGGCATCAAATCTTTTTTTGGGCCATCCCAGCGCAAACATGTCCCAAAAGCGGGACATTCACAAGAAGAGGTAACATATTTTTTCCTTATAGATGTTACTGTAAAAGAGAATTCAAAAATTAGAATTTGACGTTTCTTTTATCCATGTATAGGTGGATAAGCTATTTGACAGGAAACTCGAAGAAAAACTCGAAGAAGCAATGCAAAAGTGGCAGGCATCTCAGACTGCCACTTACCAGACAATACCTACTGCAGCCTCTACTCTAACTCCTACTGCAGAGGTTGGGAGTAATCCTGTAGACCCACCACCTAGCACATCCACTGTAAGTATTTTTATGACATAGTAACTAGTTTTTTAATTCAAGATGATATGTATATATGAAATTGTAGTCGTCTCAAAAAAGATGATATTTATATATGTATATAACATTCTTTACACACAAATTTGTAGGGGTTGAAGCCATGCCGTCTAAAAAGTAAAGAATATGTCGTGGCAGAGGCGTCAGCTTACCCATCCCTACCAAGGGAAACGTGTCACGGGTCTCCAGTACCAGCTGGTTGGATTCGGGTGAGCCCGATACATATATTCCCCCAATTTCAGGAACTTCAACTGCCATATGCCCACCCAGATTGTGAAACGCTTGGTGATGCAGTAGGCGGAGTGATATTGTGGGAAAAAGCGTATGTCTTCTTTACTGAAAAGGTGTGGTAAATTTACATTACGTTCAATTGTTAGTGTGTGTATATGCTGGTAGTTGATCTGAAATTATTATTATTATATATATATATATATATATATACAGGTTAAAAAGAAGACACCCACAACATCTAGGCCTCCACTTCCACCTCTTGCATTACCTAGTTGGGTTCCACAGGACCTACCTGTCCCGTTAGGTCCTAACTGTAGGGGTATGGTAGTATGGTTAGGGGAACATGATATAAACTCCCCTATAAGTGTTTCTTCTTATTCAAATTCTACAGGTCAGTCATAATAAACAAAAAATATTTATACAAGATATTTTGTAGTTGTTTCGAAATGATTGGCTAAATACATCTGTGATAGAGCTATGGATAAGGTGAGATATTCTTTATACATCAATATACCTTCTGTATGATCTGGTGATCTGGTTTCTTATTTATTAATGCATGCGTAATTAATACATATTTTGCAGCTACTTAGACAACATATGTGCAGATTTTGGATTCGAACATGTAGGGTTTTTGATTCCATCCTTGATTAGTCTAGTAGCTAAAGACCCTACATCAGTTCAACAATACTGCTGTGAGGCTTTTTCAGTTTTTGCTGTAAAAAAGAAGACAGTGATAATGGCTCCATTCAATGTAAAGTAAGTTTACTTTGCTTATTATAATTTGGACTTAAGAAAATTACATTTTATTGTGGATTTTGAGTTATTAATTTTTAACTTTTTTTCCTCTAGTGGTAAGCATTGGGAGTTATTGGTTATTGCCCCCGAGACGTTCACTGTGTATTATCTAGATCCTAAGGGGTGTAAATTGAATACAAGATTTGGACAAAAAATAAAAATGGCAATATTTCGGTGAGAAATATTTCATTTTTCATATCTGTTAACATATGTTATTACATTACTATTTAATTGCAATGTTCTGTGTTACATTAACATGTAGGGGTTTTGAGGAGTACAAAAAGGCTGGAGGAAAGGTCCCCACGAAAAAGAACCAGCAAATAATTGGAAGAACGTGAAAGTAAGTTCCCTACTGCAATATATGTATATATTATTTATGTGAACAATGCTTAATTAGTTGTATTTTTTAATATTTTGTATGTTTGAATTTATAGTGTGCTACACAAGACAACGGATGGGCATGTGGATACTATGTCATGAGATATATGCACATACTTGTCAAAAATGCCGCAATGGACATCGATTGTATTGCTGAGGTATTATATAGCCGACAAGAGATAATATGAAATATATCAATCTTATTTATAGCTCATTAATTATATATATACATCATTCTCTTTACATGTGTTTAAAATGGACCCCAGTACAGGAAAGGACTTAGCAGATGTACATGAGCCCTATACGATGGGAGAATTAAATGAAGTAGTAGAAGAATGGGCAACAACCATACAATTAGTGGGGGCTTTAAAATATAATTGGGATCCTGATAGCGAATAATGACTAAACAATGATACTTTGTAAATGAATTTCTGAATTATAATATATGTGGGAATGTTTCTACATGTTTGGATGTTTCTACATGTGTTTGAATGAAAATGAATGAAAGTGTTGGTTGCTATATGAAATCTACATGTGTGAATGTGAATCAATGGAACTACAGATTGCTAACATGTGTGAATGTTTATAAATGTGTGAAAATAAAATGGAACTGTAGGTTGCATTGCTATATGCATGTGCTACTTTTTTATTGTTAATTTTGCAGGTTTGCGGCCTGTTGTCGGCTGATATCAATGGATGTCGTAAAACCTGCAGTTCATAACTGAACTGAACATGTTTCTCATCCTGCGACCAGCCACAGCAGGTCTGCAGACCGACAGCAAAAAAAAAAACAATACTCGTCGGTTATTTGTAAATAACCGACACATAATGTTATAGTGTCGGTTTTTTACAAATAACCGACATCTATTTCGTGTGGCGCGAAGGGCTTGGTTGTCGGTTATTTGTAGATAACCGACACTGATGGTGCCCAACATGGCGCCCTTTCTGTGGCGCGAAGGGTTTGGTTGTCGGGTTCTTACCTAATAACCGACACCTATAGTCCTATGATGGCGCGTTTTCGGTGGCGCGCGAAGAGTTTGGGTCTCGGTTATGGAACCGACGACCAATGGTTGGACTTTTAGTGTCGCCCACATAGGTGTCGCTTATAAACCGACACTAAAGGCTTTAAATAACCGACACTAAAGGTAGGTTCTGTAGTAGTGAAGGAAGCCATCACGACTTGGGTTAGGCTGTGTTAGGAGGCACTTCACAGGATTTGCCCACTCCTCAACATCTTGCTCGTCACTCTAATGTATATGATTTAGAGGACTAGCAACATATTATGGAAGGATTATCATACCTCACCTTGTGGAAGGCCTACATCCTCTTATATATACATCGAGAGTCCAAACTTAAAGGTTATATGTCCCATGATTTTTATTTGTACAATAGTAGTTTGGTTTGCTGTAGGATACCTACACTACTACAGAAACAACATTCAATGTCGCTTATCTGGGTGTCGGTTATCAAGATAATCTGATGCATATACTAGTCAACATCGGATATTTATGGAAACCGACGTCTATCATCAAAGACCATCCAGACACAGGTACCACTTTCTATTCAGCGTCGGTTGGATATAAAAAACTGACGCCTAAAATTTCCCGCGAAATCCAAATTTTGAGCGAATAAAATTTACGTCACATACAACATCAGTGTTTTCTGTAATCACTGACGCCTATACTAGAAGGATATTTCCGTGAAAATTTCCGCTTTCTGTGTCGGTCAATCCTTTGATAACCGACACAGATAATATTTCCCGCCAAATAAGATTGTCTAATTTGGACGTCGGTTTTTTCCTATCAACCGACACTTATCTGAATCGACGTCGGTTAGCTATAGAACAACCAACACTGTTTGTTGTGGCATCGATATTTTGTAATGACCGACGCCGATTGTTTACTAATTAGCACTCTGTGAAGTAGACTCTTCCCCTTTCTCTATTTCACTGCAATATAGCGTCGATCCATTTTAGGTCTGGTGATTCTGGTGAGTAAGCACCCACCGCTGCCGCCGCTCCTTCCCCCTACTTGGCAATTCTGATGAGCAAGCAACCGCCGCCGCCACTGCTCCTTCCCCCTGTTTGCTCACCGGTGTCGACACTGTCTCCTGGTTGGCCCCGACACACCTCTTGGTCGCCCGACCGCTCACCGTCGTTGGCGCTCTGCTCTCTCCTCGCCGTCGCTCTGCTCCTGGTCGCCCACTCACCTGGTACCCTTCTTCTTCCTCTTCCTGCTTAGACAATAGGGTTTCTCCATCTTGCTCCTTGCTCCTGCTCCTGGACCCCTACCCCTCTTCCTGCTTTTTCCTGCTCTTCTCATTTTTAATTGAGTTGTACATGCATCAAAATCGTTCCTACTTCATATAAGCTCTGTATGTATGTACTGTTGCACCCATTTACATCTTTATGTATGAACTGCTGTAACATCCCAGGATTTGAGGCCTCGGATAACATGATCTTAAAAGGAATGATTGGGCTACCCATATCACCAAGGTGCACCTCCTTTTCCGGGAGCCCATCTCTAAAGAACTCCATAGATAAGCGTGCTCAGCTTGGAGTAGTACTAGGATGGGTGACCAGTCGGGAAGTTGATCCTGGCTTGCGCGTGAGTGGACAAAAAGCGTGCAGTTAAGGCTAGTGGTGGTCTGTGGGGCCAGTCTTCATTCCTAAAACTCTGCTAGAGCCTTGGGCAGTGGGCCGGGGCGTTACAACTGCTTTATGTATGAACTGCTGCACCTACATTACGTATTTATTATTTGCACATACATTGATGCTCTACTATGAACTCAACCACTAATATTTACTGATACATTATACTTGTACCTATACATACATTCATACCTTAGTTTTTCTTGTATTGTTATGCGTTCAACTAATGTATTATCTATGTAGATGTACTTTGTAGTTTGCAATACATATAACGGTATAATGTACATATCATGTACTGCCTACTACTAATGTTATGCGTTCAACTAATGTATTATCTATGCATATTCTATACTATGTTTCAGGAATTAATTGATCATCTACTACTGCCCGCCGTCTCCCTGCCTTTCGCCTGCTCACCTGCTTGCCTGCCTACTCGCCTACCCTCCGTCTCGCCCTCTCTCCCTGCTGACGCTCAAATAGAGGTAATTGATCTAGCTTGCTTACATTCCTTGTAATGCCATCTTTTATGTGCTATGATCCACTAGTCACCTTTAGAGTATTAAAATGATGCAACTTGTACACTTGTTAAATTTGAATTCATAAATCCTATGAAATGATATCACCCCACAAAACCAGTAGTCACTATTATGTCTTGTACACTCTAGAATCAAGATCTAATACTCTTATGCCCATTCTAGTGGATTATTATGACCTATGATGACCTAACATGAAACCATGCCCTTAATGATATGATTTTGTTGGCCTAGAAACCCATCTAAGATTTACTCATTAGGAGTAAATCTTGGATACTCCCCGGTTTGGGACTGTTCTTGAATACCTAATCTCACTTAGGATGTAAGTGTATAATGTGTATTGGGTTTTCAAGAAAATGTTGGCAACATTTCCCCGTTTGTTCTCTAAGTACATATGTAAGAGAAAATGTGGATGTTGATAGCAGTGTTTGGGTGGAAGAAGAAATTGCCTCCGATTACTTAGATGTGAACAAACCAGTTCCAGTAGACATCGTTGATGCGATGCTGGATAGTTGTAGGGTACAACACACCGATCCACTTCCTATCTTTACAAACATTGTGCATGATACTGAGATACTGTTATACACATGTTGTGCTAAGTTTACGAAGCTTAGCGCTGTGTTGAGATTGTATAAGCTGAAAGCTAACAATAGATGGAGTGACAAAAGTTTCACTTCATTGTTGACTTTGTTGAAAGAAATGCTTCCTGAAGGAAACGAGTTGTCAATCTCAACATACGGGGTAAAGAAATTGTTGTGCCCAATGAGAATGGAGGCCAAGAAGATACACGCATGCCCGAATGATTGTGTATTATTTCGAAAGGACTATGTGGATTTGAAAGATTGTCCAAAATGTGGTGTGTCACGGTATAAATTGACGACTTCGGGGGAGTCCAAAATTGGTTCTCCTGCCAAGGTGATGTGGTATCTACCTATAATATCACGGTTTCAACGCTTGTTTGCAAATCCGAAAGATGCATAGAATTTGAGGTGGCATGCAGATGTTAAGAAAAATAATGATGTGATCCTACGACATGCGTCAGATTCCCCACAGTGGAAGAATATTGATCTATTGTACCCCAAATTTGGTGAAGAAGATAGGAATCTAAGACTTGGGCTTTGTACAGATGGGATGAATCTGTACGGGACATTGAGCAGCCAACATAGCACTTGGCTAGTCATGCTTGTTATATACAAACTTCCTCCCTGGCTATGTATGAAAAATAAGTACGTTATGCTGTCGTTGTTGACATCTTGAACCTCTGATTGATGACTTAAAGAAACATTGGGATGAAGGTGTGATGACCTATGATGCTTTAAGAAGAGAGACATTTCGTTTGCACGATATGTTGTTTTGCACTATTGTCTGGATATAGTGTCAAAGGAGCTAAAGTGTGTCCTATATGTGAAGAAAACACTGATTCAATAAGACTAAAACATGGCGGCAAGACTGTATATCTTGGTCATAAAAGGTTTCTTTCAAAATTCCATCTGTGTCGTAGGAAGCGCAAAGCATTCAATGGATGGAATGATGAACGGAGTGCACCTAAACCTATACCAGAGGATGTTGTTTATGAAAGTGTAAAAGACATTGTCAATGAATTTGGTAAGAAATCATAATGTAGTATGGCCACATGGAGTGACAATTCTTCATTCAAGAAGAAGTCAATATTTTGGGATCTTCCTTATTGGAGTTCTTTGACAGTTAGACATTATATCAATGTAATGCACGTTGAGAAAAATGTCCATGATAGCATCATTGGTACTCTGTTAAATATACCAGGTAAGACTAAAGATGGGATAAAATCTAGACTGGACCTACGTGAAATGGGAATAAGGTCAGAATTAACAGAATTACGTGAACTGGGTAATAAAAGAACATACTTACCTCCCGCTTGTTACATGTTTTCTAGAAAGGAGAAGAAAGCTTTTTGTGAATATTTGGTAAATGTTAAGGTTCCACAAGATTAGTCATCTAACATCCGTAGATTGGTATCAATGAAAGATCTGAAGTTGATAGGTCTTAGATCTCATGATTGTCACACTCTAATGCAACAAATATTGCCTGTGGCAATTCGATCTATATTGCCGAAGCATGTAAGATTGGCAATCACCAGACTTTGTTTCTTTTTCAACAGTTTATGCAGCAAAGTTATTGACCCTGATACTCTCGATAATTTGCAAAGAGAAGTGGTTGTTACCCTATGTCAGCTTGAGATGTATTTCCCTCCTTAGTTCTTTGATATCATGGTGCATCTTGTTCTCCACTTGACTGGGGAAGTGAAAATGTTGGGACCAATTTTCTTGCATTGGATGTATCCCTTTGAATGATACATGCGCATTTTTAAAGGTGATGTTCGAAACCGTTATCGACCTGAAGGGAGTATTATTGAAGGTTATGTGGTGAGAGAGGTTATGGATTTTTGTAATAACTTTCTGAGTGGTAATAACACTCCTGTTAATGACAAGAATATTGAGGAGGGCAAAGGAATTTTTGGATCACGGGTGAAAGTAATCAGCCATGAGCAGTTGGAATAAGGTCACTTGTATATTTTACACAACATGGATGAAGTGAGTGCTTATATCGAGGAATATACCAATTTCATCAAAAGAAAACATCCTCGAGCAAGTTAAATGTGGCTTGCTAGAGAGCATAACAAGAATTTTACTAAGTGGTTTGAAGATAAAGTCTTAAATCAACTATCTCAAACACCAAATGATATTACGGAAACTATCAAATGCCTGACCTTTAAACCAAAACCGAATATTATGTCTTATGAAGGGTTTGAAATTAATGGGTTCACATATTACACAAAGCGCCAAGATGATAAGAGTGTCGTCCAAAACAGTGGGGTCACTCTTCAAGCGTTGACTATATATTTTGTAAGAGTCCACGTGAATCTAAAAGGTCATATTACGGTGTCATTGAAGACATATGGGAATTTGACTCCATAGATTTCTAAATTCCGCTCTTTAAATGTAATTGGGTTGATAACACCAAAGGAGTTATAGTGGATGAATTGGGTTTCACTTTAGTGAACTTTGAAAAGATTGGCGAGAAGGATGAACCATTCATATTGGCATCACAGGAGAAACAAATATTCTATATCGATGATCCTGCAAATGATAAATGGTCAGTTGTTCTTCATGGTAAAAGACAGTTCATTGAAGATCCTATAGATGAAGAAGAGTACTATGATAAATATGATGACTGCAGTCCATTCTCAGTTGGGTTGCCAACTCCACAAAATATTAAAGATAACGATGACTTATATGTGCGTGAAGATCACAATGAAGGATTGTTAATTGATAAAAAATCACAATTTTAGAGGCATGCATGTTTATATTTTTTTATTGAAGCTAAATGTTTTCTTTTAAATATGAATATCATTTACTGATTTGATGTTTCATTATCCTCTAGTTAATACAAATGCTAAATGTTGTAGAAGGGTGCTAAGGAACTATAGGACCAATCTCACCTAAGATTACATACGTGATGCTAAGAATAGGTTCTTGATTGATTCCAAATCTAGATATTGATCAATATTTCACTAACTCTACACTAATCATTTTTGTTTGTATTCTCTTTGAAAAATAAATATAGGAAGAAGGAAGCCACACAACAATGGAACTACTTGGACCCCAAAGACTAGGAGGAGTTTTTTACCCAAAGAAAAACAGATGAATTCAAGGTATGAAGCGCCACTCCCAATTTCATTAATATACATTTTTATGTATTCACCTATTCAAGATTAACCTTTATTGTTACTAACCAAATCAATGTGCTAACTAACTAGGCTATCAGCGATGCTCAACGACATCTACATGTTACGACCACACAATGGGTCCAAGAGGATATGCAGGCGTTCGCCAAAGACTACATGCTATGCAGGGCGACCATGACATAGCTATGCAGGATATGTAGGCATTCACCGAATTTACATACAACACTAGCTTAGTACATATATAGTGGGACTAAAGTGACGATCCCACCTGCTAAAATAGGTTACCGACAACTGGGAGGTTGTGATTCAGCAACCATATGCATTAGCATGAGGACAAATAGATTCCACCGTTTGTGGTGAAATCTGTTTGTCCTCCTGCTAATGCATACAATTGCTGAATCACGACCTCCCAGTTGTCGGTAACCTGTTTTAGCAGGTGGGATCGTCACCTTAGTCCCACTATATATGTACTAAGCTAGTGTTGTATGTAATATCTGCACTGCTGTTGTTATGCATTATATATGTGTTAGTCTGTCATGTTGTTATATGAATCTGAAGCACTAGTGTGTGATGCACTTTATGTATTTTGTAAATGAATATAGATGTATTTTGTTATATGAATCTGAATGTTTATACATATCTGAATGTTTATAGATGTATTTGAATGTTTCTACATGTGTGAATGTGAGAATTGAAATGATGTCTGAATGTATCAATGTATCTACTTTTGTGAAAAGTATATTTTTTTTTATTTTGTAGGTTTGTGGCCTGTTTGTAGGTTGATATCAATGGATGTCGTAAACCTACAGTTTAGAAAATTGGACTACAGGTTCTCATCCTGCTGACCGGCCACAACAGGCCTGCAAACTGATAAGAAAAAAAATTAAATCATAGGCGTCAGTTATATATACAACACCGTCATCAAAGGCCTACAACGTCGATATTGGATAAAAACCTCCGCCTAATATGACAAACAACCTGACCGTGTAGGAAAGCATGGCCGTGGTGGAAATGACATCACTTATTTGTATAAAACCGACGCCTATAGTACTAAACACGGTCGTGCAGGGAAGCACGGCCGTGGCGTCTGGGAATATAGAGTCGGTGTTTTAGGTAAAATCGACACATATAGTGTCCTAGATGGCACCTTTTTTTTGTGGCGTGAATCCTATAGGCATCGACCAACTATATATACCCGACACCTATAGGTCATATAGGCGTCGGTTATAAAACCGTCGCCGAAGTGTTCGACCTTTAGCAGCATAGGCGTCGCTTGAAAACTGTCTCTAAAAGGGGTTAAACAACCGACGCCAAAGGCGTGTTCTGTAGTAGTGTTACTATTCTTTTATATTATTGACGAGCATCATACCCAATGAAGTCAATGATGGAGGAGCCTGACCATCTTATCTATTCATATTGAAGTGTAAAAAATTCCACAATAAAATTATCTCAATCATGCAATTTCTTTTAACAGGTAGGTATCCATAAGGGGGATAACAAATAAAAAGTTGTATCTCACATAGATAATATAATGCATCTCATAGCATCAAACTAAATATTCAAATTCCTAAGCTTTGAGGATATTAAAAATCTGTCCAAATTGCACATAAGATCTTTCTACATTCTTTTCCTTAATTATAAATATCATAAAAATGGTATGGAACCTTTAAAATCAATACTATATTGCTTTAATTAGTAACCTAATCATGAGCTTTATATATTCTAAAAATTAGGGTGTGAGAATACTACCCACCTTTTTGGGAATTTCATCCTCAAAATTTGGTTAAACTATAGGAGGCTACCCATCTTAGGGTTTCACATACCCTACAGACAATAACTCTTAACAATTACCATAAAGTATCATAAGAAAAAATAAGGTATGACCTTCTCATGGATAACTGACTATGTCTAACAACCTTACCAAACTAGCATGTACAACCAGCATGGAAACCTAAAGGAAAATCTTAAACACAAATGACTACTCTTTCTATACTCTTCATCCTTTCTTTGTATGTACCTTTCTATGGAGACCTATACTTTGGTACGTGGGTCTCATGACCTGCATAAAGGATATGGGTAATGTGTGATAAAGTGGATTTCTAGCTTAATTTCGAGGACAAAATTTGATTTAAGGTGTGTAGGATGTGATGGACTGTTCTTTGGAAACCTGATGAGACAAATGGATCCTAGTTTTGTATTATATTAGGAGTTCCAAGTGTTTCAACAAATATGGATCTTAATTGGTGTCGACATCATAATTGAGATCCTTAAGTTTATACTTATTTGAGGTATTTATTTGAGTATTCATACAGTTGTTTTAATATGCTAAAGTTTGATGGGGTGTTTATCGGATGATGATAGACATATAAATAAAATATGGTGGTGATAGAGTACTCATCGAAAGTGAGGTTTGAAAGTGATATCGAAATATCATGCATGATTAGCAATGGTTCAATTACATTAGTTTAGGCTTTGATCAATATCTTTGTCACGCTGCCTTGATAGTAGGTAGATCCCTTGTACATGCTCTATGCCACTAATCAACTTAAGTGAATAGGTTCCCAGACCCTCTGATGTAAGATTGGATGGCTTAGAATCTACTCCTACCGGAGTCTTAGTGCAGATCGTGGGTGGAGAGGCCACACTAATCTAACACCCATCCACTACGCGGATCGTGGGGCGAAGGTGGAACTAACCGAGGGTATAGAAGTGGATACAACTTGTTGGTCCCTTGCACATAAAGGATAACCAATAGACGAGGGAGAACGACCTCCCCCTCTAAGTCTTCTCCTCGGCAACATGTAGAGCACACAAGCCATGGAAACGGAAGCTTAGAGCTTTCCTCGTTCTTTGAGAAGGAGCAAACACAACAGGGTAGGCGATGCTGGTGGAATCTTTAGAGGTTGGAGATGAGGAACATGCATTGCAGATGCCCAACTCGCTCCACGGAGGCCCGTCGCCACTGCAAGTCGGAGTCCGAATAGGTATTTCAAGGGAAGATGGCACTAGCGATCTTGTTGCCCCACACCTCCAAGGAACATGGAAGCTTTTAAAGGAATCAACAGTAGATGAAGAGCGGTGGTTAGCAATACTTTCCTCTCTGTGATTTGAATCCACGACAACATTTGAGAGCAGGTAAAAGCGGCAGGCTCGCGCATGCCCAGAACGAAGAATGCAGGAAGGCGTCAGAAGTACTGGTGAGGTGATCTGGAGAGCATCCCTGGAGAACGGCCCCACAATGGCGGCTTGGGCGTAAGGTTGTCCACACTTTCGGCGCAGCACACAGACTGTGAGAGTACCGCAACGGCAATGCTTTAGGCAGAGCAGTCACTTCAACGGAGGTAGTCTGTGAGAGAGAGCAGGCGCACACTCAGTTTGAAGGTAGGGAAGAGGAGGACTCGCGAAGGAAGCCGCAGAGGAGCTCCACGGAGCCTTAGACCCAACGATTGATGGAGAATTCCCTCATAGTGGCGGCTTGGGCGGAAGAAGGCCCACGCTTGCAGGCGCAGCGTGCAGATGGAAGATTGTGAGAAGATGTGAGGTGGAGGAAGGAGAGATTTGCGATTAGGAGGATCTTGTTGCATTGATTGCTAGCTGGAGGATTACCTCAGTCTCGACGGCGCTCACACATGCCAGATCGGAGTCCCGCTGGGGACTTGCGAGTGATAAAAGACGGAGATTCCGTCCTGCGTGAGAAAAGGAGAAGAGACCAGTTCAGTTTGCCCAGATTGCTGGTTCAAGCACTGAATCGTGAATCCCTTGCCTGAACCACCAGGTCACACTGGCCAAAGAAGAGAAACACCCTTGTGGCCACATGGCGACGACCGATTGGATCGAAAAAGGTAATACTTCAGTAAATCTACAGTTCTTATACAATTTGTAGAAAATAGCACAGTTATCACAAAAATACAAATAAGGCACCAAAATTCTCAGAAAAATAAGTAGAACACAATATAATGATAATATTAGGCTTTTGAAGAACTAATATCGATGATATCATGTAAGATGTAGAATGATTAGTCCATGAGTAATAAATATCAATTGATGATATAAAATTATGGAAAAATGTCAGTAGATTCATAATTATGTTTATAACGCATATGATGTCAATTATGGTCATGTTGATGCACGAAATTATGTAATTTGCTTAATATGGCTAATTAAGGCTAATAACCCTAATTAATATGCAATAAATGCATACATGGTCAATAAATGATGAAATTCACAGAGTAAGCTTATATCAGTATATGGAACCTTAGTTTTAATTATGAGATCATAATGATGAACAAAATCCATGTTATATGAAGATGAACCTTGATACATGGGTTGTAACCCTAATTTGAATGATGTATATAAACTAGGGTTAATATGTCCACCAAAAAGGACATGGGACCTAATGTTCAGATATTGAACTATAATCTGGGATATGACATCAGTAAGATAATTATAAGACAAGAATGCAAGTAATCATGAGAATATCTGATTGAACTAAGAGAAACTCTAATGAACATGAATAAGGTTAAGATGAGATGTAAGAAGATGAGAACCTGATGATCATATATGATCTTGTCTTGATCAGGTTTAACAAAGATTTAGATGACATCAAGAATATGTGATTGGGATGTCTCTTTGGAAGGTACGCCATTACCTCTTACTTCGCTTATTATACAATATGCTTGTGCTATATGTGTAGTAAAATACTTGGCATATGATATTGGATGAAATGATTGTTCTTGTATGATATGTTGCATGATTTTCCATACTTATTGCTATGATCACATGAAACATAATATATTTCTTCCATTATATCTAAGCACTTCAACTCTTTAGTAGTAAAGTGTTGAAAAAGAAGTACTTCAACTCTTTGGTAGTAAAGTACTTGGAAGTGATCCAACTCTTTGGTAGTAGATCACATTGTGAAATGATCCAACTCTTTGGTAGTAGATCATAAAGGCCTTAATGCATTCAACTCTCAGGTAGTAAATGCATGGATGATATAATGGAAATTATGCTGAAAATATGTGTTATCTTTTGTTGATGGACATCTTTGTACAAGTATATGATTTTCTTATATTTCTTCTGTTACCGCCAAGTATTAGTTTTATCTTCTTACCAAGATATGATGAGAGGTATATAAAAGACACATAGGCGTACTCAGTACAATATTCTTGAAATATTGTGCTGACGTGTACCGTATGTAATCTTTTGTTTAGGTTGTGGTTATGCTCTTGAAGACCCAGGATAGTCGAGAGTTGTGTGGCGAGCTGATGTACAGGTGGACATGTTGTCTTAAGATCCTGTAGTTTAGTTGTAGTACATGTATATGTATAAGTTTGTTGTTCAATATGTAATATCAAATGTTGTAACAATTCATGTTGTATATATATGTTGAATGGTGAACATGTTTGTATGGTTTTATTATTGTTCATGTACATGTGCTTCTGATTGTTTCCTAGTGACGTCCCCAGATTTTCTAAAACTTAATATGATGTGTGACATCCAAATTGAAACCCTCACCTCAGCAAGAATCCCAATTTAAACATCCCACATTAGGCTAAGAAGAAGAAAATCAAGATGTGATGGATAGTTCTTTGGAAACATGATGAGACAAATGGATCCTAGTTTTGTATTATATTAGGAGTTCCAAGTGTCTCAACAAATATGGATCTTAATTGGTGTCGACATCATAATTGAGATCCTTAAGTTTATACCTGTTTGAGGTATTTATTTGAGTAGTTATACAATTGTTTTAATACGTTAAAGTTTGATGGGGTGTTTATCGGATGATGATAGACATATAAATAAAATATGGTGATGATAGAGTACTCATTGAAAATGAGCTTTGAAAGTGATATCGAAATGTATATATATCATGTATGATTAGCAATGGTTCAATTACATTAGTTTAGGCTTTGATCAATATCTTTGTCACGCTTCCTTGATAGTAGGTAGATCCCTTGCACATGTTATATGCCACGAATCAACTTAAGTGAATAGGTTCCCAGACCCTCTGACGTAAGATTGGATGCCTTAGAAATATGCTCCTACCGGAGTCTTAGTGCAGATCGTGGGTGGAGAGGCCACACTAATCTAACACCCATCCACTACGCGGATCGTGGGGAGAAGGTGGAACTAACCAAGGGTATAGAAGTGGATACAACTTGTTGGTCCCTCGCACATAAAGAATAACCGATAGACGAGGGAGAACAACCTCCCCCTCTAAGTCTTCTCCTCAGCAACCTATAGAGCACACAAGCCATGGATATGGAAGCTTAGAGCTTTCCTCGTTCTTTGAGAAGGAGCAAACACAGCAGGGTAGGCGATGCTAGTGGAATCTTCAGAGGTTGGAGATGAGGAACATGCATTGCAGATGCCCAACTGGCTCCACGAAGGCCCGTCGCCACTGCAAGTCGGAGTCCGAATAGGTGCTTCAAGGGAAGATGGCACTAGCGATCTTGTTGCCCCACACCTCCAAGGAACATGGAAGCTTTTAAAGGAATCAGTAGTAGATGAAGAAAGGTGGTTAGAGATACTTTCCTCTCTGTGATTTGAAGCCACGACAACGTTTGAGAGAAGGCAGAACCGGCAGGCTCGCGCACGCCCAGAATGAAGAACGAAGGCAGGCGTCGTAAGTGATGGTGAGGTGATCTGGAGAATATCCCCATAATTGCGGCTTGGGCGTAATGTTGTCCACACTTACAGCGCAACGCACAGACTGTGAGAGTACCGCAACGGTAATGCTTTAGGAAGAGTAGTCACTTCAACGGAGGTAGTCCATGAGAGAGAGCGGGTGCACACTCAGTGTGAAGGCAAGGAAGAGGAGGACTCGTGAAGGAAACCACAGAGGAGCTCCACAGAGCCCTAGCCCCAACGATTGACAAAGAATGCCCTCGCAGCGGTGGCTTGGGCGGAAGAAGACCCACGCTTGCGGGCGCAACGTGCAGATGGAAGATCGCGAGAAAATGCGAGGTGGAGTAAGGAGAGATTTGCGATTAGAAGGATCTTTTCACATTGATAGCTAGCTGGAGAAGTACCTCAGTCTCGGCGGCACTCACACACGCCAGATCGGAGTCCTACTGGGGACCTGCGAGTGAGAAAAGAAGGAGAGTCCGTCCTGCGTGAGAAAAGGAGAAAGACTAGTTCAGTTTGCCCAGATCTCCGGTCCAAGCACTGAACCGTGAATCCCTTGCCTAAACCACTAGGTCACACTGGCCAAAGAAGAGAAACACCCTTGTGGCCACATGGCGACGACCGATTGGCTCGAAAAAGGTAATACTTCAGTAAATGTACAATTCTTATACAATTCATAGAAAATAGCACAGTTATCACAAAAATACAAATAAGGTACCAAAATTCTCAGAAAAATAAGTAGAACACAATAGAATGATAATATTAGGCTTTTGAAGAACTAATATCAATGATATTATGTAAGATGTAGAATGATTAGTCCATGCGTAATAAATATCAATTGATGATATAAAATTATGGAAAAATATCAGTAGATTAATAATTACATATAACACATATGATGTCAATTATGGTCATGTTGATGCGTGAAATTATGTAATTTGCTTAATATGGCTAATTAAGGCTAATAACCCTAATTAATATGCAATAAATGCATACATGGTCAATAAATGATGAAATTCACAGAGTAAGCTTATATCAGTATATGGAACCTCAGTTTTAATTATGAGATCATAATGATGAACAAAATCCATGTTATATGAAGATGAACCTTGATACATGGGTTGTAACCCTAATTTGAATGATGTATATAAAATCGGGTTAATATGTCCACCAAAAAGGACATGGAACCTAATGTTCAAATATTGAACTATAATCTGGGATATGACATCAGTAAGATAATTATAAGACAAGAATACAAGTAATCATGAGAATATCCTAATGAACTAAGAGAAACTCTAATGAACATGAATAGGGTTAAGATGAGATGTAAGAAGATGAGAACCTGATGATCATATATGATCTTGTCTTGATCAGGTTTAACAAAGATTTAGATGACATCAAGAATATGTGATTAGGATGTCTCTTTGGAAAGTACGCCATTACCTCTTACTTGGCTTGTTATACAATATGCTTGTGATATATGTGTAGTAAAATACTTTTCATATGATATTGGATGAAATGATTGTTCTTGTATGATATGTTGCATGATTTTCCATACTTATTTCTATGAACACATGAAACATAATATATATGTTCCATTATAACTAAGAACTTCAACTCATTGGTAGTAAAGTGTTGGAAAACAAGTACTTCAACTCTTAGGTAGTAAAGTACTTGGAAGGGATCCAACTCCTTGGTAGTAGATCACATTGTGAAATGATCCAACTCTTTGGTAGTAGATCATAAAGGCCTTAATGCATTCAACTCTCAGGTAGTAAATGCATGGATGATATAATGGAAAATATGCTTAAAACATGTGTTCTCTTTTGTTGATGGACATCTTTGTACAAGTATATGATTTTCTTATATTTCTTCTATTACTACCAAGTATTAGTTTTATCTTATTGCCAAGATATGATGAGAGGTATATAAAAGACACGTAGGCGTACTCAGTACAATATTCTTGAAGTACCTCAGTACAAATTTGGATGTCACACATTAGATTATGTTTTAGAAAATCTGAGGACGTCACATAATGTCTATTGATTTGACGTACACTATGTCCTAGGTCCACTCTATAATTTGATGTCATTTCATTGAATATGATCTTATACGAATTTTAGTGCTTATACACCTTAAGGTCCTACCATGATTTTAAATCTTAATACCTGGATCTTATCTTGGGAATATAATCATGATTTAATGCATTCAAATCTTATAATCTTATCATGTATGTAATTCTTAGATATTAATCATTATAAGAAATCTAGATAACATGTCTCTACTTGAAATTCTAGTCATAGTAAGAGAATAGCCATGAAAGTACAAAACAAATGTTACTTGCATATCTTACAAAAATATCTTTGAACATTTGATGGCACAATTCATGAAAGTTTTATTTATGTAACATTTGATATACCAAGCTTAATAAAATAATACTCATGGCATTGAATACTTACTTTGGTTTGTGAAATCGCGCACCAAATTCATTCAGACTCCCTTCTCCTATAACCATATACTACATTGTTAGGTCAAATTGACCTTTCAAAGGGGTATGAATCTCTGAGTCCTTGTCATCTTCTTGGATGATAAGGTCCATTACCCCTCTTGATATGGGTTACCAACCCTTAAAACTCTATGGACAAGGTTGTATTTTATCCTTTCTCTTAAGGAATTAGGCTTGGGTTTTAAGACTGCAAAGGATGAATAATTAAATGTTGTTACATGGTTCTATGTAATGATCTTCTGCTTGCAATTAGTGAGTCATCTATGATGATCTCTTCACAAAACCTGATATCGTAGTTCTTATACATCAATGTGCCCATTTTATAACATTATCCACTTAGCTTGCGGAACAAAAAAACATACAATTCTCTATTGATGTTATACAAATCTAATTATGGTACTCTATACCAAGTGATCCCCAAGTACTAATAGTCACTACTCTCTTATGAAACTGATCTGATCCTCAGGAATGCTAAATCAAACCTTAGTCGAGCAACTTCTATGGGCTCTATATTGTAAGAAAATCATCTAAAACCCAATATTACATTTATGCTACATTACTGATCTATACTATCACATATTCTATACCACCATATTCTTAAATCATCCTCATTATAGCCTTAAATATTTTTAGTTGCCTCCAATGATCTTCCTACCTTAAGCTTAAACTCGGTTCGTAACATCATTCCTATTATTCTCAAATATTTTCTTTAACAATCATCATTATTATACTTGTGACTATAATCCTCCTTGGAATGAAGTTCCTAAGGACATCAAGAGTTCTCTAATTCTCATCACATATATTAGAAAAATACCTCATCTCCCTCTGATCATTATTCCACTTTAAATCCAAGCCATTCATCTGTTTCAAAATATCTACCCCTGGTATGCATTCAAGGATTCTAATAGGTATGTGATTAGGTTTAGCTGACCATCTACCTCAAAATTTTTGGGTCAACCTTTTTTTTGTGTCACCTCCTCATGCATGCCGACTAGTCATACATTTGAAGGTGTCATGTTTTATCATGTTTATCTCACCTGGCAGTACACATGTCTGATACCATATGCACTAGAAAGAGTGTAACAAGCATAATAAGTATATAATTATGCATATAACTTCCCCTGCGACAAGCATAATAAGTATATAATTATGCATATAACTTCCCCTCTACAAAGCCCCATAATCATGTGTCCCATACCACAAACATATGGGAAAAAGAGAGGGCATGAGATACACAAATCCAAAGTTGACATAAAATGTCCAAAGCAGTCAGACACTAACCCTAATACATATCTTGAATTCTATTGCCTTAGAAAAACTTTAACTTGGATTTTACAATCATTCACTCATTCCTTTTCTAACCAAGATAACTATCTTTCTAAATCTATCTAGTTCACTTGGTTTTTGATGAAAAATTTAAACTAAGCATGTGAGAATTTGCATGATGGCCTTCTACATTATCGCTCTGATACCATGTTGTAACAACCCAATTTTTCTTATCACATGAGTGAAAACTAATTTTTTTAACTGGAGTGTGTTACTAACATGATATAAATAAAAATAATAATGGATACTAACCACTATTGGCTGTGTATGAAATAGTTTCTCATAATTCTTAGGATTAGAAAGTAAGATACACCAAACTTTATAAAAGAATATATACATGATGTTAAAACATGTACTCTACCTTAGTGTCACAGATCGCATAGATAGTGCCCCACCAAGTAAATCTCGTAAGTTATAGTTACATCCTCTTCTCATGAATATTTCATGAAGTTTTGTATCTATGAACATCTCGTCCCCAGTCATGCACAATGGAAAACCAAGATTAGAGTAAGTGGCATTGAATCTCTAATATGATAAGTAAAAATATACTATAATTGAAATCTGAATAAAAATTTGAAAGCAAGACTATGATCTGGAAGATATAAACTTTTACTAAATCGATGTGTGTTTTAATTGTGTCTTTTATCTGATTTGTGGCCACCATTATATAATAAGTCATCATCTATTGAGACAGAAGTGTCCTCTATGGTGCAATGCACCATCACTTGGCACAATGTATCCTGTGTTGACATCGAAGTGTCATATATGGTGTAACACATCTTATGTTGCCACAACGTGTCCTCTATGACACCCACAGTGTATGGCGCAGTGTGCCCTCTGAATCGTCCCTAGACTCTCTAGATATGACTTATCTATAAAGTATATTTTAATGTTCTAATATCATTTTCTATCTATGTTCTGAATTTCTTATATCTGAATCTTAGTTTCTTATCCCTGGATCTAAACCTCTTATCACTGAATCTATTCTTAATTTCTTGTTTTTAAATCTTGATATATTATCTATGATTCTATATCTCTATTTTGTAATTATTAACAAAATCTAATTCTGAATCTAAAATCAAATAGTCTTATTATCTAATAAATATAAATCTGAAGCTCTATTTTAACATGATGGCTTAACATAATTCTGATATTAGATATTTGACATCTAGGTTTAAAGGCTTAAGAAAATAAACTTAATTGAGCATAAAAATATATAAACCTCAAATACCTAAAATCTAATAATTTGTCAAAATATTTTTAAATTGAATAAAATTTGATTCCTCTAAGGATGATAGGATATAATTTACTAAAATATAAAAGTAATTTAATCTCTAAGTTACTTTATAGGAAGTTGTTGGATGAATCACAATAATAATGAAATTCAATGGACAAGGCCCACTTAGCTTTTTATATTCAAGATGTCCCTAATGTATCCATGTTTCCTTGATTCACAATATATATACCTGGTCATCAACAAATTTTTATATAAATCCATATGTATTCTCCTCTCTTCGTTTCTAAATCTCAACTTCATCATCCTAATATCCTAAACTAAATTAGGGTTCACATTTAACTCAAACTAACTTTGGTTTAAAGAACATTTCATGTATGAATATTAAATGAAACTTGATTCACACATTATATAACATACACATACTGATATATCCATAATAACCAAAAAGTATCATCTGAACTAATATATTAGAGTATACGTCATATACAGAGAGAAAACTCCATAGATACTCAAATATAATACTCTTACTGATTTATTTATAAAACAAAATGAAGAATAATTAGAATAATTTTCCATACTAGATAGACACATAAAATACACGTTGTCTCACAATAACCATAAATCATCTTACATAATGGCCACTTAGGCCCAACAACCAAATAGTAATACATATATATATGAATTTTTTTTCAAAACTTTAGAAACGTTAGTAAAATTGTATATTTAGGTCTAGATAAAAATCTCAAATCATTTCATTGTGATTCAATGGGTGAAATACCCATAATACCATAATTAGGATTTACATCAAAATCATTAGTAAAACTTAAAATAAGAGTGATCACGATTTAGAATCATGTAAACATATCAAAACACATCTTGAATAAAATATTCACTAATTTTGACAGTTGTTTGTTATTTTTAATGTTCAACAAAGTTGAAATCTCATATCATTTAGTAATTAAATTATAATAATTATCAAACATGCAAATCACTATATAAATATATTTTTATGAGATAGTGAACATCAATATCTTTCCACAAATACCTTGTTTGCTAAAAATCGAACTCCCTATCCCAATATATGAATTTTGAAAAGTACCTTAATTTGAATTAGTCTCAGCCCTCGATTTGAGATCCAAGACCCTAGACAAGACAACGACGCTCATCTCTTCTAGTTTTGTCTTGGTCGCGGATCTTGACTAGGTATCCGGTACCCTCTTGACCCGACTTGCTCGGTAGAAGCTTCCGCTTCCTGTGATCACACGGGCTTTCTGTTTCCTCTATGAAATAGAGTACCGCCCAAGCAACCTTCAAGTATAGATCTCCACAGTGATCCAAATCTCTCGGCCTCGAGTCTGCATCACCTCTGCGCTCTGAGCACCTAGAGACTTTGGCTAGGCTGTGAGGAGTAGGCTGACATAGCACCACCTAGGAGAGCATAGAGCAATCTCTCTTCAGGCAAGTAGGCAACTGGGCGCCATCGTTCAAGGGGAACAATAGCGATCTGGGTGTGGGGCTACAATCAGATCTTTTTGACGCCGCCTTAGAGTCTTCTGGGACCCATGCGGCCATCTCTGAAGATGTGGATCCTCAGGAGGGGTGACGGTAGGGAAGCCATCACGACTTGGGTTAAGTTGTGTTAGGGAGCGCTTCACTGGATTTGTCCACTCCTCGATATCTTGCTCTCTGGTCTAATCTATTTGATCTAGAGGACTAGCGACACATCATGGAAGGATTATCGGACCTCTCCTTGTGGAAGGTCTACAACCTCTTATATATACATTGAGAGTCCAACCCTTAGGGTTATTGTCCCATGTGTACGAGACTTTGTATGGGAGACTTTGCAGATCTTCATTGAGATTGTGCATCATATCCCTCCACAAGAATAAGTAATAAAGGCATCATATCCCTCTTTGAGATTGTGCCCACCTTTTGGCAATTCAAACAAGCTTTACAACATTCATGTGAATCTTTCAACAAGGTTGGCCAAAAGAAGCCACATTTTTAGGATTTTGGCATTTATCCTTTTTTCTTTAAAATGACCTCCATTTAAGATGGAGTTGCACATGGAATGTATGTCTTGCTTCTCACTTTCTAGCATTCATCTCCTTATAATTTGGTCAAACGAATACTTGAAAATACATAGTCCTTCGTTAGAGAAAAAAATCTTCTTTCTTCCTTGTTCTATGTTCTTGATACTCTCGCACTATCCAAGAAATTGGCTATGCTCTTACATCATGACCTTTTGGTAGAATCAAGCAAGAGAAACTATGTTCATGCACCATGAAATTGTCTATGTTCTTGCACCATGACCTTTTTGGTCGAATTAACCAAGAGAAGTTGATCATGAGGCATTGTCTCCTTGATCTTGTTCTCTTCATCATAGGGTGTTTCAATATGAGAGAGATGATCGACTGTAGAATTTTCAACCCCTATCTTATCAAAAAATTTAGTATCGAACTCTTAGAGGATAAGGACACATCAATTCAATCTTTAATTTAAATTTTCTTTGACATCTATTACTCAAATACAACATGATTTTTGTATAGAATGACTTTGTTTTGAAGCACAAGGATCATAAGTTTTAGAGTGCAAATACTTAAGCAAGAAATTCCTTCTTTGTTATTGTATAATTCTTTTGGGCTTCATCTAGGATAATACTATATGACAAGTGGAATATGGACATACCTTTAGCCCAACACATCATACACTACCCTATCAAAATCATTGGTCATAATTTCAATTTACAAAGAGAAATGGGAGGTGTTTGGTAGGAGTAGAAATCAGCCTTTGCTTCAACTCAATGAATGTTTGAACACACTTATCATAAAACAAGAACTTTGTATCTTTTTCAAGAAGGTCGCACAGTGGCGGATAAATTTTGATAAAATATCTTATAAAATGTTCATAGAAATTAACATTCCCCAAGAAATGACATACATATCTTATAGTAGAAGGAATAGTGAAGGTATAGATGAGGCCAACTTCGGCCATGTTGACTTCAAGCTTGACTTTTGATTAGAGGTGTCGAAGAGCAATTCCCTTAGGAACCATGAAGATACTTTTACCCACGGAAGAACCAAACATACTTTTGTACACCTTTCTAACACAACACATAGTTGAGACAAACAATCATCCAAAGACTTCCTATAGACTAAAAATCATCCATGAACACATTTAAGGAAGAATCAAGCATGTAAACTAAACATTATGCCACAAATCATCTGAAAGTTGAGGGAGAATTAGATTTCCCAAACGACATTCTTCTATAAGATCATGTCCCTGCTGGACATGTGAATTTAGACTTCTCTTAATCAACTAGGTGCACTACAACTTGAAATATCCAGATTAGCCATCAAGGAAACAATAAATATTTTTCCTACCAACCTCTCGACAAATTTGTCAATTAATGGTAGAGGGAAGTGATCCTTCTTTGTCTTAGCATTAAGCTTTGTGTAATCTACACACATGATCCACTTTGACTTCTCTCTTACAATTATCAACTCTCCATCTTCATTAGATATAATAGTGATCACACCATTTTTAAGCATACCTTAAATAGGACTCACCCTTGGGATGCCAAATGTGGGATAGATGATCTGATATCAAGTAACTTTACAATTTCTTGAGTCACAACTTCCTTAAACTTTGGATTTACCCTTCGTTGCATTTCACAACTAGTGCTCCATGGTATACCCAATCAATTGACTTAACTAGATGAACCTTAGGCACACAACATGGCCTTTTGAATATTTATAACCTAGTTTGGACACTCTTAAACAAATCTGCAAGCACATTGGATCTGAAGTACTATAGAGAATGGAAAGTTCGGGTGGAACCCAAAGGATAGAGAGGGAACTAGAGATTAGTTTTCTACTCTAGGTTCCTACCAAGGAGTCTATGATTCAAGGGTTTATCTTCAGAATTTATGATTACACTAGTGGTGATCATACACTCAATTAAATGAATGCAAGAAGTAAAACTTACTTTAATCGGAGAAAATTTAGATCTTATTAACAAGAAAGGAAGCTATGTAAGAAAAGAGGAAACTAGACTAAGGAAAGCAATAACGAGAAAACACTAGAACTAGACTAACAAAGCAATCCTAATTATCAACCTAGAGATAGAAACTAGATAAACTAGGCAAAAGAGACACTACATAAGCAATTAGCCAACTAGCGAAAGCAAAGGACTAGCTTATCAAATAACTAGATAAAAAAATTAAAAGCAATCAGATTGTAACACTAACCACCCAATAAAGATCTAACTACCATGAACAAGGAAAGATACAATTTAAGCAAGCAAAAAAGTTAAACATGTAAAACTAAATAAGCAAGAGAAGAATTAGGGTTTCTATCAAGTAATGAAAGTTTGAGTTGTTTGGGGTAATAGGAATATAACCTGAATTGGTGGGCTCATAATGTCCAAGCACTAATCATTCATTAAATTATCAAACCAAACAACAAATTATATGCTAGATAATTACCCTAAACTACTAATTGGCAATTGATGAAATATGGTGTGTGTAGGGGAGCTACTCCCTGTCACCCCCTATCCAACCTTGTGAGGCTCATTTGGATTAGGTTTAGGTGAAATTCAACTACGATCTAGAAAGTCTAGGATTCTTGGATAGAAGTTCTTAGAGAAATTAGAGGCCACATGTAGTGATGGAGGACATGAATGAAAATCGCACTTCACATCACCTACCATCTAGCCTTAAGATAGCTCCAAGCCAATTGCTTTAAGGGCTTCTAAACTAGCTACTTATATCTCACACATAGGACTAGAAGAAGGGATAGATATGTATGATTATGGGGTGCAATATTGGGATCCATTAGTTGGACTAAGGAGCAAATCACAAAACTGCTACATATAGGCCATTTCTCCTAAAAACTAGGGTTTTTCAAGCATAAACCACAATGATATTCATGGGAAATGAAATAAAAGTAGAAAATAATCATTTGAAAATGAAATTATAGACTTTACACATTAAATTTCCAAACTTGGTAATAAAGGTATGTTTTAAAACCAAACATCCCACCTAGGGGGCTTCGCTATGCATAGAACAGAAAATGGAGAAAGAAGAAGAAGTAGAGGAATAAATAGCCATGGAGTCACACTGAAGACTCATCCTTCTTCACTCTAACTATATCAACATGTCCTTCTCCCTCCTTGGTGGATGAATATCATGGAAAGATGGATGGAAGTATCCAAATCCCTAGAAAGCTAGGGTTTTGAGGTGGAAGATGATGAAAATGGAGTAAGAGTAAGTGGGAATGAGTACAAGCAGAGTAGGTGGAGTTTTAAATGCTTGGATTGTCTAACTCCAACACATATTTCTCCTAAACCAAAATGTAATGCACTGGAAATAAGATAGAAGCAGAAACTAATCACTGAAAAACAAATTCATGAGTTTACATATTATTTCCCCCCAACATGGTATCAAAGACACATTTTCAACCTCAAACAACCCACCTAGGGGTGTGTCTACTCAAAATACATAAAAGAGAGAAATAAGGAGTAGAAGATTAAAAATCCATAGATGCTTGATGAACAATCTTCCTTCTTCTCATCTAGTTGAGTACGGTCGAGCTCCTCCCTCCTTGGTAGAAGAAAAGCATGAATGGTGGATGGGAATGGTAAAACCCTCAAAATCTAGAGTTTTGAGGTGAGAAAAGGGGGAAATAAAGTGGTAGTAGATTTGGGGATGATAGGTGGCTCAGTGAATTATCTAGAAAGTGGCTATAAGTTCTAACCCTTGCTCCCAGGCACCACAAACGTTCATATAGTGGCTTGGGAAGCATAAGGTTAAGTGGGGACATTTAGGTAATATGATCCCAAGGAGGAAGTAGGGTTTGGGTGGAAGCATGATTGTTCTAGGAAAAACAACCATGGTGGTAAGGTGAAGGGGTGTGCTGAGGAAGAACGACTGTGGTGATGAAGGGAAAATGTCAGTGGAAAATGAGTTTTTGGAGGCAGGAAGCACTACCATGTTGGGTAGCATGACTAGGTGGTGAATAGGACAAACAATTATGTGGGGTAGCACAAACATGGTGAGGAAATTGATTTGGGGTTGTTCTCTTTGCCATGGTTGTTGTGGGAGCTTAGCAACATGACCTTTTTGCCTTGAAAGACAATGTTGGCCTCTTCTTGGAATGGCCGTGCTACTGGTATTTTTGGTGGTATTCCTTGATAATTTCTATAGTCAATGTTCACTTGGGGGCACAATAATTTTGTAGTATCACGACCATGATGAAGTTCTTCTAATGCACTTTGATATTTACTTTGGCTATCTTTAATGCTCATTGCATAAGCTTGATCATTGACCACTAGGGGTAGGTTGGGTAGTTCTTGGACTCTCACTAGAATCCTCTAAGGGTGAACCAACCCTAATATCCCCTCCTTCTATCCCTTCCATTCAAAGTGTGGTCAAAGTACCTTACAAACATTCTAAGAACATCAAAAAATGCATTTGAAAATGATCCATTTATTGGGACAAATCACATGCATCCTATCATGTCTAGATATGTTACAAAAAATAGCACGAGATGAAGCCCTAAATTAGGGTTTCATCACCCAAAAACTACTAGGTCCAATTGGGTGATAGGATGGTTTGGTTCATTGAAATGAGTGATTGAAAATTGATGGAGTGATAACCACTTTGGGAAAGTGATGATTCACGTGACATGATAAGAAAGTAGGGTTATTGTACCAAGTCAAGGAAAGGAAAGAAAGTTGATGTGTTTGATTTTTGATCAAATTGATAAATTAAATACAATTAGGATTGAAATTTGTGTGAATTGGTAAGTGATTCAAGGGACTCAGAGTCCAAATTTGTCCTAGCCAGACGACATGAATTACTTTCTTAATTTTTCTTATTTGATTTTGTTTTTAGTTGAACTAGGGAATGGGATTGCATTATGTGAATTCCAAGTCCATTTTTTATCTATATAAATGGGTGTACATCCATGGGGTGAGACACAATTGAGACACAATGTGACACAAGTTGTCTAATAATTCTTCCTCTTAAAGAGACAAAAACTAAAGGAAAAGATAATGAACCACAATAGGAGGAGAAGAAGAGAGAGTGATACTGTCATGTCCAAAACTCTGCGTTTTGCTACCTAATGGACATCAGGATGGCACAATAAGAGATCTCATATCCTCGTGGAGAACATGGTGGACGAGTCCCTTGGGTGGAGGCTTGAGACAAACAACTTATTCAAGAAAAGGACAAGTAGTTGATTCAATAATAAGGTGGAAACAACTAGAAGTACATCAGATGTGGATCTAGAAGTGCATGTTCTACACCAACATAAGGCATGTTTAGTTTTCAGACAACTACTATGAACTAAGGTATATTTGGTATCCCTTCTTTGTCTTAATATACCAACATTTTCTGGCTGCAATAGATCCTTTATCTTGGATTTTATAAGGAACCACTTTTATATTTCCTCTATGTCCCTCTCCCCTAAAGCATAACAAAACCTTGTCCAAGAAGGACTTAGGTGAAGCATTCTATTTTCTGATAGTTAAGATCTATAGAGATAACATATATACGGATTGTTTGCCTAAGATAGTGTACACACATTGGTAAGGTGTTAAAATGGTTCAACATGCATGATTCTTAGAGTGGTAATTTACCCTTATGCCATGGAATCATTATATCTAAATCCAATGTCCCAACTCTTTGGAAGAGCAGGAATATGTGAGAGCCCATTACACTAAATGAGATTACTCAAAAAACAAAATAGAATCATTCACTAATGAATCGTATATCCAAAAAAAGAGGGTAAATTAAGACCGATTTAACATAACCAACATGCTTTGAAATATTACACAAGAGCCAAAAACTTGCTTGTATTCATATTATGCCAAGATTCTCTTACAATTGTTTCTTGGCCTCACCCACAATATATACATTTTACATAGGAAACATTTCCACCATTATCACTTGAACAAGCATGTAATATGCTACCAAAAACCGGATTCGATTAAAACACCGTTTACAAACTTTCCCTCCCAGACCTGAGTACCAGGATGACTCTAGGACACACTAGAAAACTAACAACCTTCTCAAAGGTTCAACAAACAAGTTCCTTATTAATGCCAAGGTCTACTTCTATTGTTGTCGATCACCTAAAAAAGATGTGGTGACTCATAGAGTGAGACCCATGTCCCAACAAGAGGTATAACCTCCAAAAATACTCATCAACTATTAAAGTTGAAGTAATTAAACAGTTTAAGACAAATTAGTATGTCAAACAAATAGACATAGCAAGGATATACTCAAAAAGATACATAAGGAGCAGATAAAAACTATCATCATTAACCTGACTATCCTCATATCCTTGTTAACTATATATTGATTCTAGTAGCATGAGCTTCTCTAACATCATGAATAATCTCAAAAGCATAAGCATGGCTAATAGAATTAGCATGTCTATCAGATTAAGCATATCTACATCCAAGTAGAATCTATAAGTACTTCGATCTGCATAAAAATGATTGAAAGTTTAAGCATCTCTAGTTATAGAGGCATAGATAGAAATTAAAACATCACTAAATTTAGAGGCATTGAAACATGTATAACATCTCTAACTAATAGAGGCACAGCTAGAAGAGTAAGCATAGTTAACAACATTTTATAACTAATATCATGATCATAGCTAACAATGGTAGTATATCTGTTCAACATAAACATAGATTACATCAAAGAACAGTCTAGTAGCATAAACATGTTTACAACATGTACATATCTATATTATGAGTATATTTGCAACATATGTAAATCTACTATCTATTATTATGCTATTCATCATATCTATGTAAAGAGAGAAAACAAGGGTTATCATCCAATGTGAAGCATTGTGTATAACCCTAAATATATATGCTAAATGGATGTATTACATCTTTTATTAAGGCCTGAGTTATTTGAGGATGCTACTCAAAATCTAACTGACCACTACTAAGTTAAAATCAGTAACATACAAGATCTAAGAAGATCCATACTCCTAAGATATTCTCCTCCCCCGATCAACATGGGTCTGCCTCAATGACACATAAGGTCAAGCTACTAATAACCTAGTCCATCCTTGGTACAGGAAGCAAGTGAAAGGAGGTGGGTATGCATACCCTGCCATCTGAGGTACAACTACAGTTGTCCTCCAATCTTAAACTGAGGGATAGGTATGACCGCAGTCATGCTCGCTATACACTTGGATATAGAATGACAGGCACCTGCATACTTAATAGTATGCACTCTAAGTTTCCCCTAGTAATAATTATTTCACCATCTGGAAAGTTCTGACATTCATATGGATCTATGGAACATGACACTACATGGTAGAGTTTTACTTGATTAGTTATTGCCAATTGGTGAATTAAGGCTGCATCAAACAAGTAGAATTAGAATATGGGAATGCAAAAGAGTGCTTCTCTCTCACCCTAGTGCCTCTAGGGTTTTTTCTTCCATAGGAAGATGGCTGGGGGGAGGGTGTTTAGCTACTGTAAAGCAGTGCCCCACTCCCCCTCGGCCTCTTCTCGCCCATCATCAGCATGGCCTCTTCTTTGGGAGGTGTGTGGGCATGGTATCCTTGGAGGTAGAAGTCTTCTTCCTCCCTATCGTTGAGCTCGACTGCAACGAGTTTCCTATCCCCTTTTTCTTTTACTGGCTTTTTGTTTAGATTGTTCTCTTGTTTTGTCTATTTTGCTGTTAATTAGTTCTACTTCCTCTTCTCGTGGTAGATTTTTCTTTCTCAATCAATTTTGTTGTGGAGTTTGTATGGCAGCAAGTGCGGCGAAAATATCATTTTGGAACATGGATTTGGTGTAGGTACTCTACCACATATACATACTTAGGTTTAAGGTATTGCTCATAGAAAGCTACCTTAGCCAGTGAAGGAGAAGAAGGATCTATACATCATTGTCCTTATATATCGGATTCCGATATGAGTTTTTGTGGTGGTTTGTATCTATTCTTGATCCTTGTGTGGTCTTTTAGTTTGTTTTTCTCCTCATGTAGATGTCGTATGGTTCCTCCATAATGAAATTTCTCTATTTAACTTAAAAAAAATAAGTAGACATACAAACCCTAATTCATCTCTAGCAGGAATTAATATGTAACAACTTTAGGATATATAAAATGTAAGAAACTTATGGTTCCTTGTCTCATCATCACATGTTACTATGCACTTACCATTCATGAGACAACACTTGTCATCATATTATCACATTATACAAAACTTTATCACAATATCACAGGGTATCAAACCTTATCAACATAAGAGGATTACACCTTATTCAAGGCTTAACCAATCAAAAAGGTCATTAACACCATCATACCATTCCCTTTCAAGTTCATCATTATGTTTTCATGCCTAATAATAAGGCTCAAAAAACATCACCAAACAAGTGATGCACAGGCTCAACATGATGTTTCATTATAGAACTAAAAGATGTTTATAAGATAACATTGCAGGGTTGTCTTAGCATTAAGAGAATTACTTTAGTATATCAACATAAAAGGAAGCTCTATGATTTCCCGAAATCACAACGATAGTGTACAAGTTTAGCATAAGAAATCATAAATCATAGATCTATGATGTCCATTAGATAACACATTAGAGTTTCTATCAATCATTAGGAAAGATATTCCATCATTATACTAACCATTCAAGGATGGGTAGAATGACTAACTACCATCATATATTAATATTAGGGTTAGGTTCAATAAGATAAGTTACTTTGATGTTACTAATCAACACTCATATCCAAACCCTAACTCATGACATCCGTATTGGATCATGGATGAATAAGATGAAGCATCACCATCATATCCCATACCATCCCCAAGTATGTATCCATACATAACTCATGGTATATGCATCAATTTATAGCATACTAGGGTTTCAACAACAATAAGAGAGCATCCCATGATTCTATGAATCATTTAAGGAGCTGCTCATAATCAATCACCACCACTTGGGCACATTAGAATTAGGTGTAACAAACTATACTTCATTAGGGTTACATATTAACTCATTATGGTGACTCTAAATTACTTTCATATGAGGGGAAAGGTAAGACTATAGAAATAAAAGAAACTTCCATTAGTGTCAACATCATTGAACCCATACCAACATACCACAACATCAACCCAAAACCATTCGATTGTTGAGAAGGTAAAACCATTGGTTGTTTACATAAGTAAACGCAATGAACAAACCACCTATAGATATATTTAATTGTGTCCTATAAAGAGTCACCATATAACCCTATACATCCCTTATATAATAACATAAAGGATCCCATCAGTTGTAGGGATAAAATCCACCATTAGTTGTACATTTAAAGCAACCCATCCATTTGTTAACAAACAAGCTCCTTTAGTTGATCACATGGGGTAAAATATTGGATTCACATTATTAGAACTCACCTATTGTACTATATTCTTTAATTTAAACCATTTGATGTCTTAACATTCAAGCCCAACCATTGGATCAAGTTCAACATTCAAAATCATCAATTAGGTGTAGGTTAAACCCTTGGTTCATATAATATAAGAAACCATTGATCTGGGGTTTGATGGATTCAACTCATGGTACTTAGTTTCACCATTGTTTGACACCATTGGTTGTCACCATCAGTTGACACCATTGTTTGTCACCATCGTTTGGTAGAGTTAGCAATAATATCATTTTTCACAACCATGTGTTGAGCTAATGTCACCATTGTTTGATTTCATCATCAGGGTATCACAATACTAATCGTTGAGCTTCCAACCAAGGTTTGATCATCAGTTCACACCACTGGTTGTCACCCTTGGTCACTACCATTAGTTGTTATTAAGTCAACACCACCGGTTGTTGCAATAGCAACACCATCGGGTCATGTGTTAGAGTACAAATCGTCATAAAAACCTTAATATGGACCATTGTTTGATAGGTTCTTAGCACCATCGTTTGTCATACCAACCTGACCCAAGTGATCTTCAATAACATCCCAATTTTCTAAAACATACAATCCATTAAGCAGAAGCATAATATCATTGGGAATGTCACAAAATGATAATCATTGCATAACAAAAGTTAGATAAAGTGATATAAGATCCATTGTATAGTTTCTCATATCAAAACTAATAACACAAAATTCACACCTAAACTAAAACACGTCTCATAAGAATAAAGAAAATTATAATATATTGATGGAACCCCACCAGGTCTGGTTTTAGAAGTCCTTAAGCTCCTTCTTCAGCTGGTACTCAGATAGCTCTATCCTCTACATTTCTCCTTTCCTTTAGGCATCACACCTCAACCATGCATAAAATAGTTTGTAAATGGAATTGAACATATTATAAAATTGAAGTAACATATACTTTGAAAAGAAAATGTTTAAACGTCATGAAAATAAATTTTGCATTTTATCATTTTCTTTTATCTAACTTATATAATAGTCCTCAAGTTTTGCACTAAAGTGCCTCTTCTATTTGCACCGAAGTTCCTCTTGAATTGCGATGTAGTGCTCAGTTTGCTAGGAAAGCCCATTATTTGCACCAAAATGCATTGTATGCTAGGAAAGCCCATGATTTCCACCAAAATGCAATGTATGCTAGGAAAGCCCATGCTGAGGATCTTATATAAGGCTCATTCATTATATTTACTCTTGGATCATGAATACTCTTTACCCTTGCTCTTAAACATGAATAGAATGTGACATGATGATTCTTGAATATAAATAGTAAAATGGATTTCATTTACAGATTCACTTTTTAACTTGAATCAACAAAACTATAGCATGCATATTTCATTCACATAATAACATGTACATTGTACATAGTAACATATAAACACCAAATAATAGTGTTAAAAGTGCATGAGCCACTTATAGAGATTGGATAAACTCCTAATAGTCTCTTGATGTTTAATAAATCCTAATTACCATATTGAAATAATTAACATGCATTAATGATCATTATCGAACCTAACTTTAGGGTTTCATGGCTCTTGAATAAATCTTAGAAAAAAGATTAAAATGGGGACTCAAAACCACATAGGAAGAACAACAGATCCCAAATAATAGGAAAACTCTTGTAGGAAGGTAGAAAACCCAAGAAGAAGCTCTGAACTCAGCCATCTAGCACCCTTCTCCACAAAAGAAGCAAACCTCAAGAATAAGGAGCATGAAAAGTAGGGTTTTTGAGCTTTAGTGCAAGTTTTACCATGAAAGGACATGGTTCCAACCTGGAGGAAGGTAGTAGGAAGACTAATTGTAGGAAAAATGAGAAGGTGGAAATAGAAACTTACTCATTTTGGTCAAAAACATCTTAAGGTATCTTCACAAACCCTAGAAATGGGTAGATATAAGCTTTACTTGCTCAAACAATAAGGTCATCACCTTCTTTGACCTTGGGCATCTCCTCCCCTAATAAACAAAGAAAAGACAAATCCCTGAGTAGGAGAGAAGTGATATACACCAAAAGTTTTTTTTAGCGATTACATATAGGTATGTAAAGCTTGAGGATAAGGAAGATAAGAAGCATGACATGTCTAAGCAGCTCTCCATGTGTCCATGGCCTAAAGCTTCCATGGACATCAAACTAGTAGCTCGACTGACTTTCGTAGTCTACTAGATCACCTTTGATGACCTCCTAGGTCCACCACTGGGTTTTTATGGGTGGTGACCATCGTTTGTTCATGTCTAGGTCAATAGGTGGTTGAACTATCGATTGATCATCCTGTTAAGTGAACCAAACCAGCAAAAACCATCGACCTAGGACCCTTCTAGGATGACCATCGTATGTAACACCCGTTGGTGACCACCGTATGTTGACCAAACCGATGAAACCACCATTTGTTAGGCTTCAAGGTGGCTCATCCATGGTGGGGTAAACCCTAATTCAACCCTAGAAGGATAATTCCACCAAACCAAGGTACAATGGAGCACCCTATAGCTCAAAAAGCTTAATAATGATAAGAAAACATCTAAGGAATATAATTCACATGAAAAATTGCAAATAAACCTCTCAATTGGGTAAGTTGCATTATAGTCCAAAATGTACACAAATTTCCTAATTTGCACAAATAATGTCCAAATTGGACCAAACTTGAAACCTAAGCTTGTCACATGATATCAAAGCACCTCATATGATTTATTTTTAGGTTTTAAGCACCAAATTTTGATAATTTAGCATAGTCAATGAAAAATCTTAGTTTGAAGTCTCATAACACACATGAGTAAAATTCACATGCATCTATAGTTGGATCATTCATGTATGCAAAGTACTTGAGAAGAACTATGGATCAATTTTTTATATATAAAGGTGAGAAAGAGTTAGTTGTAACGGGTTACATTGATGTAAGATTCCTAACCAACAAGGATAATTACCTACAACAATTAGGTCTTGTGTTATGCCTAAATGAGATTTTTTATCTAAAAGAGTTTTAAGTAAGATAATGGGCTGATTATAGAATAAAAATGGAGTATATTGTTGCATCCAAAGCAACAAGGGAGAAGTATGGATCAAGAAGTTCATTGGTGAACTTGGGATTATCCTGATCATTTAGGAAGTAGTGGAGATTTATTGATACAAAAATGGAGCCATTGTATAGGATAATGAACCCATATTACATTAACATAGCACGTACTACAATAATATCAACTCATAAAAGAGATTGTAAAGAGAGTAGATGTAACAATTCATAGAGTACCAACTAAATGCCACCTTGTAAATTCCTTAACAACAATACTTTTGTAGCAAATGCATGATGGTCATGTAAGATCACATGAAACAACATTCATGAGGAATTGGATCTAGTTAGCGTGAGAGACTATTTATTGAATTTCATGAAAGTAATAATGTGATGATTATATTAGGGAAACATTATGTATGACTTGATTATTAATGAAGACTATTATATTTTTTATGTTTGCTTCAATACTGAATGACTAAATGTAATAATGTTGTAAGAATGTTTTGACTTGATAAAAAACAGTTTGGATTGAGGAAAGAAACATGATATCATATGTATACATAAGAGCATTCATTCTTTATGTCGCTAGTCAGTTACTCTTGTGGACTTTATCAGAAATAATAATAATACACCTGACTAGTGTGTATGCTAAGTGATGTTGATATCCATTTAGTCATGATATTTATACCAATTTAGATACACATGAATTTGTTAGACATACCCTCTTTTAGAATGAAACATGGAAGTTATTTCATGGCAATTCAGAGTTATATCCCAATGTGACAATGGTGGCAATGATCCTTATCTTGAAGTCACTATAGTAATCACCAGTTCTTCTATGTACTTTAACATTGGCGCTACATGAGCCTGAATAAGGGCTTCCATATAGGTTGTGATTGAGTGCCCTGTCACACTTCTGGACCATTTGAAGTGATATATATGGGATTTTTTGGAGTGATAAATTTGCCACTTGATAAGAAAGAATTTGAAATGTATCTCAAGCTGATTTGATTTAATATGTGATACTAAGATCACAGTCTTCATAGTTTTATCTTGTTAAAGAAACATAGTTAGAATGTTAAGAGGATGACAATTCCATACTTAAATTTCAATCTTGATATCTATGAAAAAGGTATCATCCAATCATGGTAACATTGGTTGACTTTTAGGTTAAAGTTGATTGCAATATATTCCAGTTACTTTGGTAGCAATGATGTGTTTGTAAATCTATTTTTCTTGTGAAGTTATGAGCATTACTACCAATGTAATGTGGAACCTATAGGGAGAAAATGATGAATATGGAATTGAAGTTTGCAATCAAACAAATGATTAGAATTGTTCTAAATCATTTACAGGTTTATTTCCTATTCATTCAATCGATTGGGAAAGTCAGCCGAGTCAAGATGATGATTTTGATCAATAAATTCATAGATTATCATTTTATCAATGAATCAACAATTTTCAAACATGACCAATGTTTCAACTGGAAGGATCAATCCTTCTATTCGATCAAGGCAGGAAAAGGAAAGAAAATTGCGTTAATTCAATTTCAAATCGAATTGACCTACTGGACTAATGATTTGAGTGATTGGGAAAGCCAATTGGGTGACTGGGCATCTAAATTCATCTCAGTCGGGTGACTAGATAGTTCACTTGGGTGATTGGAATAATAGTCTGAGTTTTCCTTATTTGATTCTATTATTATGTTTTGATTGGGAACCATATTAGATTTTGGAAATTCTAAACGCATGACCCTCCTAATAGAAGGGTGTGCATCCATGGAGATGAGACACACTTGAGACATATTGTGAGACAACTTATCTAATAGTTCTTCCTCTTGTATAGACATAACTCACCCCAAATACAACATCCTACAATATGAGGAGAAGCATAGTGAGAAATGCTAGCAAGCCAATGACTCTGAGTTTTGTGTTCATCTTGGTGACCAAGGTGGTGAACCTAGAGTTTCGATATCCATCACTAGTACATATACTACCTTTAACGTCAGTTAAAATGGGCTTTCTATGTTGGTTTCCAAGAGACATACAAGTCGGTGACACTAAAGGTAGAAGCTTACGACATCGGTTCTAAAACTGACGACACAGAACCGTCCCTAATTGCAACAACAAAAAAAACCAACACTGGTAGGACCAATAGTCGTCGGTTATCCACAAAAAACGACGCCTATCTTCATACCCCAAAAAAAATTCATCCCGGGTTAGGACATAGTTGTCAATTATTTCAGTAAGAACTGACGACTAACCCCCTTTCCAAACAAAAAATGTTTGGTTCATAGTCATCATTTCTGAGTAGACAACTACATATTGTTGTTGTTTAAGATGTCATAAATCGATGCCTATCTCCATGCCCGAATTTGTTTTTGTCCTGGTTTAGGACATAGTTGTCATTTTTTTGTAAATAACTGACGATGTAGACCGTAATTGATGGTTCCTTTAAATAACTAATGAGTAAGTGTCATTTTTTATTTAACACCAGCTTGTAGGCCTATTGTTCGGATGGTCAGTAGGATGCAGAACCTGCAGTTCAAATTTGAATTGTAGGTTTACAACACCTAGTGATTTCACCCTGACAACATGCCACAAACCTGCAATTACAACATGATCAAGATTATATATACATCATGTGATTCACACACATGTAGAAACATAATTAATTCATTCACATGATTCACACACATGTAGAAACCTACAATTCCATTCATTCATCCATTTTCACATTCATACACATGTAGAAACCTATAGTTCCATTCATTGATCCATTTTCACATTAACACCCATGTAGAAGCACATTCATTCATTCGTCTTCACATTCACACACATGTATATAGATCAAATATCGATAAGAAAATTCAAAAAAAGTCATTCACACATGTATATATAAGCACCAAATATATACAAAAATAATGACACTAAAGTTTAGAAATGTCATTCTTTATGATTAGTACCTCAATCATAATAAAAAATTGCCTCCCTTTCAAAATCTTTTGCCAGTTGTTCTCTTATGTCATTTAATTATTCTATCATATAGGGAATAAGTACATCTAATAGCTTTTACCCTGCAATGAAGTCACTAATTTTAAACACCTACAAAGAGAATGATGTATATATATAATTAATAAGTTTGATATTTTCATATTATCTAATGAGACTATACTTATGATGATCGAGACTATATATTACCTGTTGTATGTTTTTGATGTCTTGTGTAGCATATCTTACAATTATGTCCATATAAAACATCATGTAGTATCCACATGTCCAACTGTTGTTTTCTACAAGACACAATAAATTTCGACATACAAAATATTAATCAATAAAGATAAGCACAGTTCACATAAATGAAATATGCAATGGAGTCAGGAAACTACATCCACATTCTTCCAAACTATTGTTTTTTTTTCTTGTCCACTTCACCTCCAACATTTTTGAAATCTTTTATAAACCTATATGTTAATATAACACATTGAATTGCATTAATAGATAGTCATATAATAATAGATATTAACATATATACATTTAAAAAATTTCTCACATGTATAATGGATTTTTCAAATTGTGTCCCAAATGATCTAATTTGTTCCCCTTAGGATGTAGACAATAAACAATCATCATCTCAGTGACAAAAATGAATAACTCCCAATGCTTACATCTAGTGATAAGAAAGTAAAAAATATATAACTCAAAATCCACAATGAAATGTAATTTTCATAAGTAAAAATAAGATTAGATTTGTCTCTTTCTCTATTGATGGATGAATGCCAATTTCACTTTCTAACAACCAACAACTATAATGAAGTCATACCTCTAAATTATTATTCAAGAAGTGATGAAAGTTGTCATTCATAATGAAACCCTGGTGCGGAAGGGTTTGATCTCCATCCCTTCAGACAAAGAGTGGAACCGATCTGCTCATTTTGATGAAACCCGTGTTTTTTATTGAAAACCAATATTTTGATGCTTGCACCCACTCACCAATTATTATCTAATTCACTGAATGATCTGGGACTGCAGAATAAAATGAGGCAGGAAAGAAAGGTTCCACTTGATTTGGGGCCCAACTCCATTCCCCACAATCAAATTCTAATAAATAATAGAAATCCTTTCCTTTCCATGACTATCCAGAATGCCTCCTTCCCTTATCCTATCAGAGTTTTCACTGAGGAACTAGTCCAACATTATATTGATCTGTTATCATGCTCTTTTTCTTTTCACCAAAATATTTAAAAGTGATAGAGAAGTATAAGGTAACTAATGTAGGGTCTTCATTTACAAGACTGATCAAGGATGGAACTCAAAATCCCAGATGAGTCATTGAAAAATCTTTATAGAACCTATGTCAGTGGTTGAAAAACATATATTATGTATGAATTAATATATAAGAAAATAGATCACCATATATAAAATGAGGTATATATATAAATAAGATCTCACCATATCCATAGTTTTATCATAGACGAATTCGTCCAAGCATAACAAAACAACTCCAAAAAAATATCTTGTAGAAATATATTGTCATCGTATGATTGTCTGCTAGATCCTCCTCCATAGAAACAATTATAGGTGAAGATTCAGAATGTTCACATATCCATATTGCCATACCCCTGCATTGAGGACCTATCGAGTCGTATAGGTACTTTGCAAGACAACTAGGTACTTGAGTAAGAGGTGGAGGTGGAGGAGGATGAGCTGTAGTGGGTTTCTTCCCTTTATCCTGCATATATTTTTTCTTATCAATTGTCATGTATATGCATATACCAATTAGCATTATGTAAATTTACCATAGATGATTAGTATATATGACTCCCGCTTTGGGACACAAGACCACTCAACCTTTCTCTTCACCAAGTGTTTCAGCATCTGGGTGAGCATATGTCAATCGATGTTGCCACCAAATGGGGAAGACAAGCCTCAGGGTCACATGAACCGCACCCTTAGGTACTAGAGTTCCATGACTCGTGTGCCCTATAAGGCGTGGGTAAGCCTCTCCATTTACAATGATGAATTCTTTCAATTTTAGACGACATGCTTCAACTCCTACAAATTTACATAGAGTATGTTATATATATACCTAAACAAATCATCTTGAAAAGACTCGCTACTATATCATAAAAATACTTACAGTAGACATTCTAGGTGGTGGGTCTATAGGATTACTCCCAACCACCTCTACAGGATCACTTACAACCACATCTATCATAGGGAAAGAGCAGCATGACACAAGTAGTGTCTGAGTGGTAGCCTAAGATGCTTGCCACTTGCTCATTGCTTCCTGGACATTCTTATCAATTAACTCATCTCCGGTATATGGACAAAAGAAGCACTTTTTTATTCCTAAATTCGCTTTGCAATAACATTCTAAAAAAAAATAGGTTACCTCAGCTTTTGAAAATCCCTATTTTTGGACATGTTTCCACTATGATGACCCAAAGAACGCTCTTAGGCCCACACGAGCGCCAAGAAGCCCTAACACATCCAGGATGCTCTGGGTTACCGAGAGCAACTATCAGTTCATCCCTTGTGCCCTTATGGATGAATAAGCCTTGCTTCCTCTATTCGCGAAGCTCCCGTTGATTATCATCAATAGAAATTGGTAAGTAAACATAACAATCATCAATACTATTTGCTCTGTGAGTTGAATTTTACCATTTTTGCACACACCTCAGGAGTTGTGAGGTTGGTTATTGTTGGATCCTAGGATGGAGGATTGGATGCTTTAGAGGGGGTGAATAGAGATGAATGCACTTAAACAAAATTTGTTATACATTCAGATTATATTACAAGATAAGGTTTCTAAATATGTAATTTGAGTGCAATTAAAATATACATATAAGGGGAGAGAGAGAATGAATAGGCACCAAGTGACAAGCTATGTAGAGTGGTTCTACACTCCAAACTAGGAGTATGTCAGTCCACTACCTAGAGAGGTCAACCTCTATGATTTCTATGTGTGTCTTCCTCTATATATTCAGTTATAAGAGTTACAATACATGACCCACCACAGGACTTACCTATCCAACACAAAGAGTTTTCAACCTTACCAAGGACATACCCACTTTGCAAAGAGTCTTTGGACTTCACCAAGGGATTACCCACTCTTGTACAAGTCTTTAGCCTTCTAGGAATTACACACTCTTCTTGGATCTTCAGCCTTTGACTTCACCTTCACTTGAAGAAGCTTTCACCAAGGACTTACCCGCTGGAGCAAGGAGACTTTTTCCTTCACCAAGGGCTTACCCACTCATGCTCCAAGTTTTCATCCTTGTTCTTCACCAAGGGACTCCTTCCCTTGTTCTTCTTCAACTCTCTTGGCCAAGAGAGAGAACCTTCAACTTCATGGTTAAAAAGAGAGATTGGGAGGTGGTGGAAGTGAGAGACTCACAAGAAATACATGTAGGACTAGCTCTCTTACAAATATCCTACTCACTCTAATGGATGTAGAAAGTGATGAAGCTGACAGAGAGGAGGTTGCAGGATGCACTCAACTATAGACTATGAACCTCATATAGAGTTTTACATTGAATGTGTAATCCTATAATGAAGTCCAAGGGGTCCTATTTATAGTTGGGGATGCCTCTTATTCTTTGGGAACACTTAAGAATGGGAACTAGTCATTTTGTGGCTTGCCACATATTCTTTTTATTGTTTGAACTCCACAATAGATATAAAAACTTTTCTAAACTTTTTTGTATAGTACAATCGGCCGAGTTTCTATAAAGGTAACTCTACTAATCCTACAATGAGACAAGACCAATTTAAGCCATCTATCGAGTTTGTCCTGGGGTAACTTGACCGATCCATCTAAATCAATTTTGGTCTGTAGAGGGATCGATTGAGTTCTATGAAATGGTAACTCGATTGGTCAAAAGTCATTTTCAAAATACAATAAGGATCCGTCGAGTTTGCAACTTGACCAATGAACAACCTGATGTGAATTTTGAAAAATGGCTTTTGAGTGCTATAATATTTGATTTAAGTGCTCCTGATTTTTTCTAAGATTAATTACAAGTCGTACAATCATTAAAAGTGATTTACAACATGATTTTAGTGGATGTACATCATATTCCAAAAACATGCACTTATATTAAATTTGACTTGTCTTTTCTCCAATTTGAGATGCGCAAGTTAGGACATTTTGAGTGTATCTATACCTAATATGGAATCACTCAAGTAGAGACATTAGACACAAATAAGTGGAATGGTTAGTCATCATAAAAACAAGGGTTTAGTCAATTTAGACCTAGAGTCATCATGTTATATCTCCTTTTTTGTTTTGCCTCCTAGCTATCCACACATCATGGTGATGAAAAGGTGCGGGAGTAGCAGTCTCAACAGTAGAAGTAGGCTACTGAATGGAAGATGTCTGTAGATTTTAGTGAAGGGATGCATAGCCACCTGGACCCATCATGCGGTCATGCACATTCCATCACACCTTGCTCTTTAAGCATCACTGACAACCTTGTTAGTAAGCACATTGAATTGGTTAGCAACAATCAAGTTCAATTGTAATTAGGTGAACTCATAAAAATGTATACTAATTAAATTGGGAGTTATGCTTAATCCTTGAATTCATCAGTATTTCTCTTGGCAACCAACACCTGCCACTCAGTCAGGTCTAGGTAGTTTCATTGTTCAAGGGATGACTTCTTCCTCTCTTCAGCCTCTCATATGTATTGTCAATTGATTGTTGTCCTATAGTTCCATATGACCCTCCCACAATGTTACATCACCTTTTTACAATTTAGACTTTTATCCAGTTCAAATATAATCAACAAAATTTCATATATTTAATAGAGTATTCTAAAAAATAGAATTGTAAATAACTTGGAAAATATAATTGCAAATGATAATATCTCACACATAGTTCTTTCCATACTAAGTCTTTCTTCCCTTTAGGAACTGTATGCCAAGATTTTGCATTTAGACTACAATGTCTATGAGTAAGAACCCCAAGATATGAAACAAATGATTTATGATTCTTTTGAACTGGATTTCCAGCATGATCAAAATCCACAACCAATTTTGGTCCATTGCCCCTTTGTTGTAGTAACTTGTTCATCATAGTGATGCCCCTATTTTTATCAATTTCCTGATGTTGTTCATGAAGTGGCAACATGGTTTTCAGGGGGTACATCCTCCATATAAAAATTGACTAAAAAACACATATAAGATATAACTTATAAATGGACATATAGCTAGATATATTGTAAGACCTACATTGTGATGTGGCACCCCACCCTCATGGTAATCATCATCGCAATCATCATACTCACGGTTATCCATCTAAAAAAGTGACATATAAAAAAAATCAAACATTTAACATTTAACATTTAATGAAATTAATATAACATAGTAAAGTTCACATCAATATAACATTTCAAAAAAATAAAACATTTAAACAAATAAATGCATGCCTCTAATATTGAGATCTTTTATCAATTAACATTCCTTCAATGTGATCTTTACACACAAATAAGTCATTGTTAGCTTCAATATTTGGTGTTGGTAAGCCAATTGAGTGTGGAATTGAGTCATCATACTTATCATAGTACTCTTCTTCATCAATATGATCTTCAATGAACTTTCTTTTACCATGAAGAACAACTGACCATTTTTCATTTGTAGGATCATCGATATAAAATACTTGTTTCAGCTATGATATAAATATGAATGGTTCCACCTTCTCTCCAATATTTTCAAAATCACTAATGTGAAACCCAAGACGTCCACTATAACTCCTTTAGTGTTATCAACCCAATTACACTTGAAGAGAGGAATTCTAAAATCTACGTAGTCAAACTCTCATATGTCTTCAATGACACCATAATATGACATTCAGCTTCACATGGACTCTTATCTTTCGCAATAGAAGAAAACAATGAAGACGCTTGAAGGGTGACCTCATTATTTTGGATGACACTTTGTGTAATATGAGAACCCATTTATATCAAACCCTTCATAAGGCATAACATTCATTTTTAGTTTAAAGGTGAGGAATTTGATATTTTTAGCAATATTATTTGGTGTTTGAGATAGGTGATGTAAGACTTTATCTTGAAACCACTTAATAAATTTCTTGTTATGCTCTCTGGCAAGCCACATTGAATTGGCTCGAGGATATTGTTTCTTGATGAAATTAGTATGTTCTATGATATAAACACTCACTTCTTTGATGTTTAGTAAAATACACAAGTGATCTTGTTCCTACAGCTCATGACTGATTACTTCCATTCGTGCTCCTAAAGTCCCTTTGCTAGGATAGTCCACAATATTCTTGTCATTTACCAGAGCTTCATTACCACACAAAAAGTCATTGCAAAAATCCATAACCTGTCTCATTACATAACTGTCAATAATAATCACTTCAAGCCAATAATGGTTTCATACATCACCTTTTAAAATACTCATGTATCATTCAAAAGGATGCATCCAATGCAAGAAAATTAGTCCCAATAGGACAACAAGATGTACCATTATATCAAAGAATGAAGGAGGAAAATACATCTCAAGCTGACATAGGGTAACAACCACTTATCTTTACAACTTATTGATATTCTCAAGATCAATAGTTGTTGCATAGACTATTGAAAAAGAAACAAAGTCTAGTGAATGCAAACTTACATGCTTTGACAGTATAGATCAAATTTGCATGGACAATATTTGTTGCATTAGTGTGACAGTCATTAGATTTAAGACCTATCAACTTAAGATCTCACATTGATACCAATCTAAGGATGTTGGAAGAGTAACCCTGTGGTACTTTAACATTAACCAAGAACTCACTAAAAGCTTTCTTCTCCTTTCTAGACAACATGTAACAAGGAGGTAAATATGTTCTCCAATCACTACTAACTACTACAGTTAATTTTTTCCTTATTCCCATTTCACGTAGGTCCATTTTGGATTTGATGCAATCTTTAGTCTTACCTGGAATATTCAATAGAGTACCAATGATGCTATCACATATATTTTTGTCAAGATGCATGACATCGATACAATGCCTAACATCTAAAGAACTAAAATAAGGAAGATCCCAAAATATTGACTTCTTCTTGAATAAAGATTTGTCACTTTGTGTGAGAATGCTACATTGTGATCTCTTACTGAATTCATTGACAAAGTATTTACTCTTTCATGAACAACCTCCCCTGATATAGGTTTAGGGGCACTCCATTCCTCATTCCATCCATTGAATGGTTTGTGCAATGTTTGATACAGATGGAATTTTGGAAAAAGCCTTTGATGACCAAGATATACAATCTTTCTGCTATATTTTAGTCATATTGAATCAGTGTTCTCTTCACATATATGGCATGCTTTGGATCCTTTTACAATGTATCCATACAAATTACCATACATTAGAAAGTCATTATTAGTGCAAAACAACATAGCATGCAAACAAAATGTCTCTATATGTGAAACGTCATAGATCATCACACCTTCACCCCAGAGTTTCTTAAAGTCATCAACCATAGGTTCAATATAAACATCAATATCATTTCCAGGTTGTTTAACTCTGCCTATGTTTTCAAAAATTTTGTGCAAATGTAGGTGGTCCCAAGCCCGGGTAAAGGAGGAGGGTTGGTGGTAGGTTGACAACCAGCCATAAAAACTCTGTCAATCTTTCTATGTCACGAATCCCTATAAAAAATTTGTTGGAGCGTCCCAACCTAGTGACGCGCTGCATCGGTACCCGAGTATAGTGATAAATATGCAAGGGATTTCGATACATCGACATTCGGTTGTGTTGAAGGATAGACAAGGGTTTCCACATCTTAGATGAGTGTGTGTAATGAAGCTAGTCCTACTGCATCATCACCCAGATGTAGTGAAAAATGTGCAATGTTTTACACATCTTGTATAGGTATGGGTTAAGAAGCTAGTCCCTCCACATCATTTCTCGGATATAGTGTAAAAAGTGCAAGGGCAATATTTTCTACTAAGGCAGGTAAAGAAGCAAGTTCAACAAAAAAAGATTAGAGTTGGATCTTGGAATATTAGATCTTTGATAGGGAAATCTTTGGAGATAGTGGATACTGTGATGAGAAGAAAAGTCAATATAGCTTGTTTGTAGGAAACAAAGTGGACAGGGGAAAGGTGAAAAGAGATTGGAGACATATGATATAAAATCTCGTATACAAGTATTGATTAACATAGAAACATCATTGGTATTATTGTTAATAAGATGCTAAAGTAAGATGTTGTCAAGATCACAAGGATGGGTGATAGAATCATAGCTATCAAGGTTGTACTAGGGGAGATATCTTTAACATTATTGATGCTTATGCCTCCTAAGTTGGCCTTAGATAGGATGCTAAGAAGGAGTTTTGGGAGGACATGGATGAATTGATGCAAGGAACCCCAAATAGATGATAAGATCATTATTGGCATTGATTAAAATGGCCATGTGGGGAGTAGAAATTATGGATATGAGAGAGTTCATGGTGGTTTTGGTTATGGAAGCAGAAACAGAGAAGGAGAGAGGATATTAGATTTTATAGTTGCATATGATATGATTTTGGCAAATACCCATTTCAAGAAGGGAGAATCTCATAAGATTACTTTCAAGAGTGGGCACAATTGTAGCCAAATTGATTACTTCCTTAATAGGCAGGTGGATCGTAATATATGTAAGGATTGTAAAGTGATTCCTGGAGAAGAACTCATGACACAACGTAGGTTGGTGGTTTTATACATTAACATGAAGATCAATGAAGGCAAGAATAATAGAAATCAAGATACTAGGATCAAGTGGTGGAATATTAAGGGAGAAAAGAAGTTGACTTTTCATGATAAACTCCTCAAGGAGGGAACTTGAAACCTAGAGTATAAAGTTAACACTATGTGGAATAACATGAGCTCCTACATAACAAAATGTCCAAAGAGGTTTTAGGGGAGTCCAAAGGTTATGGGCCTCCACAGAAAGAGACTTGGTGGTGGAATGGTGAAGTACATGAGGCTATTAAACTAAAAAGGGAGATCTATCGGAACTTTCCCAAATCTCGATATGATTAAACATTCCAAATATACAAGTAAGCAAAGGAAGAAGCTAAAAAGGTTGTTTGGGAGGCAAGGTCCAGATACTTTGATGATATTTATAAAAAGCTAGACACAAGAGAGGGGGGAAAAGATATATATAAAATGGCTCATATAAGAGAAAGGAAAGGAAGAGACTTGAGTCAAGTGAAATGCATTAAGAATGAAGATGTCAAAGTGTTGGTGAAGCTATGATAACAAGAACCAGTGGAGAAACTACTTCCATAATCTATTCAATGGAGATACTGTAAATAATGTTAGAGACTCGTTTTACATGAATACAAGAGATACCATAGACACACGATAAGTTTCATCATTTGAGGTCAAGAATTCTTTGAAAAATATGAAAATCATAAAGGCATGCGAGCCAGACAACCCATTGATGTACAGAAGAGTATGAGAGATGAAGGAGTTATGTGGTTAACAAAGTTCTTTGACAATATCATGAAGACCAAGGAGATGGAAGATGAGTGGAGAAATGGTACTATAGTTCCCATCTATAAGAACAAAGGTAATGTTCAAAGCTACACAAATTACAGAGGTATCAAGTTGATGAGTCACACGATGAAGCTTTAGGAGTGGATTATTGAGCAGAGGCTCAAATCTATAATGCAGATAACAAACAACCAATTTTGTTTCATGCCTGGAAGATCAACAAAAGATGCTATTTAGGAGGCTTATGGATAAGTATAAAGAAAGAAAAAGATATTTTCATATGGTGTTTATTGATTTAGAAAAGTCTTATGATCGAGTACCTAGATAAGTGTTGTGGATGGTTTTGAAGAAAAAGGGTGTGCCAATCCAATACATTGACTTGATCAAAGACATGTATGATATATCTACTGATAGTGTGAAGAATCCTAGGGGAGAGATGCCAACTTTTCCTATTAGATTTGGGGTACACCAAGGATCCACACTAGCTCATATCTATTCATTCTTATTATGGATGAGTTGACAAAGAATGCTCAGGATGATATTCCTTGGTGTATGTTATTTGCTGATGATATTATTTTGATTGACAAAAATAAAGATGGATTGAATGATAAGGTTGAACTATTGGGAAATATGGTAGAGTGAAGGAAGCATGATTTAAAATTTTATTACCATATTCCCCATAAATAGTAGATCATGTCAATAGCTATAATTTAAGAAGGATGGTTTATGGGATATACCTAGTCTTGGAGCAAGTCCAGTGACAATCCTCATCATTGTAGATGCACAACTATGAATCCTAATTGCACTGGGACTTGTCTGACTACTTCACCTCCTGGTTTGCAGCATAGACTGGATCCAAAAGCATAGTCCTCTTCACCAGCTTCTCTTATCACTGACTGCTGGTTGACGTTGTCCTCCAAGAGACAAACAATGACTTGCCACCTCTACGGTAGTCCACACGGACCGCCTAGAACTCCTATCATCCTATTGGACTGGACAGGAAGGAGTTGTGTCTCTCTATCAATGTATTAGTCACCGACTTGTTCTCCCACAATGACAACTCTCAGTTGTTCTCTCCCGTGGCTATCCCTCCCTTATCGGGTAGGATTTTCTGAGGCTCTCGTTGTTACCATAACCAGAGAGGACAATAATTGGTAGACGAACTGATTCTTAGTTGTTTGTATTGTAGTTTTCTTTTAGAATCCCGATTACCCCTCTATATATAGGAGGAGTTTGGGTTAGGGTTCCCAGTCCCCAACCAATGCAGGACTAAAGCGGGAGTGGAAAGGACAAGTAGATCTTGAATTTTGCAACTTTTCTAGAAGTTTCACAACTAGTGTACGATGAAAAGGTCATCTTGATAAGTGAGACAGTCATTTTTCTAAGTAAATGGTCATCTGGGGAGCGAGATTGTCGTTACATGCTTTCCCTGTCAGATATGAATTGGCAAATCGTTTCCTAATTAATGCCATACATTAATTTACTTGCACCCCAAGTATGTGCAATTGAAACGAGTTCACAAAACTCCAAAACATTCATTCATCCTAACCAGTCCATGTCACATAAGAGATACACCCATATCACTCACCCAGACAGTGGTTTGGTGAGTTCGAGTCAAGTCGATCAATTCAATAGGGAAAAATAAGCCAATTCAATTTCTGATCTGCCTGACAACCTGAATTGTTGTCTTAACACTTGAGAGGCCCTAATGACTGCCCAAACGGAGGTGCAATGTTAGCCAATCCATCAATCTATTGTGTCAATTGAGTACCTAAACACTTTAGTACTTGATTCAATTGTCATTTAAGATCAAAACTCCTCTTCTAGGTCAATACCCATGTGTATGACCCTATATGTCCCACATTACGTTGGCAGTGAGTATCCATAAGAACTTATGACATCACATGTAAAGAGTGGTGCCTAGTCACACATCATTTCTGTAACATCCCTGACCTGGGTTATAACCTAACCCTGGAAGTCTTGCCTAAAGATGTAATTATATACCTATGAAAACTCCCTGGCATGTAATTAAGTTCCTCAGGAACATATAATTTTCAAATTTGCTCCTTTTTGTATAAAGTTGTAGCATTGTGTTGTATGCAATGACCTATGTGCAAATTACCCAGTTTAAGGGGTTAACTTGCAAAATTCACAAGTTAAGATGTTCCTTTGATGAAGAGACATCATGAGGATGTTTATGATGAAGTTTGAGGGATTTCTCAAGCTTGAGCACCAAGGTGCAGTTGTGGAAGCAATCCCCATGCTTAGAAACCCTAATTTGGGGTAAAATGCAATTTACCTGAATTGAGGGGTCCAACTTGTAATTTTCACCATCTAGAACATCTTTTATGACTCTTGTCATCATTTAGAGTAGAAATGATGAAAGGGATACATAATTTAATAATCAGATGAGAAAAATGATCTTTGTGATAGAAATCACCTAAAATGGGTATGGAAGCCTTTCATGTATGTACCCTAGTTGAAGGTTGGATTTCTTTACCCTTAGATCTTGATTTTTTATGAGATTTGCATAAGGATAGATGAGTTTGGACGTGCCCTTGAGCAAGGAGGGACCTAGATGTGATTTCCAATCTTGTGAGGTCCTTAGGGTGAAAAAGGGGCTAAAGTATATAAGCCACCTCTTTACAAGATAAGTGAACGATCTTTCCTTCCCTTCATTCTCTTCTCTTCTTGCTCAAACGACCAAGGATAGCTCTGGAGCTCAGGGGGACGACCAACCTGTTCTAGGTAAGAGAACCCCACCTTCTAGCTCGAATTCATGGAGGAATTCACTTTCTAAGGTTGGTTCTGTGGATAGCTTACTTAGTCTTCTTGTTCTAGCCGACCAAACCAACGTTTCCTTGGAGATTTCACCCCTGAACAAGTTGTGGAAGCTCAAGGAAGCCATTAAAGCTTGGATCTTGAAGGCTTGGAGCTCTAAGATCAACCTTTAGGCGGGTTTTATAACTCTAAACTCTTGCTTTATATGTATGCTTAATTCTTGCAATTTACTTGGTAAATTCTCCTTCTACCACCCTTCTTCCTTGCACGTTTGCAAGCAATACAGTGGGGGAACCGACCTTGCTAGAGGTTGAAGATGAGGGGCGTGATTCCCTATGTTACTTTTTCAAACGACCTTGGACCCATTTGGTCCAAACGGTTGCAAACCGTTTGGGTTCAAACGGTTTCAAACCGTTTGCTCTCAAACGGTCTTGCAAGACCGTTTGGATTGAAACGGTCTCAAGACCTTTTGAAAAAGTTGACCAAGGGACAACCGTTTGAGGGTCTGTTCCTAATATATTGAATTTCATCTCTGCAAAGAATCAAAGTCTAATTCTTAACCAATTGGAAGTTGAAGGCACTTCAACATGGAAACCCTAATCGGGTCAAAAGTGCTGATCTGACACATAGATCTTGTTGAGTTTTGGGTTGAAGGACCCAAACGGTCTCAAGACCATTTGGGGATTCCTCCAAACGGTCCTAAGACCGTTTGGGCACAACCCAAGACCGTTTGAAGGTCTAGGGTTGAGTTAATCTAATGGTTTGAGGGTCCAATTGTAAGAAATTGATGAAATTGATGAAAATTGCTAATTTTGACCTAATTGGACTTCAACCCTAGGCAAAACGACTTAGTTTTTGGTCAAACTTTGGGCAAACGGTCTCAAGACCGTTTGGATGATGTCCAACGGACCTCAAGACCGTTTGGGCCAATTTTGAGCCCAATTGGAGGTCAATTGATAGGTTCAACCTTGAGTTGATTCATATTGTTGAACATTGATGACCATTCGATTTGAAACCCTAATTGAGAACGATTGAACCCTAATTGGCTTGCAATTGAGGGTCAATTTGATGTCTAATTGACTAAGGCTAACCATAATTGACTCAATTTATAAGGGTTTAACATATCTTTGACCAATTGAGGGCTTCAACCAACACTTTCATGAACATTGGTAACCTTTGAACCACTTTGGAGGTCCAAACGGTTTGAGCCCATTTGGTCCAAACGGTCTCAAGACCGTTTGGATCCAAACGGTCTCAAGACCGTTTGGGCTCAAACGACCTCAAGATCGTTTGGTCCAATCGATCTCAAGCTGATTTGATCAAACGGTTTCAAACCGATTGAAGCTCAAAACGGTTTGGAAAGTCAACCCTTCCAAACGGTCTTCACCTCCAAACGGTCTCAAGACCGATTGCATCCAAACGGTCTTAAGACCGTTTGGGGTCAAACGGTCTCAAGACCATTTGGGTGGTTGAAACCGTTTGAAGGTTGAAACCGTTTGAAGATATTGGTGATGGTTTGTACTTAAACATTTGATGGTGTAATTAGTTCAATGGTGATCCAATCTAAACCCTAATGGTAACCTAGGTCATTAAGGGACTATGTGATTATTGAGTTAACCCATCATGGTGATCATGAGGAAAATTACCAAAATACCCTTGAGGGGTCTAAAGGGGTAAAACCTTGTTCTAACCAAACCCTAATCACATGATGAAGATGTCTTGTCTTATGTTAGTCAATGGAGACTTATCGCAACCTGATCTAGAGTGGTGTTGTCACCATCTACTAGTGAGAGGAGAGAGAAAGTATCCTAGAGAGAGAAAGTACCCTATTTAAGGTGGAAACTCAAGTGTGATACTTCTAATACACATGAATGTACATGATTAGGGAATGATCCACCTATGTGAGGTCATGGAAACCCTATATATGCTATCTAATGGATCTTAATCTTATTTAAGACCCTTAATGATGATGTTTCTCTTACATAATGATGTAATGAGTACAGTTCACCATGGAGTGAATAGTAAACCCTAATTTTAGGGTGATGACATGAAAGATGAATAGTAAACCCTAATTGTTGAATTGTTTGCTATTATCTGTTGAATTAACCATGCAGGTTGTTATAAGATGATGGTCATATCCAGGTATGGAATACCATGTTATATTCATTGAAAGCATGCCTTAAGCTTTATGAATAAGTGAATTTTCTTGATGCACTGCTAAGTGACATCTATTGAGATTTATGGGCTGTGAGAGCCATAAACCCTATCAAGGTCATGCTTGACAGATGACTTGAGATGAGATAACTGATGATTGTGATAAGTTAGGCCTTCTACGTTTTAGTATTCTCATATATAGCTGTGATGCTAATGTTATTGTTTGAAGAACAATGTATGATGTTAAGAATACTGAATGTACCTAACTAATCAAGTGAAATGTAGAGCCCTGATCATAGACCCATCATTGTCAGAGTCTAAATGATGGTGAAACAGGTTTTCCTCAGGGAACTCCTGGATCACATACTCTTGAGTATGTGGGGTACATGGATGTGTAGAACTTTACATCCTAGTGTAGGTATTTGATGTAGATTTTTATAGTCTGTCATACCTTCACTAAAAGAGATACAAGGTGAGAGGATTTGATGTAGATTCATGTAGTCCATCAGACCCCACCACATAGTCCAAAAGGTGAGATGTATCACTATTCTCCCTTAAAGACAAACACCGCATCGATAAAAGATAATCAAGAAATCTTCCGATGACGAAGAGAGTACAGAATGCCACTGTAACTCTAAAATAGCGAAGGTCCAGTTTACCCTGGAGAGCTATAATAAAAGATATCCCGCCAGATGTCTATCAATCAGTCCTCTAACTGATTGAGGAAGATGAGGTCATGAGAATCTGGCTCTATTAATGACCTATGTATGATAGTGATGTGACTTCTTAGCGATCAGTTGGAGTATGAGTGGTATGCCTCATCTCCACAGGGCATAATAATGTTTGAAAAACATAATCAACAACGTAGTATATCTATTAAGGTTATCTACGAGTTATCTGATTGATGTACAGTGAATAGTTTAGATGTTCTTCATATTTCATAAATGAATTGAACTCTTACTTATCATCCAAACTGCTAGTGAATATCTTGAAGGCTTTTATTGCTTTAGTTATTCCTGCTTTGCTTATAAAGCTTCTAGTGGAGAGTTATAACTCTCGCTGGGGCAATTATGTATAATTGTCTCACCCCGTAGACTTCTACTTTTTAGGTGGTCGTCGAAGACGGAGGAACAAGAACACAGGTGACCAATCCCAGCAACAACAGCATCAGGAGCAGTAAATCTCAGGTGGAGATTCAGCCTGCTTTATGGTGTAGTTAGAGTCAAGTCCTATGTGTCCTCTGTACTCTCAGGTCTTGGAGTGTTTTGAGTATGAATTCTTGAGAGATTTTGTATCATGTTGTATATAATTACTCAAGAAGTAATTGTAAGTGATGTATACAATTTAAATCCTTTTTCTATGGAAAAGGTTTGTGGTTTCAAGTCCTTATCTCGAAAAGTTTTAATTTCCCGTGATTTTTGTCTTCCGCTGATTATCGAATGCTTCCACACATGATTAAATCATGATTATTTCGTGGTTTGGAGACTTGAGCCCACAATTAAGTGGTATCAGAACTCTAGGTTCGCCGAGTCTACAGAGGCATAGGACTTAGGAAGTCGATTCTATCTTTAGTATTCCTTCCTTATCTAATAGAATCTTCTACTCCTCAGGAGAAGAAGATACTTAAGAAATATCAGAGCCACATGATGAGAACGTGGTAGAAAGTAGTGCTAGTGCACCTCAAGGCGGTGCAGAAGTACCAGAGAGGGAACAACCTGTACCAGAACAACCTCGAGAGCCACCCCAGTTTGACCCAGCTGACATGGGTAATCCAGTAGTCCAGACGATGTTTGGGCAGTTCATGACTGCCATGACACACATAACCGACAGGTTGCCTATGCCTGCACCTAGGGCACCTGTCCAACCAGAAGGGCAAGGTATCGGGAAGACGTTCGAGCGATTACGTCGTGTCAGAGCTACCGAGTATCTTGGGACTGCTGACCCCACAGATGCTGATCTGTGGTTGACAGAACTGGAGAAGGCTTTCAGGATCCTCAACATCCCTGAAGCTGAGAAGGTAAGACATGCTCTCTATCTTCTCAAAGGAAGTGTTGGTCACTGGTGGACCATGGAAGAGGAGAAGAGACCTGGAATAGAGATCTCGTGGGAAGACTTTTGGTGGGAATTTGTCCAAAGATATTTCCCAAAGACCTTCCTAGACGAGAAGATCTATCAGTTTGAGAGACTGAGGCAGGGAGTCATGAACATTAGCGAGTATGAAGCTAAGTTCATGGAGATGTTGCGGTTTTGTCCGCACATGGCTGCCACAGAAGAAGAAAGAATCAGGAGATTCGAGAGGGGTTTGAATGCTGATATGTCTACCCCAGTGTCTACCCTAGAAAACCGAGAAAGATTCTCTACCTTCGTTGAGTCAGTCTGAAGGATAGAGAGATCTGTGGTTGAAAAGAGGCAAACACAGAAAAGGTATCCACAGTTCCAGGGTTCTTCATCTATGGACTTTAAGAAGTCTAGATCCTCTGCACCTAACCCTCCACCATCTAGATCTAGTTCTCAGACTCAGTGGTCTCCAAGCAGAGGTAGAGGGAGAGGACAACCACCTCGGGAGACACAGAGTTCTGCATCAATGTCCGCTACTGGACCACAAAGACCGCAAGAGAGAAGCTGCTACAACTGTGGTAAGGTGGGACATTTGATGAAGGACTGCCGATCTAGGCCTGTCAGTGTGACACAGCCTCCGAAACAAGGACAACAGGGATCACAGAGAGGACAATCTCAAGGAACAGGTCGAGGACGCGGGCAAGCGTCTCAAGCTGGATCATCAGCACCACCTCAACAACAGGCTACAGCAAGGTTCTATGCTATGAACCCACCAGAGGCAGTGGTTGATCCACAAGTGGTGACAGGTCAGATGGAACTTTTATATTCTGATATGTCTAAATCTTGTGTAGTATCTGTTCTGATTGACCCGGGTGCTACACACTCTTTCATCACTCGAAGAGTGATTCGTAACTGCAATATGACAACTAGTCATAGGGCAGATAGGTTGTTGTTGGAGACTCCGTTGAGTGGGTCTGTTGTTCTGCAAGAAGTATGCTCCCCCTGCGTACTCTTCTTTTCTAAACATCGCATTCAAGTGGATCTCATACCACTTGATATGCAAGGATTCGATATAATCCTAGGGATGGATACCTTGGAAAGGTATCGAGTTGTCTTGGATTGTGAGTCCAAGTTGGCAGTGTTTGCTGATGAAAGCAACGCATGGATCTTTCAAGGTGAAAGAAAGATTCTGCCCACCTGTCTTGTATCAGCTATGGTTGCTGATAAGTTGATGAGGGAAGGATGTTATGCATTCTTAGCCCATGTGGTAGATGTTACCAAGGAGAGTCCCAACCCTGCTGAAGTTCCTATAGTCAGGGAATTCGAGGATGTGTTTCCTGAAGAACTTCCTGGTATACCACCACCTCGGGAGATTGATTTTGAGATCAATTTGGTCCCAGATACGAAACCCATAGCCCAGACTCCGTATAGGATGGCGCCTGCCGAAATGGCAGAACTCAAGAAACAGCTTCAAGAGTTACTTGAGAAAGGTTTCATCCGACCGAGTACCTCACCTTGGGGTGCTCCGGTTTTGTTTGTTAAAAAGAAAGATGGATCGATGCGGTTGTGCATTGATTATAGACAACTCAATAAAGTAACAATAAAGAACAAGTATCCTTTGTCGAGGATTGATGATCTTTTCGACCAGTTGCATGGTGCAACAGTCTTCTCCAAGATAGACCTAAGGTCTGGATATCATCAAATATGTATTAAGGACAGTAACATATCCAAGTCTGCCTTTAGGAGAAGATATGGTCACTACGAGTTCACGGTTATGTCGTTTGGACTAACCAATGCACCGGTTGCATTCATGGAACTCATGAATAGAGTCTTTCGACCTTTTCTTGATCAGTGTGTTGTCGTCTTCATAGATGACATACTGATATATAGCAAGGATGCTCAGCAGCATGAACAACATCTTCGCCAAACTCTGACTTTGCTAAGAGAACATAAGCTATATGCTAAGTTTAGCAAGTGCGAGTTCTGGTTATCTGAAGTGTCTTTCCTTGGACATGTGGTATCTGCCTCGGGAATTCGTGTTGACCCTGCAAAGGTGGAATCTGTTCTGCAGTGGGAACAACCGAAGACACCGACGGAGATTAGAAGTTTCTTGGGGTTAGCTGGTTATTATCGATGGTTTATTAAGAATTTCAGTTCTATAGCCTTACCTTTGACCAAGTTAACCCGGAAGGATGTTCCTTTTGCTTGGAATGATAAGTGTCAACAGTCTTTTCAGCTGTTGAAGGAGAGGTTGACAAGTGCACCTGTGCTAGTGCTACCTGAGCAAGGAAAGGAATATATAATCTTTAGTGATGCCTCCAAGAATGGACTTGGATGTGTGTTGATGCAGGATAAACAAGTGATTTCTTTTGCTTCCCGACAGCTTAAGAAACACGAGGAGAATTATCCAACACACGATCAAGAGTTAGCTGCTGTGGTCCATGCCTTGAAGATCTGGAGACATTATCTCTACGGAGAAACCTTCCAGATTTTCACAGACCACAAGAACCTTAAGTATATCTTCTCTCAGCATGATCTTAACATGAGGCAACGTCGCTGGATGGAGTTAATCAAGGACTATGATTGTACGATTGATTACCATCCAGGCAAAGCCAATGTGGTTGCAGATGCCTTGAGTAGGAAATCAGCAACATCAACCATGGATAGAGCACAACTAAGTTCCTTAGTATGCTCTAGGAGAGATATGTTTATCTCTTTAAGGCAAGACAATGTGCAGTTGAAGGCATCATTGTTAGCTGGTTTGTTAGCTGAGATGCAGATTAAACCTACCCTTAGAGAGCAGATAAAGGAGGCACAACAAGTGGATGTTGTAGTTCAGCAGATTAGATCTGAGTTTGGTGATGAGAAGCGAGAAGGTTTTCGTGAGTCAGATGACCAGGTGGCATGCTATCATGGAAGGATGATAGTACCAGATGTGGATAACCTGAGGAAGTTAGTCCTGGAAGAAGCTCATTCTTGGATATATGCTATGCATCCAGGGAGCACCAAGATGTATCGAAACTTGAAAGATATGTATTGGTGGCCTGGGATGAAGAAGGATGTAGCTGAGTTTGTTCTGAGGTGTCCCGTGTGTCAGCAGGTCAAAGCTGAGCACCAGAAACCTGCAGGAACAATGCAACCCTTACCCATACCACAATGGAAGTGGGACCATGTGACCATGGACTTTGTTGTTGGCCTACCCAGGACAAACAAAGGACATGATTCCATTTGGGTAGTTGTTGATAGGTTGACTAAGACAGCACATTTCTTACCTGTTAAAACAACCTATTCAGCTGAGAGATTATCCCAGTTATATGTTCAAGAGATAGTGCGTTTGCACGGAGTTCCTGTCACTATAGTTTCTGACAGAGGTCCCCAGTTTACAAGTCATTTTTGGGAACAGTTACATAGAGCCCTAGGCACCAAGCTAAGGTTTAGTACAGCCTTTCATCCCCAGACTGATGGACAGTCAGAAAGGACTATACAGACCTTAGAAGATCTGTTGAGAGCATGTGTTCTCCAGTTTACCGAGAGTTGGGATCTACATCTAAGCTTGATAGAGTTTGCCTATAACAATAGCTATCAGCATAGCATTGATATGGCACCATATGAAGCCTTGTATGGTAGGCGTTGTAGATCACCCTTGTGTTGGTATGAGACTGGTGAGCACCAGTTGTTAGGCCCTGATCTTGTGCAGCAAACTACAGAGAAGATTAAAGTTATACAGCAACAGCTTAAAACTGCACAGGGTAGACAGAAGTCTTATGTTGATAAACGTCGTAGACCCCTAGAGTTCCAGGTTGGAGACAGAGTGTATCTCAAGGTCTCACCTTGGAAAGGAGTCCTGCGTTTTGGGAAGAAAGGAAAGTTAGCTCCTAGATTTATGGGACCTTATCCAATTGTTGAAAGAGTTGGGAAGGTGGCCTATAGACTAGAGTTACCTCAGGAGTTGCAGAAGCTGCACCCTGTGTTTCACATTTCCATGCTCAGGAAATGCCACCCAGACACCGAGTCAGTTCTACAACCTATGGAAGTAGAATTGAATGAAGATATAACATATGAGGAGGGACCAGTGTCAATCCTCGATAACAGAACTAAGAAGTTAAAGAAGAAGGATATAAGCCTTGTAAAAGTCCTCTGGAACCATCGTGGTGTTGAAGAAGCCACTTGGGAACTAGAAGATGAGATGAGGAGGAAATACCCTACTCTTTTCTTATAATACGCTTTATCGATTTCGGGGACGAAATCCTTTTGAAGGGGTGAAGAATTTGTAACATCCCTGACCTGGGTTATAACCTAACCCTGGAAGTTTTGCCTAAAGATGTAATTATATACCTGTGAAAACTCCGTGGCATGTAATTAAGTTCCTCAGGAGCATATAATTTTCAAATTTGCTCCTTTTTGTATAAAGTTGTAGCATTGTGTTGTATGCAGGGACCTATGTGCAAATTACCCAGTTTAAGGGGTTAACTTGCAAAATTCACAAGTTAAGATGTTCCTTTGATGAAGAGACATCATGAGGATGTTTATGATGAAGTTTGAGGGATTTCCCAAGCTTGAGCACCAAGGTGCAGCTGTGGAAGCAATCCCCATGCTTAGAAACCCTAATTTGGGGTAAAATGCAATTTACCCAAATTGAGGGGTCCAACTTGTAATTTTCACCATCTAGAACATCTTTTATGACTCTTGTCATCATTTAGAGTAGAAATGATGAAAGGGATACATAATTTAATAATCAGATGAGAAAAATGATCTTTGTGATAGAAATCACCTAAAATGGGTATGGAAGCCTTTCATGTATGTACCCTAGTTGAAGGTTGGATTTCTTTACCCTTAGATCTTGAGTTTTCATGAGATTTTCATAAGGATAGATGAGTTTGGACGTGCCCTTGAGCAAGGAGGGACCTAGATGTGATTTCCAATCTTGTGAGGTCCTTAGGGTGAAAAAGGGGCTAAAGTATATAAGCCACCTCTTTACAAGATAAGTGAATGATCTTTCCTTCCCTTCATTCTCTTCTCTTCTTGCTCAAACGACCAAGGATAGCTTTGGAGCTCAGGGGGACGACAACCTGTTCTAGGTAAGAGAACCCCACCTTCTAGCTCGAATTCATGGAGGAATTCACTTTCTAAGGTTGGTTCTGTGGATAGCTTACTTAGTCTTCTTGTTCTAGCCGACCAAACCAACGTTTCCTTGGAGATTTCACCCCTGACCAAGTTGTGGAAGCTCAAGGACGCCATTAAAGCTTGGAGCTTGAAGGCTTGGAGCTCTAAGATCAACCTTTAGGCGGGTTTTATAACTCTAAACTCTTGCTTTATATGTATGCTTAATTCTTGCAATTTACTTGGTAAATTCTCCTTCTACCACCCTTCTTCCTTGCATGTTTGCAAGAAAAACAGTGGGCGAACCGACCTTGCTAGAGGTTGAAGATGAGGGGCGTGATTCCCTATGTTACTTTTTCAAACGACCTTGGACCCATTTGGTCCAAACGGTTGCAAACCGTTTGGGTTCAAACGGTTTCAAACCGTTTGCTCTCAAACGTTCTTGCAAGACCGTTTGGATTGAAACGGTCTCAAGACCGTTTGAAAAAGTTGACCAAGGGACGACCGTTTGAGGGTCTGTTCCTAATATATTGAATTTCATCTCTGCAAAGAATCAAAGTCTAATTCTTAACCAATTGGGAGTTGAAGGCACTTCAACATGGAAACCCTAATCGGGTCAAAAGTGTTGATCTGACACATAGATCTTGTTGAGTTTTGGGTTGAAGGACCCAAACGGTCTCAAGACCGTTTGGGGATTCCTCCAAACGGTCCTAAGACCGTTTGGGCACAACCCAAGACCATTTGAAGGTCTAGGGTTGAGTTAATCTAATGGTTTGAGGGTCCAATTGTAAGAAATTGATGAAATTGATGAAAATTGCTGATTTTGACCTAATTGGACTTCAACCCTAGTCAAAACGACTTAGTTTTTGTTCAAACTTTGGGCAAATGGTCTCAAGACCGTTTGGATGATGTCCAAACGACCTCAACACCGTTTGGGCCAAGTTTGAGCCCAATTGGAGGTCAATTGATAGGTTCAACATTGAGTTGATCCATATTTTTGAACATTGATGACCATTCGATTTGAAACCCTAGTTGAGAACGATTGAACCCTAATTTGCTTGCAATTGAGGGTCAATTTGATGTCTAATTGACTAAGGATAACCCTAATTGACTCAATTTATAAGGGGTTAACATATCTTTGACCAATTGAGGGCTTCAACCAACACTTTCATGAACATTGGTAACCTTTGAACCACTTTGGAGGTCCAAACGGTTTGAGCCCTTTTGGACCAAACGGTCTCAAGACCGTTTGGATCCAAACGGTCTCAAGACCGTTTGAGACCAAACGGTCTCTAGACCGTTTGGGCTCAAACGACCTCAAGATCGTTTGGTCCAATCGATCTCAAGCTGATTTGATCAATGGGTTTCAAACCGATTGAAGCTCTAAACGGTTTGGAAAGTCAACCCTTCCAAACGGTCTTCACCTCCAAACGGTCTCAAGACCGTTTGGGTGGTTGAAACCGTTTGAAGGTTGAAACCGTTTGAAGATATTGGTGATGGTTTGTACTTAACCATTTGATGGTGTAATTAGTTCAATGGTGATCCAATCTAAACCCTAATGGTAACCTAGGTCATTAAGAGACTATGTGATTATTGAGTTAGCCCATGATGGTGATCATGAGGCAAATTACCAAAATACCCTTGAGGGGTCTAAAGGGGTAAAACCTTGTTCTAACCAAACCCTAATCACATGATGAAGATGTCTTGGCTTATGTTAGTCAATGGAGACTTATCTCAACCTGATCTAGAGTGGTGTTGTCACCATCTACTAGTGAGAGGAGAGAGAAAGTATCCTAGAGAGAGAAAGTATCCTAGAGAGAGAAAGTACCCTATTTAAGGTGGAAACTCAAGTGTGATACTTATAATACACATGAATGTACATGATTAGGGAATGATCCACCTATGTGAGGTCATTGAAACCCTAGATATGCTATCTAATGGATCTTAATCTTATTTAAGACCCTTAATGATGATGTTTCTCTTACATAATGATGTAATGAGTACAGTTCACCATGGAGTGAATAGTAAACTCTAATTTTAGGGTGATGACATGAAAGATGAATAGTAAACCCTAATTGTTGAATTGTTTGCTATTATCTGTTGAATTAACCATGCAGGTTGTTATAACATGATGGTCATATCCAGGTATGGAATACCATGTTATATTCATTGAAAGCATGCCTTAAGCTTTATGAATAAGTGAATTTTCTTGATGCACTGCTAAGTGACATCTATTGAGATTTATGGGTTGTGAGAACCATAAACCCTATCAAGGTCATGCTTGACAGATGACTTGAGATGAGATAACTGATGATTGTGATAAGTTAGGCCTGCTACATTTTAGTATTCTCATATATAGCTGTGATGCTAATGTTATTGTTTGAAGAACAATGTATGATGTTAAGAATACTGAATGTACCTAACTGATCAAGTGAAATGTAGAGCCCTGATCATAGACCCATCATTGTCAGAGTCTAAATGATGGTGAAACAGGTTTTCCTCAGGGAACTCCTGGATCACATACTCTTGAGTATGTGGGGTACATGGATGTGTAGAACCTTACATCCTAGTGTAGGTATTTGATGTAGATTTTTATAGTCCGTCATACCTTCACTAAAAGAGATACAAGGTGAGAGGATTTGATGTAGATTCATGTAGTCCATCAGACCCCACCACATAGTCCAAAAGGTGAAATGTATCACTGTTCTCCCTTAAAGACAAACACCGCATCGATAAAAGATAATCAAGAAATCTTCCGATGACGAAGAGAGTACAGAATGCCACTGTAACTCTAAAATAGCGAAGGTCCAGTTTACCCTGGAGAGCTATAATAAAAGATATCCCGCCAGATGTCTATCAATCAATCCTCTAACTAACTGAGGAAGATGAGGTCATGAGAATCCGGCTCTTTTAATGAACTATGTATGATACTGATGTGACTTCTTAGCGATCAGTTGGAGTATGAGTGGTATGCCTCATCTCCACAGGGCATAATAATGTTTGAAAAACATAATCAACAGCGTAGTATATCTGTTAAGGTTATCTACGAGTTATCTGATTGATGTACAGTGAATAGTTTAGATGTTCTTCATATTTCATAAATGAATTGAACTCTTACTTATCATCCAAACTGCTAGTGAATATCTTGAAGGCTTTTATTGCTTTAGTTATTCCTGCTTTGCTTATAAAGCTTCTAGTGGAGAGTTATAACTCTCGCTGGGGCAATTATGTATAATTGTCTCACCCCGTAGACTTCTACTTTTTAGGTGGTCGTCGAAGACGGAGGAACAAGAACACAGGTGACAAATCCCAGAAACAACAGCATCAGGAGCAGTAAATCTCAGGTGGAGATTCAGCCTGCTTTATGGTGTTGTTAGAGTCAAGTCCTATGTGTCCTCTGTACTCTCAGGTCTTGGAGTGTTTCAAGTATGAATTCTTGAGAGATTTTGTATCATGTTGCATATAATTACTCAAGAAGTAATTGTCAGTGATGTATACAATTTAAATCCTTTTTCTATGGAAAAGGTTTGTGGTTTCAAGTCCTTATCTCGAAAAGTTTTAATTTCCCGTGATTTTTGTCTTCCGCTGATTATCGAATGCTTCCGCACATGATTAAATTGTGGTTATTTCATGGTTTGGAGACTTGAGCCCACAATTTCTACCCAAGTAAATAGAAAAGTTGGGGAGCAACTTCAACCTACAATCTGTGTATGGTGTTATAGTGTTTTTATAGTTCCTTTGCCACTGATGTCCATATTGAACTAGATGCATGGACCAATCACCCTCATTATTATTCAATTTTGTTTCTTGAACCAATAGAAGATTGTCTGAGATATATGTAAGCACAATATCATATATTGACTCACATGGGCATCACCATGCTTTTCCCAGTCTCTCTTATAAAGACGCCTAGGACATCACACTCTAGTAGGAGGGACAAATCCCATGTCTATCACTCACAGTCAATCCCCATGTGTCTAAGACACCCAACCATCACCGTTATAACAACCCATGTTTCAATACTGTGTTTGATGATGAAGGGTACCTGTGGAAACACATCCCACTATCACACAAACAATGAGGTGTTATGCGAAAACGTGCGGAAATCACCATAACCATAGATTATCGAAAACATGGGTTAATTAAAACCGATTGAGGAAGGCTGATAAACTGAGAAACTATTACATTCCAATCCACATCCTGCAAGAAAATAGGTTATATACATTCATACAAGCCTTGATACATGTCCACAGCTTAGAGAAACAACTGTCCTGTCATAACATGAGTTCATCACCTGTTTATACATACATAAAGGCCCACATCCGGCCAGCAGTAGGATATACAAAACATCTACAGATGTACATCTTGAAACAACATCAAAACAGCACCAAGGACCTGAGAGTACAAGGATGACTCTAGACTCTATCACAAAACATCCAAAACAGCAGCATATGCATCGCTTGCCTTCTACTGTTCTTCTTGCTGCTCGGACGCAACTCCACGACCACCACCACGTCTAGATTGACCACCTAAAAAGGGTGTAAACCCGCGGGGTGAGACAATCGAACATTGTCCCAGCGAGAAACATAACTCCCCGCCAAAACTACAAAACCTCAGGTATATATAGAGCAGTTAAGTGATAAAAAGTATAAAAGAACAGTTATGAAATAAAGCTGTTCATACTTAGCCAATTTACCAGATGCACTCAAGTAATATTGTGTGGAACATGATTAACAGTACAAGATATATAAGTTCTACTATATATGAGGGACATAAAAGCAACTGCAAGATATGATGAGAGTACCTACACAAACAAGGCATCAACCAATGTTTCGTGTTTGTCTTAAGCAGTAAATACTAAACGGCTGAATTACATTTTATTATGCTCTGAGGAAGTGAGCCGTAACGCTCAAATCCAACCTTTGGTTGCAAAACCCAAGTCGGTGCCATACAAGGTCAATGGAAGAGCCATAATCCACGACCTCACCCCTCATGGTCAGTGCATGAGTACAACACAAGCAGGACCGCAATCCCATGCTGAAGTGGTCTTAGCCACAGGGTCAGGCTACCCTCTGCCTAGCCCACCTCGGTACAGGTCTCGGCGCTAGTGAAACTAAGCCACGAGCCTGTTCACCATGCTCTGAGCCATGAACGCATTCATGCTCCTCATATCACATATCCTGAGCCATGTGCCTGTTCACCATTCTCTTCAGCACAATTGGGCTACGGGCCTGAATCTGCACCCTGGAGTCTACAACCAAGGTTGCACTCTTACCTCCTCACTTTAGGCTAGGAGAAACCTCGCATATTCAACAATATGCACTTCGGATTAACCCACAGGAGAACCTGTTTCACCATCACCAATTCCTGACGATGATGGATCTATGGCCAGTGCAAATTACATGATAGATTTCACTGTGATTAATTAGTATCTTTTATATGGATTGCAAGATTCAACCAAGTTGTATAACATGCAATACATACAAAAGGGAAACAATATAAACTCAACATTATTCTTTTATTGTAATCACAACAACTTGATCCATCCCAAGGACTCAACATCACATGTTATCACTTAGCCTCTTGCCAACCATCCAGATCCATTTCAAGGATCATCTCGTACCATGGGATTTCAATCCCTCAACACATAGTACCACCGCCTCTCAAGGCTTTCATCATCATCATCATGAAATAGGAATCATATTATACCTATCATCTCAGTAGTAAGAGTAACTATCAAAGTGGTGTATCACATATACCTCATAGCCCTTTTTCTTAGCTATGTCTCACCTGCAGGGTTAGTGCATAATAATCATAAAATGACCAAGCTATCCAAATATGGTGAAAAAGATTAGATATACTTTATTAATCATGCATCGGCTTATGATCATATGTATAGGGTACATCATTAAACAATCTACATTACATGCTCATTATTGTATAATACAGATGGCCATGTTGATCAATATAAAAGAACTAGTCATCACCATAATCGTTATAGCAGCAAGGATCATCATTATGGTATAAGATCAACACCTAGTTTCTATGACTGACGAAACCCTCACTAGAGGTAGCATAAACCCTCACTAAAAGGTTGTTACGGGCAAGGCTCACCCTCACTAACAACTATATCAGGCAACCTGCCCTTACCAAAAGCTCAACATCTAACGGCCAACACACGACGTTGCGTTTCCACCAAGGAAACCCGCGTGCAGTAGCGCAACACTGCGTCACAAGAGGGGGGGGTATCATGCATCAGGGTGTGTCAGGCACTCAACACATACCAGGCAACGGCCAAAGGTCAGGCGTGCAACTGTGCCGTGTAGGGTGTAACGGCCAGCGCAACGCGTGCCAAGGCATGCAGGCTATCGGGTAGCTGATAACGGTTGTCTGACGCGCAACAGGGCGTGCAGCCTATTTCGGGTGACGTAGTGTTGAGCTCAGTTACAACGTGTACGGGTAGCATGTAACCGGTGCTAGCGTGCAAGGACCTATGTCGGGCGTGCAGCCTGTGTCGGGCGTGCAGCCTATCCATGTGTGCAAGGTTTGTATCGGGCATCAAGGGATGGTGTGCTCGCCCACCACAACACAACGACGCACACCTCAGGCATGAACCGTGCAAAGCAGGGTTGTGACGCCCAACACTAAAAGGAACCAAAGGAGATATCGCCCACCCATGTACCATGCAAGGGGTCTAGGTCAAGAGGGTTGTCGGGCAACACCTCCCCCATGCACATATCGTCCAAGGTGTGTACTCTCAAGGTCATCTACCACCTTACACATAGACACCCAAAACCCTAGTGGCTCAATAAGAGGCTCACCTCAATCAACTAAGAAGGAGGGGTCTTGCACATCTTCTATCACCAAACGGGTCACAAGGAGAAACCCTAGAAAAGAGTCACCACCAAACTGAGCTCGCCCTTCTAGCCCATGGTGAGCGGAGAGTGTTGCTTAAGCAACTAGAACACAAGCTCACCTCAATCGACTAAGAAAGAGGGGTGTTGCTCATGATACTAGAAGCTCAAACTCACTTCTCTAGACCAAGGGGAGAAAGGAGTGTTGCTCAGCCACAAAACCTAAATCACAAGGATCGTCTGTCATGGATACTAAGCAAGAAATAAGATACTACCATGCATATAAACAAGATCATAGCAAGAGATAGTGTAGTTAGGATTAGAAGTTATGCAACCCGCCTTAAGCAACTTCAAGCTCTGAGCACCACCAAGCAAGGAAGATGGAGACTCCAAGGCTATCGGCCACCATCTTGCTCCTTCAAGGGGATATTGGCCACCACTTACTTCCTCCAAGGGAGTATCGGCCACCACCAAGAAAAGAGAGGGTTGTGTCGTGCAACAAGGTGGAGAGGAACCAAAAGGGACCCTAAGATAAGGAAAGGAACCACCTATATAGAAGGAAAGGGAGGAGAAAACAAGGTTGGTCCAAGCAAGGTGTCACTTGCCTAGGGACACTTGTCCTAGTACACGAGCCACCACTCTATCAAGCTCCATACACATGTCCAAGATATGTACCAAGTGTCCACTAAACAAGGTCAAGACTAGGTCAAGCATCATGGGCGACACAACAACTTGCTCCTTGGGCGACACACACACCTTGGCCGATACACCCCCCACTTGCCCGATACAAGGCTTCAACCAAAGCAAAGAAAGGCACCTTAAGGCCCAACAAGCTCAACTAGGCCCAAAAGAACTCAAGCAATGAGCCCAAGCCTTCCCCTCTACACAAGAGGAAGCAAAGAGAGAGAGGAACACCTCACAAGGTGACAAACTTGCCCACAAAATCCTAGATTGTGTTTATGTGCAAGTAGCACCTCCAACTCTCAACAAAGCAAAACCAAAACCCTAATCACCTCCAAAGGTGATTAGCAAGAAACAAAGCACCAGGGTTAAGCTAAGCAAACAGGGTAAACCCTAACGTAGGTCAGGGTCCTTATAAGCTAACCCCCTTTAAGGGATTTCATCCTCAAAATCCGAAGAGAAAAGCCAGGGATACTTCCTCTGTATCTCTTCCTCAAGCTCCCACGTGGCTTCCTCAACGCCACGATGATGCCAAAGAACCTTCACAAGAACTAGGTGCTTCCTCTACAGCTTCTTGACCCTTCTATCAAGGATTGCCACAGGACCTTCCTCATAGGTCACATCTTCATCAAGCTCAACTTCAACTAAATGTATCACTTTTCCCAAATCTGGATGGCTTTTCTTTAGCATACTGACATGGAACACTGAATGTAACCTGTGCAACTCTGGAGGTAACTCTATCTCATAAGATACCTTACCAACACGTGCTACGACTGGGTAAGGCCCCATAAACCTGGGTGCCAACTTACCCTTCCGACCAAACCTTAGCACTCCCTTCCACAGTGAGACTTTGATGTATACTTTGTCTCCTACCTGGAACTCCAAAGGTCGTCGGCGATTGTCTGCATAAGACTTCTGCCTGTCCTGTGCCACTTTCAACTATTGCTGTATCACCTTGATCTTTTCTGTCGTCTACTATACTTAGGACCCAACAATTGATACCCACCAGACTCGTACCAACACAAAGGAGATATGCACTTCCTCCCATACAAAGCCTCATAGGGAGCCATGTCAATGCTCCACTGATAACTGTTGTTGTAGGCAAACTCTATCAAACTCAGATGTACATCCCAGCTTCCTAGGAACTACAAAACACAAGCTCGAAGGAGATCTTCCAAAATATGAATAGTCCTTTCAAAATGTCCATCTCTCTGTGGGTGGAAAGTGGTACTGAATCTCAACTGCATTCCCAACGCCTTATGCAACTGTTCCCAGAAACGACTTGTAAACTGAGGACCTCTGTCAGAAACTATCGTCGCTGGCACACCATGCAAATGTACTATCTCATCCACATACACTCTGGTGAGCTTCTCGGCTGTATACGTCGTCTTTACTGGTAGGAAATGGGAAGACTTCGTCAATCTATCCACTATCACCCAAATGGAATCATGATTCCTAGTTGTCCAGGGTAGACCAACTACCAAATCCATGGTGATATGATCCAATTTCCACTGTGGTATCGGCAAAGGTTGCAACGTACCTGCCGGCTTCTGATGTTCAGCCTTCACTTGCTGACAAACCGCACATCTAGCCACGAACTCAGCTACATCTTTCTTCAAGCCTGGACACCAGTACAAGTCCTTCAGACTATGGTACATCTTGGTGACACCTGGATGCATAACATACATCGACGTGTGTGCTTCCTCGAGAACCAACTTCCTCAGCTCATCAACATCACGAACCACCATCCTGTCTCGATAGCAGACTAGCCCATCCTCGGACTCATGAAACCCATCACGCTTTTCGTTGCCGAACTCTGATCTGATCAACTGTACTGCATCATCTGTCTGTTGTGCATCTTTGATCTGATGTCTCAATGTAGGCTTGACTTGCATATGTTCTAATAGTCCAGATAACAAAGAAACCTCCATCTGCATGTTCATCTGCCACAAGGAGACAAACATATCCCACCTATGGCATACCAGGGAACTCAGTTGTTCCTTCTTGGAAGAAAAAGAAGTCTTTCGACTAAGCGCATCAGCTACCACATTCGCCTTACCAGGATGATACTTGATAGTGCAGTCTTAATCATTGAGCAACTCCATCCATCGTCGTTGTCTCATGTTCAACTCTTGTTGTGTAAAGATGTACTTCAGGTTCTTATGATCCGTAAAGATCTGACACACTTCCCCATAAAGATAGTGTCTCCAGATCTTTAATGCATGAACCACTGTCGCCAGCTCCAAGTCATGGGTCGGATAGTTCTCCTCGTGTTTCTTAAGTTTTCACAAAGCAAAAGAAACCACATGATCCTTCTACATCAACACACAACCTAAGCCCTTCTTGGAAGCATCACAGAAAACAACATATCCCTTCCCAGGCTCTGGCAGGATTAACACTGGAGCACTAGTCAGCTTCTCCTTCAAACTCAGGAAAGCTTGTTGACATCAATCATCCCAGACAAAAGGCACATCCTTTCTCGTCAACTTTGTCATCGGCAAAGCAATCTCACTAAAGTCCTTGATAAACCTCCGGTAGTATCCTGCTAAACCCAGAAAACTGCAAACTTCCGCCGGCGTCTTCGGCTGTTCCCAATCTGCAACAGATTATTCCTTCTTCAGATCTACTTTGACTCCTTCAGTAGATATCACGTGACCCAAGAAAGTCACTTCTTCCAACCAGAACTCACACTTACTGAACTAGGCATACAACTGATGTTGGCGAAGAAGAGTCAATGCTCATCGAAGATGTTTCTCATGCTCTTGCCTGTCCCGACTATAGATCAAGATGTCATCTATAAAGACTACAACAAACTGATCTAAGAATGGACGGAACACTCTGTTCATCAGGTCCATGAAAGCAGCAGGTGCATTGGTTAACCCAAACGACATAACCACGAACTCGAAGTGACCATACCTCGTCCTGAAAGCTGACTTTGGTATGTCATCCGCCTTTATCCTCAACTGATGATATCCGGACCGTAGATCGATCTTTGAAAACACTGTAGCACCATGCAACTGATCAAACATATCATCTATCCTCGGCAACGGGTACTTGTTCTTGATCGTGACCTTGTTCAACTGTCGGTAGTCTATACACAACCTCATCGATCCATCCTTCTTCTTGATAAACAACACTAGATCACCCCAAGGCGACATGCTCGGTCGGATGAAACCTTTGTCCAGCAATTCTTGCAACTATTTCTTCAACTCTGCCATCTCCACTAGAGTCATCCTATATGGTGTATGTGCAACTGGTTGCGTCCCTGGGACCAGATTGATCTCAAAATCAATCTCTCGGGGTGGAGGAACACCAGGAAACTCCTCAGGAAACACATCTGCAAACTCCCGAACAACGGTTACCTCCTCAAGACTAGGACCTTTCGCCTTGGTAGCCACGACGGTATCCAACACATGAGCTAAGAACGCCTCACATCCTTGTTGTAACAGCTTATCTGCCACCAGAGCTGATACTAGGCACATCGGCAGAATCTTCCTATCTCCCTAGAAGATCCACTTCTCTCCAGCATCAACAAACACCGCCTGCTTGGACCCACAGTCCAAAACAACCTCATACTTCTCTAAGGTATCCATTCCAAGGATAACATCAAAATCGTGCATATCAAGTGGTATAAGATCCACTTGAATGCGGTGTCCCGAGAAAGACAAGACACAAGATGGACACTCTTCTCTAAGCAACGAGGAACTATGAGGAGGAGTTTCTAACAACAAGCTATCCTTCTTAAGACTAACGGGTAAACGACAGTTCGCAAGCATACTATAGGCGATAAAAGAGTGTGTATCACCCGGGTCAACCATAACAGATATAAAGCAAGAAGAAGACATATCAAAATGAAATAACTCCATCTAACATGTCACTACTCGCGGGTTGACTATCGCCTCCGGCTGATTCATAGCATAGAATCGAGCCGTTGCTTGCTGTCCACGTCCTCTGCTTCCTTGAGCAGACGATCCAGCCTGAGACGCTTGACCGCGCCCTCATCCTCTGCTACCACTAGGCTGTTGTCAATCCGATCCTGGATGACTCTGCCTCGGCTGCTGTGTCACTTCAACGTCTCTATTCGGGCAGTTGAACCTCTAATGCCCGATCTAACCACACGGATGGCATGCTCTATCGTCAACCCGTAGCCTAGATGGCCCTGTCACTGCCACGGAAGCTGTGCTTTGTGCCTTAGATGGTGAATTAACATGACCTCTTCCTCTACTTGGAGACCACTGAGACGGTCCACCAGAACCTCTCATCACTGATGGTACTGCAAACCTTGGCTTCTTGAAGCCACCAAACCTCTGACCCTGGAACTGAGCAAGTCTCTTCTTAGCCATAGACTCTCTCTTCTCTCTTACTGATCGTTCAATCCTCCGGACAAATTCCAAAAATGTTGCAAACTTCTCTCGATTCTCCAACGCAGACACAGGGGTTGTCAGCTCAGGACTCAGAACCCTCTCAAAATGTCTAATCTGTTCCTCATCTGTCGCTTCCATGTGAGGATAAAACCTCAACAGATCCATGAACTTGGCTTCGTACTCGGTGATGTTCATCGTTCCTTGTCGTAGGCTCTCAAACTGACTGATATTCTCATCGAGATACGTCTTCAGGAAGTATCTAGTGACGAACTCCCATCAGAAAACCTCCCAACAGATCACCTCACTGGGCCTCTTCTCTTCCTCGATGGTCCACCAGTGACCAACACTACCTTTCAGAAGGTAGACATCGTGCTTTACTTTGTCTGCTTTGGGGATGTCAAGGATCTGGAAAACCTTCTCAAGACTTGTCAGCCATAGATCCGCATCTGCCGGATTAGCTGTTCCAGCATAATCTGAAGCTCCGACTCGGTGAAGCCGCTCGAAGGTCTTCCGAATACCCAATGTTTCACCATGGGGAGCCTGTGCTCACGGAGGAGGCACTGGAAATCGCTCAACCATGAGATTCATCGTACCCATCATCTGTTCCATAAGCTATTGGTAGGAAGGATGTTGAAGTATGGCTGGGTTCGGTTGGGGGACCTCAGACACCCGATCTTCATGTGCCTGACCTACAACTCCATCAACAGATGCAACATCGCTGTGCTCAGCAATGTATTCTTCATGGTTTCCAGACATCTTGGCTTTTCTTATGCTGAGGGCAGAAGTCGATTGTGAAAAAATTTGGAAAACACATAAGAACAGACTCAACCTAGTCCTAAATCCCCGTAGACTCAGCAAACCTAAAGATCTGATACCAAAAACTCTTGGCAACACATCCCACTATCGCACAGACAGCGAGGTGTTACACGAAAATGTGCGGAAATCACCATAACCATAGATTATCGATAACACGGGTTAATTAAAACAGATTGAGGAAAGATGATAAACTAAGAAACTATTACATCCTAGTCCAAATCTTGCAAGAAAACATGTTATATACATTCATACAAGCCTTGATACATGTCCACAGCTTAGAGCAACAACTGTCCTGTCATAACATGAGTTCATCACCTGTTTATACATACATAAAGGCCCACATTCGGCCAACAGTAGGATATACAAAACATCTACAGATGTACATCGTGAAACAACGTCAAAACACCGCCAAGGACCTGAGAGTACAAAGATGACTCTAGACTCTATCACAAAACATCCAAAACAATAACATATCCATCGCTTGCCTTCTACTGTTCTTCTTGCTACTCGGACGCAACTCCGCGACCACCACCACGTCTAGCTTGACCACCTAAAAAGGGTGTAAACCAGTGGGGTGAGACAATCAAACATTGTCCTAGCAAGAAACATAACTCCCTGCCAAAACTACAAAACCTAAGGTATATATAGAGCAATTAACTGATAAAAAGTATAAAAGAGCAGTTATGAAATAAAGTTGTTCATACTTAGCCAATTTACGAGATGCACTCAAGTAATACTATTTGGAACATTATTAACAATACAAGATATATAAGTTCTACTATATATGAGGGACATCAAAGCAACTGCAAGATATGATGAGAGTAACTACACAAACAAGGCCTCAACCAATGTTTCGTGTTTGTCTTAAGCAGTAAATACTAAACGGCTGAATTATGTTTTATTATGCCCTGAGGAAGTGAGCTTTATCGCTCAAATCCAACCTTCGGTTGTGAAACCCAAGCCGGTGCCATACAAGGTCAATGGAAGAGTCGGACTCCACGACCTTGCCCCTCGTGGTCAGTGCACGAGTATAACACAAGCAGGACCGCAGTCTCATGCTGAAGTGGTCTTATCCACAGGGTCAGGCTACCCTCTGCCTAGCCCGCCTCGGTACAGGTCTCGGCGCTAGTGAAACTAAGCCATGGGCCTGTTCACCGTGCTCTGAGCCATGAACACATTCATGCTCCTCATATCACATATCCTGAGCCATGGGCATGTTCACCATACTCTTCCTCACAATTGGGCTACGAGCCTGAATCCGCACCCTGGAGTCTACAACCGAGGTTGCACTCTTACCTCCTCAATTTAGGCTAGGAGAAACCTTGCATATTCAACAATATGCACTCCGGGTTAACCCGCAGGAGAACCAGTTTCACCATCACCAATTCCTGACGATGATGGATCTATTGCCAGGGCAAACTACATGATAGATTTCACTGTGATTAATTAGTATCTTTTATATGGATTGCAAGATTCAACCAAGTTGTATAACATGCAATAAATACAAAAGAGAAACAATATAAACTCAACATTATGCTTTTATTGTAACCAAAACAACTTGATCCATCCCAAGGATTCAACATCACATGTTATCACTTAGCCTCTTGCTAATCATCTAGATCCATTTCAAGGATCATCTCATACCATGGGATTTCAATCCCTCAACACATAGTGCCACTGCCTCTCAAGTATTTCATCGTCATCATGAAATAGGAATCTTATTATACCTGCCATCTCAGTAGTAAGACTAACTATCAAAGTGGTGTATCACATATACCTCATAGCCCTTTTTCTTGTCTATGTCTCACCTGCAGGGTTAGTGCATAATAATCATAAAATGACCTGGCTATCCAAATATGGTGACAAAGATTAGATATACTTTCTTAATAATGCATCGGCTTATGATCATATGTATAGGATACATCATTAAAAAATCTACATTACATGCTCATTATTGTATAATACAGATGGTCATGTTGATCAATATAAAAGAACTAGTCATCACCACAATTGTTATAGTAGCAAGGATCATCATTATGGTATAAGATCAGCACCTGGTTTCTATGACTGACGAAACCCTCACTAGAGGTAGCATAAACCCTCACTAAAAGGTTGTAATGGGCAAGGCTCATCTTCACTAACAACTGTATCGGGCAACCTGCCCTTACCCAAAGCTCAACATCTAACGACCAACACACGACGCTGCGTTGCCACCAAGGCAACCCACGTGCAGCAGTGCAACGTTGCATCACAAGAGGGGGGGTATCATGCATCAGGGTGTGTCGGGCACTCAACACATACCGGGCAACGACCAAAGGTTAGCCGTGTAGCTGTACCATGCAGGGTGTAACGTCCAGCGCAATGCGTGCCAAGGCCTGCAGGCTATCAGGTAGCTAATAACGGTTGCGTGACGCGCAAGAGGGCGTGCAGCCTATGTCAGATGACGCAGTGTCGAGCTCAGTTACAACGTGCACAGGTAGCATGTAACCGGTGTTAGCGTACAAGGACCTGTGTCGGGCGTGCAGCCTGTGTCGGGCGTGCAACCTATCCATGCGTGCAAGGTTTGTATCGGGCATCAAGGGATGGTGTGCTCACCCGCCAAAGCACAAGGATGCGCACCTCAGGTGTGAACCGTGCAAGGCAAGGCTGTGACGCGCAACACTAAAAGGAACCAAAGGAGATATTGCCCACCCATGTATCGTACAAGGGGTCTAGGTCAAGAGGGTTGTCGGGCAGCACCTCCCCCATGCACATATCGTCCAAGGTGTGTACTCTCAAGGTCATCTACCACCTCACACATGGACACCCGAAACCCTAGCGGGTCAAGAAGAGGCTCACCTCAATCAACTAAGAAGGAGGGGTCTTGCACATCTTCTATCACCAAACAGGTCACAAGGAGAAACCCTAGAAAAGAGTCACCACCAAACCGAGCTCACCTTCTAACCCATGGTCAGAGGAGAGTGTTGCTTAAGCAACTAGAACACAAGCTCACCTCAATCGACTAAGAAAGAGGGGTGTTGCTCATGATAATAGAAGCTCAAACTCACTCCTCTAGACCAAGGGGAGAAAGGAGTGTTGCTCACCCACAAACTCTAAATCACAAGGATCGTCCATCATGGATACTAAGAAAGAACTAAGCTACCACCATGCATATAAACAAGATCATAGCAAGAGATAGTGTAGTTAGGGTTAGAAGTTATGCAACCCGCCTTAAGCAACTTCAAGCTTCAAGCACCACCACAAAAGGAAGATGGAGACTCCAAGGCTGTCGGCCACCAGCTTGCACCTTCAAGGGGATATCGGCCACCACTTGCTTCTTCCAAGGGAGTATCGGCCACCACCAAGCAAAGAGAGGGTTGTGTCGTGCAACAAGGTGGAGAGGAACCAAAAGGGACCCTAAGATATGGAAAGGAACCACATATATAGAAGGAAAGGGAGGAGAAAACAAGGTTGGTCCAAGCATGGTGTCACTTTCCTAGGGACACTTGTCCTAGTCCACGAGCCACCACTCTAGCAATCTCCATACACATGGCCAAGATATGTACCCGATGTCCACTAAACAAGGTCAAGGCTAGGTCAAGCATCATGGGTGACACAACAACTTGCTCCTTGGGCGACACACACCTTGGCTGATACACTCCCCACTTGGCCGATACAAGGCTTCAACCAAAGCAAAGCAAGGCACCTCAAGGCCCAACAAGCTCAACTACGCCCAAAAGAACTCAAGCAACAAGCCTAAGCCTTCCCCTCTCCACAAGAGGAAGCAAAGAAAGAGAGGAACACCTCACAAGGTGACAAACTTGCCCACAAAACCCTAGACTTGGTTTATGTGCAAGTATAACCTCCAACTCTCAACAAACCACAACCAAAACCCTAATCACCACCAAAGGTGATTAGCAAGCAACAAAGCACCAGGGTTAAGCTAAGAAAACATGGTAAACCCTAAATGAAGGTCAGGGTCCTTACAGTACCCAATGAAATGTGTTGAGTGTAGTGATTTTAGGTCTAAGAACCAAAACCACCACCATCACTATAAGAGTTGACTATGACTTCTATGTTGATGGCTTCCATATGTCAGTCTCACGGAGGGTCTATCTGATACAATATTCTCTAACATGTATCTGTGTGATAAGTTTGATATCACCATATCATGAGTAATGAGATTTAGTAATTAACCATATCACACTCTGATTTTATGTTCCATTATTCTCTATGAACCTTCCACAATGACAACTGATCAGGGACATAATGAGAACACATATTTGTACTCTTAACATTCATATTATCTCATCCACAAGGTTAGTGTAACATCCCTGACCTGGGTTATGAGTTAACCCTGGGTGTTTTTCTTAATTATGTAATTAGATGTTTGTGACTATCTCGTGATATGTAATTAAAGCTCCTGAGGAACATATGTTTCTATTTCTGTCCCTTTCTAAATAATGTTGTAGTATTGATTTGTAATACAGGGACCTATGTGAGACATCATATGAATGAATAGGATGAGATATGATGGATTTCCTAAGCTTGGGCATCCATATGCAGCTTGTGGAATGATCATGGTGCTTAAAAATCCTAATTTTGGAGTAAAGTATAATTTACCCAAAATGTGGGGTGCAACTTGTAAAATACACCTTATAGAATATATTTTATGACTCTTGACATCATTCAGAGTAGAAATGGTGAAAGAGATGCTTTAATGGAATAATCAGATAAGAAGAATGAACTTAGTAGTAAAATCCACCTAGTATGAGTAAGGGGTCCTTCACATATGTACCTTAGTTTGTATGTTGGTTTCCCTTACCCATAAATCTTGAGTTTTGATGGACTTTTCTTAAGTTATGATGGATTGGACGTGCCTTACAAGGAAGGAGGGACTTAGATGAGAAATCCACAAATTAGAGGTTCTAATGGTGAAAATTTCCCTAAACTATATAAGCCTATTCCTTTGCAAACCAAGTAAATGTATCCTTTCTCTTCTTCATTTCTCATCTTCCTCAACCGACCAAGGCAGAGCTCAGGAGCTCAAGGAGATGACCAACTAGTTCTAAGGTGATAAGAAACCATCTTCTAGCTCTGATTCTTGGAGGAATTCCTTGTATAAGCTTGGTTTTATGGTTAATTTGCTTAGGTTCCTTGTTCTAGCCAATCATCCCCATCTTTCCTTGGAAGAATCACCTTGGGCCAACCTGTGTAGCTCAAGACGCCATTAAAGGCTTGAAGCTTGGAAGCTTGGAGCTCTAGGAACAATGTTTAAGGCGGGTTTTATAACTCTAAACTTCTCGCTTTATTATGCATAACCTTGTTCTTGCAAATTATACTTAGTTTTTCTTCTTCCCCATTCTTCCTTGCATTTTTGCAAGCAATCTGTGGAGTAACCGACCTTAACAGAGGTTGAAGATGATGGTCATGATTTCCTAGGCAACTTGATCAAACGACCTTGGACCCTTTTGGTCTAAACGGTTTGCAAACTGTTTGAGATCAAACGGTCTCAAACCATTTGGTCTCATGCGGTCTTGCAAGACCGTTTAGAATCAAACGGTCTCAAGACCGTTTGATAGGGTTGACCAAGGGAAGACCATTTAAGGGTATGTTGGAAATAAATTGAATTTAATTCCTACAAATAATCATAACCTAATTCCAAACCAATTGCAAGTTGAAGGCACTTCAACCCCCTAAACCCTAATCGCGTTGAATTGTTGATTTCAAAGATAGATTTTGGTGAGTTTTGGGTTGAAGGATCCAAACGGTCTCAAGACCGTTTAGGGGTTCATCCAAACGGTCTCAAGACCGTTTGGTGACAACCCAAGACCGTTTGGAGGTCTAGGGTTGAGGTAATTTGATGGTTTGAGGGTCCAATTGCAATAAGTTGATGAATTGATAAAAATGCTGATTTTTTACCTAATTAGGGTTCAACCATGATCCAATCGACCTCGTTTTTGATAAAACTTTGGGAAAACGGTCTCAAGACCGTTTGGAGGATTTCCAAACGGTCTCAAGACCATTTGGGCCAAGTTTGGGTTCAATTGGAGGTCAATTGATGTGTTCAACCTTGATTTGATTCACATTGTTGAACATTGATGACTAGCCGATTGGAAACCCTATTTGAGTTGGATTTAACCCTAATTATCTTTCAATTGAGGGTCAATTTGGTTTCCAATTGATTAAGCTTAACCCTAATTGACTCAATTTATAAGATGTTAACAAGAGGATGGCCAATTGAAGGCTTCAACATAAGATATCTCAACCTAGTACAACCTTTGAGTCACCTTTGAGGTCCAAACGGTCTCAAGACCGTTTGGGCTCAAACGATCTCAAGGTCGTTTGGACCAATCGATCTCAAGATCGTTTAAGATCAAATGGTTTCAAAGCGCATAACCTCAAACGGATTGGAGGTCAACTCTCCCCAAACGGTCAACGCACCCAAACGGTCTTAAGACCGTTTGAGGGCAAACAACCTTGGGTGTCATGCAGTTTTGGAGTCAAACCTAGCAAACGATCAACACATCCAAACGGTCTGAAGACCGTTTGGAGGTTGTATGTGTGTAACCATTTGGAGATTTTAGGGTTGTGATTGCTTACTTCCTTGAAGGTTTTAATTGTTCCAATGGTGGTCTAATCTAAACCCTAATGGTGCCCTAGGACATTAAGAGGCTAAGAGACTAATGAATTGACCCATGATGATGATCAATGGGGCATTTTACCAATATGCCCCTGAAGGGTTCAATTGATGGATACCTTGTTTTAACCAAACCCTAATGACTTGAAAGTGGTGTTTTGGCTTATGTTAATCAATGAGGACTTAACCCAACTTGATTTAGAGTGATGTGATCACCATCTTCTAATAAGAGGAGAGAGAATATCAACATCTACTAGTATTGTGGGATCCGATCTCCAAACCACGAATTAATTCCGATTTAAACATGTGCGGAAGCAATCGATAAACAGCGGAAGACAAAAATCACGGGAAATTAAAACTTTTTGAGACAAGAGCTTGAAACCACAAACCTTTTCCATAGAAAAAGGATTTAACTGTTTACATCACTGACAATTACTTCTTGAGTAATTATATACAACATGATACAAAACTTCTCAAGAATTCATACTCAAAACACTCCAGGACCTGAGAGTACAGAGGACACATAGGACTGACTCTATACTACACCATGAAGCAGGCTAGATCTCCACCTGAGATATTTACTGCTCCTGATGCTGCTGTTGCTGGGATTGGTCACCTGTGTTCTTGTTTCTCCGTCTTCGACGACCACCTAAAAAGTAGAAGTCTACGGGGTGAGACAATTATACATAATTGCCCCAGCGAGAGTTATAACTCTCCACTAGAAGCTTTATAAGAAAGGTAGGGAATAACTAAAGCAATAAAAGCCTTCAAGGTATTCACTAGCAAATTTGATGATAAGTAAGAGTTCAATCAATATTAAAATATGAGAACATCTATACTATTCAAGGTAACATCAACCAAATAACTCGTAGATAACTCTAGCAGATATACTACGCTGTTGATTATGTTTTCAAACATTATTATTCCCTGTGGAGATGAGGTATACCACTCATACTCCAACCGACCACTGTTAAGTCGCCTCGGTATCATACTAGGTCATTGAAAGAGCCGGATTCTCATGACCTTCACCTTCCTCAGTCAGTTAGAGGATTGATTGTTTGACATCTGGCGGGATGTATTTTGTAATAGCTCACCAGGGTACTCTGGTCCTTCGCTATTTTTAGAGTTACAGTGGCATTCTGTACTCTCTTCACCATCGGAAGATTTCTTGTTTATCTTTCATCGATGCGGTGTTTGTGTCTTTAAGGGAGTGTAGTAATACATCTCACCTTTTGGACTTTATGGTGGGGTCTGATGGACTACTAGAATCTACATCATCCTCTCACCCTTTCTCTTATAGTGAAGGTATGATGGACTACAAGAATCTACATCAAATACCTACACTAGGATGTAAGGTTCTACACATCCATGTACCCCACATACTCAAAAGTATGTGATCCAGGATTTCCCTGGGGAAAACCTGTTTCACCATCATTTAGACTCTAACAATGATGGATCTATGATCAGGGCTCTACATTTCACTTGATTAGTTAGGTACATTCAGTATTCTTTAAACATTGTTCTTCAAACAATAACATTAGCACAACAGCTATAATGAGAATACATAAATGTAGCAGGCCTAACTCTTTTCAATCATCAGTTCTCAGTCATCTCATCACAAGTCATCTGTCAAGCATGACCTTGATGGTGTTTATGGCTTTCATAGCCCATAAATCACAAAAGATGTCACTCACAGTGCATCAATATAATTCACTTATTCACAAAGCTTAAGGCATGCTTTCAATGAATAAAACATGGTATTCCATACCTAGATATAACCATCATCTCATAACAACCTGCATGGTTAATTCAACAGATAATAGTAAACAATTCAACAACCAGGGTTTACTATTCATCTTTCATGTCAATACCCTAAAATTAGGGTTTACTATTCACTCTAGGTGAATTGTACTCATTACATCATCATGTAAGAGAAACATCATCATTAAGGCTCTTAATTAAGATTAAGATCCATTAGATATCATAACTAGGGTTTTCATGACCTCACATAGGTGGGTCATTCCCTAATCATGCACATTCATGTGTACTTGAAGTATCTCACTTGAGTTTCCACCTAAAAAGGGTACTTTCTCTCTCTAGGATACTTTCTCTCTCTAGAAATACTTTCTCTCTCCTCTCACTAGTAGATGGTGGCAACACCACTCTAGATCAGGTTGAGATAAGTCTCCATTGACTAACATAAGCCAAAACATCAACATCATGTGATTAGGGTTTGATTAGAACAAGGTTTTATCCCTTTAGACCCCTCAAGGGTATTTTGGTAATTTGCCACATGATCACCATCATGGGTTAACTCACTAATCACATAGTCCCTTAATGACCTAGGTTACCATTAGGGTTTAGATTAGATCACCATTGAACTAATTACATCATCAAATGGTTAAGTACAAACCATCACCAATCTCCAAACGGTTTCAACCTTCAAACGGTTTCAACCACCCAAACGGTCTTGAGACCGTTTGGCCCCAAACGGTCTTGAGACCGTTTGGATCCAAATGGTCTTGAGACTGTTTGGAGGTGAAGACCGTTTGGAAGGGTTGACTTCCAAACCGTTTGGAGCTTCAAACGGTTTGAAACCGTTTGATCAAACTTGCTTGAGATCGATTGGACCAAACGATCCTGAGGTCGTTTGAGCCCAAACGGTCTTGAGACCGTTTGGCCCCAAACGGTCTTCAAGACCGTTTGGTCTCAAACGGTCTTGAGACCGTTTGGATCCAAACGGTCTTGAGACCGTTTGGTCCAAATGGGCTCAAACCGTTTGGACCTCCAAAGGGGTTCAAAGGTCACCAATGTTCATGGATATGTGTGTTGAAGCCCTCAATTGGTTTGAGCTATGCTAACCACTTATAAATTGAGTCAATTAGGGTTAGCCTTAGCCTCTTAGACATCAAATTGACCCTCAATTGCAAGCCAATTAGGGTTCAATCCTCCTCAATTAAAGCTTGGAGCTTGAAGGCATGGAGGAATTCACTTTCTATCTGCTGGAGTTATCTACGAGTTATTTGGTTGATGTTACCTTGAATAGTATAGATGTTCTCATATTTTAATATTGATTGAACTCTTACTTATCATCAAATTTGCTAGTGAATACCTTGAAGGCTTTTATTGCTTTAGTTATTCCCTGCCTTGCTTATAAAGCTTCTAGTGGAGAGTTATAACTCTCGCTGGGGCAATTATGTATAATTGTCTCACCCCGTAGACTTCTACTTTTTAGGTGGTCGTCGAAGACGGAGAAACAAGAACACAGGTGACCAATCCCAGCAACAGCAGCATCAGGAGCAGTAAATATCTCAGGTGGAGTTCTAGCCTGCTTCATGGTGTAGTATAGAGTCAGTCCTATGTGTCCTCTGTACTCTCAGGTCCTGGAGTGTTTTGAGTATGAATTCTTGAGAAGTTTTGTATCATGTTGTATATAATTACTCAAGAAGTAATTGTCAGTGATGTAAACAGTTAAATCCTTTTTCTATGGAAAAGGTTTGTGGTTTCAAGCTCTTGTCTCAAAAAGTTTTAATTTCCCGTGATTTTTGTCTTCCGCTGTTTATCGATTGCTTCCGCACATTTTTAAATCGGAATTAATTCGTGGTTTGGAGATCGGAGCCCACAATTAAGTGGTATCAGAGCTCTAGGTTCGCCGAGTCTACAGAGGCATAGGACATAGGAAGTCGAGTCTATCTTTAGTATTCCTTCCTTATCTAATAGAATCTTCTACTCCTCAAGAGAAGAAGATACTTAAGATGTCAGAGCCACATGATGAGTATGTGGGAGAAAGTAGTGCTAGTGCACCTCAAGGCGGTGCAGGAGTACCAGAGGTGGAACAACCTGTACCAGAACAAACTAGAGAGCCACCAGAGTTTGACCCAGCTGACATGGGTAACCCAGCAGTCCAGACAATGTTTGGGCAGTTTATGACTTCCATGATACACATAACCGACATGTTGCCTATGCCTGCACCTAGGGCACGTTCGAGCGACTACGTCGTGTCGGAGCTACCGAGTACCATGGGACTGCTCACCCCGCAGATGCTGATCTGTGGTTGACAGAGCTGGAGAAGGCTTTTAGGATCCTCAACATCCCTGAAGCTGAGAAGGTTAGACATGCTGTCTATCTTCTCAAAGGAAGTGCTGGTCACTGGTGGACCATGGAAGAGCAGAAGAGACCTAGAATAGAGATCTCGTGGGAAGACTTTCGGCGGGAATTTGTTCAACGATATTTCCCAAGGACCTTCCTAGACGAGAAGATCTCTCAGTTTGAGAGACTGAGACAGGGCATGATGAACATTAGCGAGTATGAAGCTAAGTTCATGGAGCTGTTGCGGTTTTGTCCGCACATGGCTGCCACAGAGGAAGAGAGAATCAGAAGGTTCGAAAGGGGTTTGAATGCTGACATGTCAACCCCAGTGTCTGCCTTAGAAAACCGGGAAAGATTCTCTACCTTCGTTGAGTCAGTCCGAAGAATAGAGAGATCTGTGGTTGAGAAGAGGCAAACACAGAAAAGATATCCACAATTCCAGGGCTCTTCATCTATGGACTTTAAGAAGTCTAGATCCTCTGCACCTAACCCTCCACCATATAGATCTAGTTCTCAGACTGAGTGGTCTCCAAGTAGAGGTAGAGGACAAGGACAACTACCTCAGGAGACTCACAGCTCTACATCAATGTCCGTTACTGGACCACCAAGACCACAAGAAAGAAGCTGTTACAACTGTGGTAAGGTGGGACATTTGATGAAGGACTGCTGGTCTAAACCGCTCAGTGTGACACAGCCTCCAAGACAAGGACATCAGGGATCACAGGGAGGACAATCTCAAGGAACAGGTCGAGGACGCAGGCAAGCGTCTCAAGCTGGATCATCATCACCACCTCAACAACAGGCTACAGCAAGGTTCTATGCTATGAACCCACCTGAAGTTGTGGAAGATCCACAAGTGGTGACAGGTCAGATGGAACTTTTATATTCTGATATGTCCAAAACTTGTGTAGTATCTGTTCTGTTTGACCTGGGTGCTATGCACTCTTTTATCACTCGAAGAGTGATTCGCAACTGCAATATGACAGCTAGTCATAGGGCAGATAGATGTTGTTGGAGACTCCGATGAGTGGGTTTTATACCTTGACATTCTTACTTCTATAAGAAGGTAAGTTAGTAAAGGATTGATCTGGATATAAAAATTCAGTAAAGTTAATGTTTATGTTTGTGAGAAAGAAAGAAGAGAAGGAACATGGTAAAATATAAGTACATATTTTCTTACCTCAGTAATCATATACCCTGGCCAGGTATACAATTACTGATGATAGGGTAAATATGGAAACTCCTAAATATTATCTTTTGATTATTCTAATCAAGTAGTCAATCTGATACAATCCAAAGAGATATACAGTTTTGATAATACAAGTAAGTAATACTAAATTAAGAATGTTAAGAACATCCCTTGTTAGGGGTTTATGTTCTTAAATAAAGATAGAATTTTAAGAACATCCCTTATTAGGGGTTTATGTTCTTAAAATAAACATATCTGCTTTCCCCTTCTCTTTCTAAGATTTCGGGGACGAAATCCTTGTTAGGGGTTTATGATTTGTAACACCCCTGACCTGGGTTATGAGCTAACCATAGAAGTTTTTCCTAAATATGTAATTAATATAACTTGTGAACACTCCCTGGCATGTAATTAAGTTCCTCAGGAACATTTACTTTCAATTTTGCTCCTTTTGTATAAAGTTGTAGCATTGTGTTGTATGCAGGGACCTATGTGCAAATTACCCAGTTTAAGGGTTGAACTTGCAAAATTCACAAGATAAGATGTTCCTTTGATGTTGAGACATCATGAGGATGTCTATGATGGAATTTGAGGGATTTCCCAAGCCTGAGCACCAAGGTGCAGCTGTGGAAGCTATCCCCATGCTTAGAAACCCTAATTTGGGGTAAAGTGCAATTTACCCAAATTGAGGGGTCCAACTTGTAATTTTCACCATCTATAACACCTTTTATGACCCTTGTCATCATTTAGAGTAGAAATGGTGAAAGGGATACATCATTTAATAAAAAGATGAGAAAAATGATTTTTATAATAGAAATCACCTAAAATGGGTATGGAATCCTTTCATGTATGTACCCTAGTTGAAGGTTGGATTTCTTTACCCTTAGATCTTGAGATTCCATGAGATTTTCATAAGGATAGATGAGTTTGGACGTGCCTTTGAGCAAGGAGGGACCTAGATGTGATTTCCAATCTTGTAAGGTCCTTAGGGTGAAAAAGGGGCTAAAGTATATAAGCCACCTCTTTACAAGATAAGTGAACGATCTTTCCTTTACTTCATTCTCATCGCTTCTTGCTCAAACGGCCAAGGATAGCTCTGGAGCTCAGGGGGACGACCAACCTGTTCTAAGTAAGAGAACCCCACCTTCTAGCTCGAATTCATGGAGGAATTCACTTTCTAAGGTTGGTTTTGTGGTTAGCTTATTTAGTCTTCTTGTTCTAGCCGATCAAAGCAATGTTTCCTTGGAGAATTCACCTCTGACCAAGTTGTGGAACCTCAAGGACGCCATTAAAGCTTGGAGCTTGAAGGCTTGGAGCTCTAAGATCCCTGATGTTACCTTTCTATCTGCTGGAGTTATCTAATTCCAGGGCCTTCAAGGTATTCACTAGCAAATTTGATGATAAGTAAGAGTTCAATCAATATTAAAATATGAGAACATCTATACTATTCAAGGTAACATCAACCAAATAACTCGTAGATAACTCCAGCAGATAGAAAGTGAACTCGTAGGTAACATCAATATTAAACTTGCTTGAGATCGATTGGACCAAACGATCCTGAGGTCGTTTGAGCCCAAACGGTCTTGAGACCGTTTGGTCCAAATGGGCTCAAACCGTTTGGACCTCCAAAGGGGTTCAAAGGTCACCAATGTTCATGGATATGTGTGTTGAAGCCCTCAATTGGTTTGAGCTATGCTAACCACTTATAAATTGGGTCAATTAGGGTTAGCCTTAGCCTCTTAGACATCAAATTGACCCTCAATTGCAAGCCAATTAGGGTTCAATCCTCCTCAATTAGGATTTCAAATCGATTGGTCATCAATGTTCAACAATGTGAATCAATTCAAGGTTGAACCTATCAATTGACCTCCAATTGGGCTCAAACTTGGCCCAAACGGTCTTGAGATCGTTTGGACATCATCCAAACGGTCTTGAGACCGTTTGCCCAAAGTTTGACCAAAATCCAAGTCATTTTGACTAAGGTTGAAGTCCAATTAGGTCAAAATCAGTAATTTTCATCAATTCATCAATTTCCTACAATTGGACCCTCAAACCATTAGATTGACTCCACCCTAGACCTTCAAACGGTCTTGGGTTGTGCCCAAACGGTCTTAGGACCGTTTGGAGGAATCCCCAAACGGTCTTGAGACCGTTTGGGTCCTTCAACCCAAAACTCAACAAGATCTATATGTCAAATCAGCACTTTTTCATCCGATTAGGGTTTCATGTTGAACTGCCTTCAACTCTCAATTGGTTAAGAATTAGACTTTAATTCTTTGCAGAGATGAAATTCAATATATTAGGAACAGACCCTCAAACGATCGTCACTTGGTCAACTCTTTCAAATGGTCTTGAGACCGTTTCAATCCAAACGGTCTTGCAAGACCGTTTGAGAGCAAACGGTTTGAAACCGTTTGAACCCAAACGGTTTGCAACCGTTTGGACCAAAAAGGTCCAAGGTCGTTTGAAAAAGTAACATAGGGAATCAAGCCCCTCATCTTCAACCTCTAGCAAGGTCGGTTCCTCCACTGATTTGCTTGCAAACGTGCAAGGAAGAAGGGAGGTAGAAGGAGAATTTACCAAGTAAATTGCAAGAATTAAGCATACATATAAAGCATAAGTTTAGAGTTATAAAACCCGCCTAAAGGTTGATCTTAGAGCTCCAAGCCTTCAAGCTCCAAGCTTTAATTGCGTCCTTGAGGTTCCACAACTTGGTCAGAGGTGAATTCTCCAAGGAAACGTTGCTTTGATCGGATAGAACAAGAAGACTAAGTAAGCTAACTACAAAACCAACCTTAGAAAGTGAATTCCTCCATGAATTCGAGCTAGAAGGTGGGGTTATCTTACCTAGAACAGGTTGGTCGTCCCCCTGAGCTCCAGAGCTATGCTTGGCCGTTTGAGAAAGAAAAGATGAGAATGAAGTAAAGGAAAGATCGTTCACTTATCTTGTAAAGAGGTGGCTTATATACTTTAGCCCCTTTTTCACCCTAAGGACCTTACAAGATTGGAAATCACATCTAGGTCCCTCCTTGCTCAAAGGCACGTCCAAACTCATCTATCCTTATGAAAATCTCATGGAATCTCAAGATCTAAGGGTAAAGAAATCCAACCTTCAACTAGGGTACATACATGAAAGGATTCCATACCCATTTTAGGTGATTTCTATTATAAAAATCATTTTTCTCATCTTTTTATTAAATGATGTATCCCTTTCACCATTTTTACTCTAAATGATTACAAGGGTCATAAAAGGTGTTATAGATGGTGAAAATTACAAGTTGGACCCCTCAATTTGGGTAAATTGCACTTTACCCCAAATTAGGGTTTCTAAGCATGGGGATTGCTTCCACAGCTGCACCTTGGTGCTCAGGCTTGGGAAATCCCTCAAATTCCATCATAGACATCCTCATGATGTCTCAACATCAAAGGAACATCTCATCTTGTGAATTTTGCAAGTTCAACCCTTAAACTAGGTAATTTGCACATAGGTCCCTGCATACAACACAATGCTACAACTTTATACAAATGGAGCAAAATTGAAAGTAAATGTTCCTGAGGAACTTAATTACATGCCAGGGAGTGTTCACAAGTTATATTAATTACATATTTAGGCAAAACTTCTAGGGTTAGCTCATAACCCAGGTCAGGGGTGTTACAAGTAAGAGGAGAGAGAAAGTACCATTTATGGCTGAAACTCAAATAAAGTACCTTTAATGTGTATGGATGTGCATGATTAGGGTATGATCCACTTATGTGAGATCATGGAAAGCCTAATTATGATAATTAATGAATCTCAATCTAATCTGAGGGCATCAATGGTGATGTTTTCATACATGGTGATGCTATGAGCTTAAATCACCATGAAGTGAATAGAAAACCCTAATTCTAAGGTAGTAATATGAAATGTTATTATTAAACCCTAATTTAGGGTAATGTTGTAAATGAAATAATTATGGGTTATGCCTTTGAGTATGAAACCCTAATTATGAGTAGCAACATGAAGAATATCGTGGCCATGTAATCTAAGGGGTTTAATGACCCTGATTGAGGTGGATAAACCCTAATCCTAAGTATGTTGAGGATAACATGACCGTGTAAGGAAGCACGGCCGTGGTGTTATATAAAAGAAACTGAAAAAGTGGAAACCTTGGAACTATGAAATGATCTAAGACTTAATTCAAAATAATAATAAGTATTGACATATAGGACCATAAGAATGGTTTGTTAACCAATACATTAAAGAAATGTGTGGCTAAAATCAATTAGATAGAATGGTTATGTCATAAACATAAGAACTAGGGATGAAGAACCATGTTATTGATAAGGGATTTAAAAAGTGAGATGGGCCCATAACCCATAGGTTCCAAGATTAAAACTTGGTTGTTGCCTATACCTTTAAATGAGAAGAAAGTGATACATCAAGATATGATAGATATCACATTCTATAATTCAGAGTAATATTTCTTGAGGAACCTTTAAACCATTATACTTAGACAAGAGATACATGACAATGAATGATGGGTAAATGTGTACATTAAAAATATAATGAACTCAATGTATCCAATATGTATTGATTAATATGCCTTGAGAATGGGATAAGCCAAATCAAGAAGTATGATGTAATCATACTATGACATGAATGAGAAGGAACTGATACTTAGAATTGATGATCATTAGAAATATCTAAGGAATGTGGTAATCAAGATCATACAATTATAATGTCCTTGTATGCTCACTAAAGTGGTGGAGCAGTATGCTAGAGCTGGACTGATAACTTGAATAGGAAACCCTAACAATTGAGGAATGGGATATGTTAACCCTAAACCTGGGTTATGCATTCAAAGCATGAAACCCTATGAACAAAGTACATATAAGAGAGTTCTTATGCCTTTTAAGGCAAAGAGATTCAATAACCTTAGTTGAAAAAGGATAATCCTTAACTCTGAGTTGTGTTGTTAAGCATGATGAAATCTTTATAATTAAAGTATGAGATGAGGAATCATTATTCCTAATAATAATGAAAGGGAGTGAGTAACCCTATTTGATGTAATTAAGGGAACCTAGCCTTAGTGAAGGCATAAAGGTACATCCCTAGAATTGAAAGATTAATTCTTCTTTATAAATTGTTGAATTGAAAATGAATCGTTTACTTTTGTCAGTTGAATTAACCATGCAGGTTCTTATATAATGATGATCACGTCTAGGTAAGGATGATGATACTATATTCATTGAAAGCATGTTATTAGCTTTATGAATAAGTGACATATCCTGTTTACTCAGAAAGTGGCATCCTATGAGATGATAGGCTGTAAGAGCCATGAGTACCACCAAGGTCACGAGATGACTTGTGAGAAGATGATTGAGAAATGATAATTGATGTGAGATAGACTTGTTACATTTAGTATTCTACTTTCATAGCTGCTATGCTAATGATTATGTTTGGAAACATGTTTGATGCTATAAGAATACTGAAATGTACCTAACTAATCAAGTATAATCATACCATGTAGAGCCCTGATCATAGATCGATCATTGTCAGAGGCCAAATGATGGTGAAACAGGTTTTCCTAAGGGACATCCTCGAACATATACTTTTGAGTATATGGGGGATATGGACGCAAATAACCTTACGTCTTGATGAAGGATTTGATGTAGGATGTACCCTTACCCTATCAATCCTTCATTATATACTTGTACCGGGGTGATGTACCACTAATCTCCCAAGGATAATCACCAATACCACATCGATGAGAGATAAACAAGAAATCTTTCGATAGCGAAGAGAGTACAGAATGCCACTTTGACTCTAATAGAAAAGTTTCCAGAATACCCTGGATAGCTACTACAGCAGAGACACAAGATGTCCTGCAAGTAAATCCTCTTACTGACTGAGGAAGATGAGGTCATAAGAATTCGGCTCTTATGATGACCTATGTATGGTACCGACGCGATTTTTATAAATGGTCGATTGGAGTATGAGCGGTATACCTCATCTCTGCATGGCATAATGATGTTTGTAAAACATAATCAACCGCGTAGTATATCTGCTTAGGTTGAACTACGAAATACATGATTGATGTTACACTACATAGTACATATGTTCTTCATACTTCTTGAAGGATGTCAATCTGCTGTTAATTTCTTTAAAAGCTTTTATTACTTATGTTGTTCATTGATTGTTATAATAAAGCTTCTGGCGGAGAGTTATAACTCTCGCTGGGACAATTATTTAAAATTGTCTCACCCCGTAGATTTCAACTTTTTAGGTGGTCGTCGAAGACAAAGGAAACAGTCTACAGGTGACCAATACCAGCAGCAGCACCAGGAGCAGCAGTGAATCTCAGGTGGAGATATTGTCTGCTGAGTCTTGTAGTTAGATAGTCCTATGTCGTCTCTATACTCCCGGGTCCTTAGAGTTAATGGTCTGAGATTTTGGTTTTTGACTCTTGAGATTTTGTATCATGTTGTATTTAGTTACTCAAGAAGTAATATAACAGAGATGTAAACAGTTTATCTTGTTTCTATGAGGGAAGTTTTACGGTTTCAATATCTTATCTCAAAATGTTTTAATTTCCGGTGAATTTTGGTATTCCGCTGCTAATTGAATCGCTTCCGCTGAGTTTATATTGTGTTTATCTCGGGTTTTGGAGATCAGATCCCACAATTAAGTGGTATCAGAGCTCTAGGTTTGTTGAGTCTATAGAGACATAGGACTTAAGTAGTAGAGTCTATTTTAAGTGTCATCCAGTATATCTCATGGTATCTTCTGCTCACATAGGAGGAGAAGAACTTGAAGATGACTGGATCGGATGAGGAGCTTGCTGCAGAAAACAACAGTGCTACACCAAGAAGAGGTGCAGAGGAGCAAGTAGTAGAGGGACAATTACCTGAGATCCCCCTAGCTAATTCAACCATGATAAGGAATCCTTCCTTAGGAATCACTGTTGGGGAATTTAGGGCAACCATGATGTATCTAGTGGATCAAGCACTAGCAATACAACCTAGATTACCAGCCCCCAATGATGATGTTTTGGATATCAACAGAATATGTAGTCCACAACAGCAGGTTGAAACAATGGTAAATGATGAAGCCTTGAACTTAGAGCAAGTATGTGTTCAATCTCAGTCTAAGGAATCAATATTTAGTAATATAGGAGTTAGAATGCAACCAGAAAACAAGACCTGCTATAGGTGTAGGAAGCCTGGACATATTAGAAATAATTGTCCAGAAGAGAAATATAAAGGAAGAATTGAGAAAAGGCCTATCCAAACAAAGAAGCAGAGATTTGGTAATTTCAAAAGGAAAAAGTTTCTGGTGTCACCAACACAACCAGGACCTAGTATATCAAGGCAATGGTTATCCATAAAGGGTAAGGAACCCTTTAGACCACATCAAAAACTCAGAACCTGCTATCAATGTGGACAAGTAGGGCACCTGATGAGAAATTTCCCAACCATAAATGTTATGGCAAATCAACCTCCGAGGCAGAATCAGCCTGAGATAACAAATAATCCTCGAATCATGACAGGTCGGGCAAAATAAATGTTATACTTATATGTCTTTATATGATTTCTTGGATAAACTAAGAAAGTAATTGATTGAACTTCCCTTGATTAGTCCTATGAGGACTTATAATCTTTGCTTAATAAACATAGTAGATGTTTCATGTTGCTTTTATCTCTATGAGAAAGATGAAATATTAAAGAGATGTCTGAATAAAGTAAAGTAATGTTAAACCTTATACTTGTAATAATAAGAAATAAGAGAAGGAACATGATAGTATGCAAATGCATATTACCTTATCTCAGTATTTGTATACCCTGGCCAGGTATATAATTGCTGATGATAAAGTAAATATGGAAACTCCTAGATTGTTATCTTTTTGATTGCTTTGATCAAGTAGTCATTCTGAAACAATCTAATGAGTATCAAGAAATAAGAAATATGGAATTATGGGAGGTCAATCTTGTCCAGTAAAGTTGAAAGAAGGATGATAAAATAAAAATCCTCCCCATAATGTGAAAATGTGAAGAAATCATAAGATGTCCATGAATGTGTTGAATAATAACAAGGAAAGGAATAACGTCATGTAATTATCTTTATAAGATTTCTATACTAGGGCAAGAAACCAAGGATAAGATAAGGAGTAAGTATTTTATGAATGGTTGAAAATACATGATATAACTAGAGGAATATGATCCCTTCTTCTCTTTTCTTCCAGGGACATGGCAATCAAGTGGGTCTTAGGACACTTGATGTGCATAATATAAAGATGATTATGCGATATATACCTAGAAAGGTATCCGTTTATCTTGGAATTTGGTTCCAAGTTGAGAATATATGTAACAAGTATGTCCCAAGATGAAGGAAGATGACACAGATGATAGGAATCAAGATAAGAATGTAATAATATATCAAATGAATTATGTTGAATACTATGAATGGTCAACTAAGAAATCAAATTGAACATATAAAATAATATGATCATCACTTGTTAGGGCTTTATGTTTTTCATAAACAAAACTTTATGATGTTCCATAATAATGAAATGTTACTTGAAGACATTATGGTATGATTCTTAAATAATATCTACCTCCCTTTATTTGAGATTTCGAGGGCGAAATCCTTGTTAGGGGTTTATAATTTGTAACATCCCTGACCTGGGTTATGAGTTAACCCAGGGTGTTTTGCTTAATTATGTAATTAGATGTTTGTGACTATCTCGTGATATGTAGTTGAAGCTCCTGAGGAACATATGTTTCTATTTCTGTCCATTTCTAAATAATGTTGTAGTATTGATTTGTAATACAGGGACCTATGTGCAATTTACCCAATTGAAGGGATTAACTTGCAAATTTCACAAGTTAAGATGTTCCTATGATGATGAGACATCTTATGAATGAATAGGATGAGATATGATGGATTTCCTAAGCTTGGGCATCCAGATGCAGCTTGTGGAATGATCCTGGTGCTTAAAAACCCTAATGTTGGAGTAAAGTGTAATTTACCCAAATGTGGGGTTCAACTTGTAAAATACACCTTCTAGAATATCTTTTATGACTCTTGACATCATTCAAAGTAGAAATGGTGAAAGAGATGCTTTAATGGAATAATCAGATAAGAAGAATGAACTTTGTAGTAAAATCCACCTAGTATGAGTAAGGTGTCCTTCACATATGTACCTTAGTTTGTATGTTGGTTTCCCTTACCCTTAAATCTTGAGTTTTGATGGACTTTGCTTAAGTTATGATGGTTTGGATGTGCCTTACAAGGAAGGAAGGACTTAGATGAGAAATCCACAAATTAGAGGTTCTTATGGTGAAAATTTCCCTAAACTATATAAGCCTATTCCTTTGCAAACCAAGTAAATGTATCCTTTCTCTTCTTCATTTCTCATCTTCCTCAACCGACCAAGGCAGAGCTCAGGAGCTCAAGGAGATGACCAACTAGTTCTAAGGTGAGAAGAAACCATCTTCTAGCTCGGATTCTTGGAGGAATTCCTTGTATAAGGTTGGTTTTATGGTTAATTTGCTTAGGTTCCTTGTTCTAGCCGATCATCCCCATCTTTCCTTGGAAGAATCACCTTGGGCCAACCTGTGGAGCTCAAGACGCCATTAAAGTCTTGAAGCTTGGAAGCTTGGAGCTCTAGGAACAACGTTTAAGGTGGGTTTTATAACTCTAAACTTCTCTCTTTATTATGCATAACCTTGTTCTTGCAAATTATACTTAGTTTTTCTTCTTCCCCATTCTTCCTTGCATTTTTACAAGAAATCCGTGGAGTAACGAAACTTAATAGAGGTTGAAGATGATGGGTGTTATTTCCTAGGAAACTTTATCAAACGACCTTGGACCCTTTTGGTCTAAATGGTTTGCAAACAGTTTGAGATCAAACGGTCTCAAACCGTTTGGTCTCATGCGGTCTTGCAAGACCGTTTAGAATCAAACGGTCTCAAGACCGTTTGATAGGGTTGACCAAGGGAAGACCATTTAAGGGTCTGTTGGAAATATATTGAATTTAATTCCTACAAAGAATCATAACCTAATTCGAAACCAATTGCAAGTTGAAGGCACTTCAACCCCCTAAACCCTAATCGGGTTGAATTGTTGATTTTAAAAATATATTTTGGTGAGCTTTGGGTTGAAGGACCCAAACGGTCTCAAGACCATTTGGGGGTTCATCCAAACGGTCTCAAGACCGTATGGTGACAAACCAAGACCGTTTGGAGGTCTAGGGTTGAGGTAATTTGATGGTTTGAGGGTCCAATTGCAATAAGTTGATGAATTGATAAAAATGCTGATTTTAGACCTAATTAGGGTTCAACCGTGATCCGATCGACTTCGTTTTTGATGAAACTTTGGGAAAACCGTCTCAATACCGTTTGTAGGATGTGCAAACGGTCTCAAGACCATTTGGGCAATGTTTGGGTTCAATTGGAGGTCAATTGATGGGTTCAACCTTGATTTGATTCACATTGTTGAACATTAATGACTAGCCGATTGAAAAGCCTATTTGAGTTGGATTTAACCCTAATTGGCTTTCAATTGAGGGTCAATTTGGTGTCTATTGATTAAGCTTAACCCTAATTGACTCAATTTATAAGAGGTTAGCAAGAGCATGGCCAATTGAAGGCTTCAACATAAGATATCTCAACCTAGTACAACCTTTGAGTCACCTTTGAGGTCCAAACGGTTTGAGCCCATTTGGACCAAACGGTCTCAAGACCGTTTGGGCTCAAACGATCTCAAGGTCGTTTGGACCAATCGATCTCAAGATCGTTTAAGATGAAACGATTTCAAACCGCATAACCTCAAACGGTTTGGAGGTCAACTCTCCCCAAACGGTCAACGCACCCAAACGGTCTTAAGACCATTTGAGGGCAAATGGCCTTGGGTTTCGTGCGGTCTTGGAGTCAAACCTAGCAAATGGTCAACACATCCAAACAGTCTCAAGACTGTTTGGAGGTTGTATGTGTGTAACCGTTTGGAGATTTTAGGGTTGTGATTGCTTACTTCCTTGAAGGTTTTAATTGTTCCAATGGTGGTCTAATCTAAACCCTAATGGTGCCCTAGGACATTAAGAGGCTAAGTGACTAATGAATTGACCCATGATGATGACCAATGGGGCATTTTACCAATATGCCCCTGAAGGGTTCAATTGATGGGTACCTTGTTTTAAGCAAACCCTAATGACTTGAAAGTGGTGTTTTGGCTTATGTTAATCAATAAGGACTTAACCCAACTTGATTTAGAGTGATGTGATCACCATATTCTAATAAGAGGAGAGAGAATATCAACATCTACTAGTAAGAGGAGAGAGAAAGTACCATTTATGGCTGAAACTCAAATAAAGTACCTTTAATGTGTATGGATGTGCATGATTAGGGTATGATCCACTTATGTGAGATCATGGAAACCCTAATTATGATAATTAATGAATCTCAATCTATTCCGAGGGCATCAATGGTGATGCTTTCATACATGGTGATGCTATGAGCTTAAATCACCATGAAGTGAATAGAAAACCCTAATTCTATGGTAGTAATATGAAATGTTATTATTGAACCCTAATCTAGGGTAATGTTGTAAATGAAATAATTATGGGTTATGATTTTTAGTATGAAACCCTTATTATGAGTTGTAACATGAAGAATATTGTGGTCATGTAATCTAAGGGGTTTAATGACCCTGATTGAGGTGGATAAACCCTAACCCTAAGTAAGTTGAGGATAACACGAACGTGCAAGGAAGCACGGCCGTGGTGTTATATAAAAGAAATTGAAAAAGTGGAAACCTTGGAACTATGAAATCATCTAAGACTTAATTCAGGATAATAATAAGTATTGACATATAGGACAATAAGAATGGTTTGTTAACCAATACATTACAGAAAGGTGTGGCTAAAATCAATTACATAGAATGGTTATGTCATAAACATAAGAAATACGGATGAAGAACCATGTTATTGATAAGGGATTTAAAAAGTGAGATGGGCCCATAACCCATAGGTTCCAGGATTGAAACCTGGTTGTTGCCTATACATTTAAATCAGAAGAAAGTGATACATCAAGATATGATAGATATCACATTCTATAATTCAGAGTAATATTCCTTGAGGAACCTTTAAACCATTATACTTAGACAAGAGATACATGAGAATGAATGATGGGTAAATGTATACATTAAAAATATAATGAACTCAATGTATCCAATATGTATTGATTAATATTCCTTGAGAATGGGATAAGCCAAATCAAGAAGTATGATGTAATCATACTATGACATGAATAAGAAGGAATTGATACTTAGAATTGATGATCATTAGAAATATCTAAGGAATGTGGTAATCAAGATCATACAATTATTATGTCCTTGTATGCTCACTAAAGTGGTGGAACAATATGCTAGAGCTGGACTGATAACTTGAACACGAAACCCTAACAATCGAGGAATGGGATATGTTAACCCTAATCCTGGGTTATGCATTCAAAGCATGAAACCCTATGATCAAATTACATATAAGAAAGTTCTTATGCCTTTTAAGGCAAAGAGATTCAATAACCTTAGTTGAAAAAGGATAATCCTTAACTCTAAGTTGTGCTGTTAAGCATGATGAAATCTTCATAATTAAAGTATGAGATGAGGAATCATTATTCCTAATCGTAATGAAAGGGAGTGAGTAACCCTATTTGATGTAATTAAGGGAACCTAGCCTTAGTGAAGGCATAAGGGTACATCCCTAGAATTGAAAGATTAATTCTTCTTTATAAATTACTGAATTGAAAATGAATCGTTTACTTTTGTTAGTTGAATTAACCATGCAGGTTCTTATATAATGATGATCACATCCAGGTAAGGATGATGATACTATATTCATTGAAAGCATGTTATTAGCTTTATGAATAAGTGACATATCATGTTTACTCAGAAAGTGGCATCTTATGAGATGATAGGCTGTAAGAGCCATGAGTATCATCAAGGTCACGAGATGACTTGTGATAAGATGATTGAGAAATGATAATTGATGTGAGATAGGCTTGTTACATTTAGTATTCTACTTTCATAGCTGCTATGCTAATGATTATGTTTGGAAACATGTTTGATGCCAAAAGAATATTGAAATGTACCTAACTAATCAAGTATAATCATACCATGTAGAGCCATGATCATAGATTGATCATTGTCAGAGACCAAATGATGGTGAAACAGGTTTTCCTAAGGGAATTCCTGGAACATATACTTTTGTGTATATGGGGGATATGGATGCAAATAACCTTAAGTCCTGATGAAGGATTTGATGTAGGATGTACCCTTAGCCTATCAATCCTTCATTATATACTTATACTAGGGTGATGTACCACTAATCTCTCGAGGATAATCACCAATACCGCATCGATGAGAGATAAAAAAGAAATCTTTCGATAGTGAAGTGAGTAAAAAATGCCACTGTGACTCTAATAGAGAAGTTTCCAGAATACCCTGGATAGCTACTACAGCAGAGACACCAGATGTCCTGCAAGTAAATCCTCTTACTGACTGAGGAAGATGAGGTCATAAGAATCTGGATCTTTTGATGACCTATGTATGGTACCGACACAATTTTTATAAATGGTCGGTTGGAGTATGAGCGGTATACCTCATCTCCATAGGGCATAATGATGTTTGTAAAACATAATCAACCGTGTAGTATATCTGCTTAGGTTGAACTACGAAATACATGATTGATGTTACACTGCATAGCACATATGTTCTTCATACTTCTTGAATGATGTCAATCTACTGTTAATTGTTTTAAAAGCTTTTATTACTTATGTTGTTCTTTGATTGTTATAATAAAGCTTCTGGCGGAGAGTTATAACTCTCGCTGGGACAATTATTTAAAATTGTCTCACCCCGTAGATTTCAACTTTTAGGTGGTCGTAGAAGACAAAGGAAACAGTCTACATGTGACCAATACAAGCAGCAGCACCAGGAGCAACAGTGAATCTCAGGTGGAGATACTATCTACTGAGTCTTGTAGTTAGATAATCCTATGTCGTCTCTGTACTCTCGGGTCCTTAGAGTTAATGGTCTGAGATTTTGGTTTTTGACTCTTGAGATTTTGTGTCATGTTGTATTTAGTTACTCAAGAAGTAATATAATAGAGATGTAAACAGTTTATCTTGTTTCAATGAGGGAAGTTTTATGGTTTCAATATCTTATCTCAAAAAGTTTTAATTTCCTGTGAATTTTGGTATTCCGCTGCTAATCAAATCGCTTCAGCTGAGTTTATATTGTGTTTATCTCAGGTTTTGGAGATCAGAACCCACCGTTAGTTACTTCATTACATACATCATTGAGTAATATGATTCTCTAGACATTTATAATGTTACATCATTATCTCATAATTGAATTAAATAGAATAAGTAGGAAGCCTGCCTTTTTATTAATAATCAAATCATTTTACATGATTTGCTATTACAATCATCAAATGATTGGCTCTTTGGGCACACATAATAAACAGACTCCCACTTACACTTACAAATAATCACCCATAAATCTCGTTTAGAGTGATGGAACATGACCATCATGCTTCTCATTTGTAAGTGCCTTTGTCAAGGGATCAACAATGTTGTTCTTAGTTGGAAATTTGCAAATCTTAACACCTCTTTGTTGTACAATTTACCATATGAGATGATATTGCCATTATATATGCTTTGAGCACTGATGTGATTTGGGTTCCTTAGCTTGGACAATAGCTCCATTGATGTCACAATATATCTAGATTGCCTCACTGATGCTTAGAATGACCCCAAGTTCTGTGATGAGCTTCTTGATACATAAAGCCTCCTTTACTGCACTAGATGCAGTAATATAGTCAACCTCTTTTGTAGAATTTTGTAGCTATTTCTTTCTTAGAACTCTTCCATCTCATAACTCCATTATTAAGGTAAAACATGAATCTTGATTGCAATTTGTAATCATCTTGATCAGTCTAGAATTTCACATCATTTTAACCTTTTACCATCAACTCTTCCTCTTTGTCGTAGACCAACAACTGATCCTTAGTCCTACATAAGTACTTGAAGATGTTCTTCACGACTATCCAGTGAGAATCTCCTAGATTTGATTGATATCTGCTCATCATGATCAAGGAATACGAGATGTCTGGACATGTATATAACATTTTATATATGACTGATCCATTTGCTGAGGCATATGGAATCACACTCATGCATTCCCTTTCTTTACAAGAACTGGGACATTGAGCTCTAGAGATAGGGAAACCATGGCACGCAGACAAGTTTCCTCTCTCTGAGTTCTCCATGCTAAACCACTTCAACACTTTGTCAATGTATGTGCTATAACTTAGTGTGAGAAGTCTTCTAGATCTATCTATATATATCTTTATCCCCAAGATGTAGGATGCTTCTCCCAAGTCTTTCATAGAAAACATATTTCCAAGTCATGCCTTTACCTTTTGTAAAATAGGGATGTCATTCTCCATCAATAGTATGTCATCTACATACAATATGAGGAATGTAACTATGATCCCACTAACCTTCTTGTACACACAAGGTTCATCTTTATTTTGAGCAAAGACAAACCCTTTAACTATCTCATCAAAAGGGAGATTCCATCTCTGAGATGCTTACTTTAATCCATAAATTGACCTTTGTATCTGTAGCATCCAACTAACAAAAACATAATTAACTAATGCGGAAGCGTTCACTAAGCAGCGGATTATAGAAAATCACTAAAAATTTAAAACCTTTTTCAAAGAGACCCAATCATAGGAAAACTCTTTCAACAAGAACCAATGTATTACATTTACATCATGGTTCATAAGTATATATCTTATACCATCTCTTTTCAAGGGTTACAACATCAACTGCCTTGTTAAAAGCTAAACACAGACAACATAATAACCTCGAGGCATCAAGCCAAAATCTCAAAATGATACATTAAAAGCACTAAGTACTAACTCCGAGGACCTGAGAGTACAGAGACGACACATAGGACTTCTATCTACCAAACACGATAGACAGCACACTCAACCTGAGTTGTCACTGCTGTCCTTGTAGCTGCTGATGTTCTTCATCCGAAAGATATTATCAGTCTCTTTCACACTCGTTCACCTAAAAAATGTTGGTTCCCACGGGGGTGAGACAATTGAAAATTGCCCCAGCGAGAGATATAACTCTCCGCCAGAAACATCATTATTGTAGTTTAATTAATATAAAACTGAGCAGAGGATACGCAGTTTAGATCATTCTCATCTTTTAAAGTATTACACATATCTATGATTGAACAGTAATTCATCTATTCTCTTTATAAGAAATAGAAAGAACATGTATAACATTCATCTACCATACATTTTCAACATCTCAAGCTTTGCTCATGTCATTCATTATTCTGATGTGTCACCCATGATTCATTCTTGTTTCTATTTGTTGGCCTTAGCCAATCTGCTAAACAAGTATTCACTTATGCCAGACATGTGATTATATAAATCATCATGTATTATTCAAGCATTAAACTATATCAATCATGTATAAATGTTTCAGGCATTGGACTATACCAATCCTGATTACACATCCAGGCATTGGACTTTAACCAAACCTAATTACAGGCATTAAGCCTCTGTCAGGTATTTCTAATTATAGAGGCATGGATAGCATGTGAAACATAACTATCAACATGAGATATCTAGCATCATGATTATAATCAACAGTAGCAGTAAGATATCAACATAAGCATGACCATTGTATGTACACAATTACAGTCTTATGCATATCCACAACATAAGTATAATTACTATCTCTTAGTTGCACTAAGCATCATCTTTATGTAAAGAGAACAAACATGGGTTTCCATTCAATGTGAAGCGTCATGTATAACCCTAAACAGATATGCTATACGGCTGTATTACATCTTTTATTATGCCCTGGGGAATTTGAATTGTACCATTCAAAGTCCAACCGACCCCTGCGAAGGGCTATTCGGTTCCGTACAAGATCTAGGAGTACCGGCATCCTAAGATCTCTTCCCCTCGGTCAGTACGAGTAAACTGCAGTGACATACCAGTCAAACTGCCAACAGTGACATATAGTCAACTGATAACAACTAGTCCGTACTTGGTACAAGTTACGACACTAGAAAACAGGGTATACAAAACCCTCTAATCCGAGGTACAACCGCAGCTGTCCTCAATCACATCAAATATTTGAGGCATGACCATAGCCATCCTCTGTAACCTGCAATTGTGGATGACAAGTATATATATATCCTCAACCTGCCACCCCCGCATATTCAACAATATGCGCTCCGAGTTTCCCTTAGGAATACTCGTTTCACCATCCAGCAAGTTCTGACACTGAAGATGGTTCTACGGCACAGGGCACTACATGATTAGAGTTGCACTTGATTAGTTATGCCAATTGGGTGAATTAAGGCTGCATCAAACAAGTGGACATACAAACCCTAATTCATTTCTAGCAAGCATATAAATATCAAAACCTGAAAAGATATAAAACATATGAAACATAATTTCTCATCTCTTCATCACATGGTAATATTCACTTGCCATTCATTAGATTACACCAATTATCATATTATCACAGGATATAAATCCTTTTCACAATAGCACAGGGTATCAACCCTTATCAACATAAGAGGAATACACCTCATTCAGGGCTCAATCATGCCCATGAAACATCTTGTTACTTCTTACCAGGTAACATCTAACCATATGGCTCACAAGGCCATTAAACATCTTGTCACCTCTCACTAGGCAACAATAACATATTAACTCATGTAATATAATAGTAACACCACTATTTCCTCCACAGGGTTAGGGTTTACTATTCACATCAATTAGGGTTTCATGTTTATTTTATCAATACAACCCTAATATATTGTTCCATACATCTAGGAGCATCCATCGACATTCCAAGTATTTAATATTCTTATCATTTATCATTAAATGATCATCAACACAAGGTATGAGTTTATCTCTCATCATTATCATGGTATGATTACATCATACTCATTTTAGCTTACTTATCAAGTATGTTAAACTCATTACCTTTCATTGTGACAATTTACATAACACTCTCCTTGTGTATCTTATCTAAAAATATTGGATTTGAGATGCATCAAGGTATATCAACCCTGAAATGCTAAATGTGATATCTATCATGTCTCAATGTATCACTTCCCTCATCACTTCTATCTTACATGAGTTTATTAACTTATCTTATAATAAGGAATTTCACATCTTAATACTTTCATCCACCAACCTATCACCTTTACCATGATGTGCATAGATCACACACAAGGATTGTCCAACTATCTTCAATGATATGGACTCATCTCAAATTAAGGCATTGCTTGTTATAAGGTTGCCTATAGTCAACCACTTAAGATATTTCATCATTATAGGGTATTACTCATTATTTCATCATTAAGGTTTACTCATATCATTACCCATACATTAGGGTTATGATTTATCATCATATTGCCCATGATTAGAATTCCATGCACTATAGCCCAAATTTAGGGTTTTACATAGCTTTACTCTGTGTTAGGTTTAAGGTTTCATATGACATCTCCCTCAATTAGGGTTTCACATGGAATCATCCTCAATTAGAGTTTCTCAGGGAATCACCCTCAATTAGGGTTTCACTAATCATCCCAATTAGGGTTTCATTCAATTACCCATAAATTAGGGATTCATTATTCCTCTAATTAGGGTTTGGTATTTCATTACCTTAAATTAGAGTTACCCAAGTCATTACCCTTAATTAGGGTTACACTATTACCCTTAATTAGGGTTACACTATTACCCTAGATTAGGGTTTTACTCAAAATTTCCCTAAATCAGGGTTAGGGTTCGTTAACCTTCTCAATTAGGGTTTCTTGATCTCTTTACTAAGGATCCTACCCTAAATCACCATATGAATCATACTCATGTATGAATTCATTTCTATCATTCTCTCCACTTGATTTGGTTACATCAACCATATGATCAAATACAAACAACTATGTTTGACATAGTATACTGAGTTATTGCTTCCATAAACAATTAGGGTTTGCTTAATTGAATAGCCTTCAACTCACGATTCCTTGGGAGTTAATCCCTCAAATTTGGTGAGTCATTATACCACATCATTAGGAACAGTAATCCCAAACATTAAACCCTTGGTCAATGCATTCAAACGGTCTTGAGACCGTTTACTCAAAAAGGTCAATTAAATCAGATTGAAAATCAGCACTTAATTCAATTAGGTTTCCCTAATTGATTAGGCTTCAACTCACGATTCCTTGGGAGTTAATCCCTCAAATTTGTAGGGTCATTAACCAACATCATTATAAACAGGAATCCCAAACGGTCAATGCTTGGTCAACACACTCAAATGATTTTGAAACCGTTTTCCCAAACAGGTCAAGTTGATCAGGTTGAAAATCAGCATTTAATTCAATTCGATTTATCTAATTGATTGGCCTTCAACTCACGATTCCTTTGGAGTTAACCCCTAAAATTTGGAGGGTCATTATCCTACATAATTAGGAACAAGATTCCCAAACGGTCAACGCTTGTTCAACCATATCAAACGGTCTTGAAACCGTTTTCCCTAAAACAGTTTTCTGAAACTGCATAGCCAATCAATTTAAAACGATTTGGAATAGATATCAAGACCATTTGGCTTGGTACTTTTCTTTGTATACGCATATAGGATGATGTCATCATCCCCTTCCTTCGAAAAACCAAGAACAGCAACTGTTCTTGATGGAAATTGCAGCAAGGAAACAAGTATGTATCAAATTGAAGAAAACAATCAACAAAGCATAATTGATTGATGCAATAGCAATGATTAAGGGTTTGAGTTATAAAACCCGCCTCCAATTGAGCTCCAAAGCTTCAAGCTCACGCCATTAATGGTGGATGAAGCTCTAGCAACTCCCCCTAAGCTCGTCCTCAAGCTTTTGGATGAAAAAGTTGGCTAGGGTTGAAGAGGAGATCCAAATAAGAAGAAATCAATGATTTATTTTTTTTTTTCCACCATGGAATCAAGGAGAACGAAGGTCAAGGACCTTACCAACAGGTTGGGGTCGTCCTCCTGCTCCTCCACAGCTCCTTAGTCGTTTTCCAAGCAAGGGTAAAGAAAAGAATCCGAAATAGCCTTTGTTTTGGCTTGGTAAAGGTACTTTTATAAGAAACTTGATGAGAGAGAAAATGCATTATTAAAATGCATTAAATTCCAAAAATATGGCCGCCTCTTCCCCCTCAAATTCCCCTCAAAATCCTTAAGGACGAGGCTATCTTCATTGCCTCTTATTCCTCTTCATTATCCATCAATTTAAAGAAAAGAAAATTAAGCACCTTAGATCATATTATAATAATATTCCAATTTGAGTGGATATTGCTTTTCTTTATAATAATGGTGAGTGGGTTATCCACTTGCTTGAGATATTTTCGTGGCCTAGCAAAGTCACAAATGTGTTCACACTTGAGAAAATTCAACCATCTCGTTTTTGGTTGAAGGCCCTTCAATTATTATATTTGTTTTTACACTAAATAGAATTAGGGTTTCAATTAGGATTAAATCTTGATTATTTTAATATCAAGATTCTCTCTCCTCCAACTTAATTCAAATGAGGCGCCCCTCTCATTTTATTTTCTCTACTTGATGCCAAGAAACATTAGGGACCTTATTGAAGTGGTAATTTACATATTACACCCTGGGTTTTGGGTAAATTGCACATTACACCAAAACTAGGTTTTCATGCACATACATTGCTTTATCAGCTCTTTCTTGGTATTTAGGCTTCCATAAGCCATACCTCAGCATCATATTTACTCTCATGATGCTTCAACACATGAGGAACATATTATCATGCACAATTTGCACTTAAACCCCTCAACTTGGGTAATTTGCACTTTAGTCCAAAACAGGCAAAACATTGATTTCAACAATGTTCAAAAAGGATAAGAATTGTAATATAAGTTCCTCTTGAACCATAATTACCTTTCACAAGATGAGATTAAGCATTTAATCATCTTTCTTAATCAAAACACCTAGGGTTAAGGTATAACCCAGGTCAGGGGTGTTACAAATTATAAACCCCTAACAAGGATTTCGTCCTCGAAATCCAGATAAAGGAAGAAAAATGTATATTATTCATCATACTATCTAGTCTTCACATATCATCTCCTTATTATAGATACACCATAAAACTTTGATCAGCACCAAGTGTTTCCATACAAAATTCTCATAGAATCAACACACAAGGCACATGCCCCACTGTCCCTCATCATTGACTATAGAGTCAACTTTGTGTCAAATAACACTTTTCTTATTCAGAGAAGCATCATACATTCTTTATTAGTATCGTGTTTATGCAGAGCATAAACCCCTAACATATGATGTTCATATTATTATAATCAGACTAATTTCACAGTTGACCAATCCAGGTAGCCAACCTAACCCATATGATATCTCTCAGATACCATAATCTTTCACCTTGATATCTATCACATGTGTTGGAAACACATCATATATATCTCTTCCTTTCATCTTGGAACATTATGTGTTTCATATGTCCTCATCTTGGGACCAAAGTCCAAGATAACTGATACTTTTCTAAGTATCCATCACATGAACACATTTATCTTATGCACATCAAGTGTCCTAAGACCCACTTGATGGTCATGTCCCTGAAAGGAAAGAAAACAAGGATTCATATTCCTCTTATTAATTTATGTATTTTCAACTATTCATGAATCATTTACTCTTTAGCTCTTCCTAGGTTCCTTGCCTTTAGCATAGGAATTATAAGGATGATTACATGACATTATCCATTTAGCATGTTTATGATCATCTCATGATCTCATCATATTTCCCATTTCTTCGTTAGGGAAAATACATTTATTATACTTACATCATTATTGAACAGGTTTCATTTCCCTTATTCTTATCCTTATCTTATGAGGAGTACACTTTTAGTTCCTCATACAACATGCTCATTTGAGATTATCTCAGACTTCTCTTTCTTATACTTAGTATATCACACATTTATTCATTCCATATTTCTGATTTCATGATACTCATTAGATTGTATCAGAATGACTGCTTGATCAGGGCAATCAGAGAGATTACAATCTAAGAGTTTCCATACTCACTTTATCATCAATAGTTGTATACCTGGCCAGGGTATATAAATACTGAGATTAGGTAGTATGCACTTTATTTGCGATCATATTCCTCACTTTTAATATCATTATACACACATGACTTTCCCATGTTCCAACATGACTAAGTCATTTAGGAACTCTTTTAAAGCTCAAACTTCTGTATTAAGGACTGATAACCTAGATCGTAAAGCTAGTATCCAGTCCACTATATGCATTACTATTGCTCTAATCTACCCAACAGTAATACTTAAAGAAAGATTTTCTTATCATAAATGGATCAACTAGGAGACTCTTAGGCAATTGTCTCTGTCTTGTCTGCTCCCATGCACCTCTTCTTGGTGCAATATTGCTGCTCTCAGCAGCAATCTCCTCATGTGACCCAGTCATCTTTAAGTTCTTCTTCTCTTATATGAGCAGAAGACATTATCAGATACACTAGATGATACCAGAACAGACTCTACTACCTTAGTCCTATGTCTCTGTAGACTCAGCGAACCTAGAGCTCTGATACCACTTAATTGTAGCATCCAACTAACAAAAACATAATTAACTAATGCGGAAGCGTTCACTAAGCAGCGGATTATAGAAAATCACTAAAAATTTAAAACCTTTTTCAAAGAGACCCAATCATAGGAAAACTCTTTCAACAAGAACCAATGTATTACATTTACATCATGGTTCATAAGTATATATCTTATACCATCTCTTTTCAAGGGTTACAACATCAACTGCCTTGTTAAAAGCTAAACACAGACAACATAATAACCTCGAGGCATCAAGCCAAAATCTCAAAATGATACATTAAAAGCACTAAGTACTAACTCCGAGGACCTGAGAGTACAGAGACGACACATAGGACTTCTATCTACCAAACACGATAGACAGCACACTCAACCTGAGTTGTCACTGCTGTCCTTGTAGCTGCTGATGTTCTTCATCCGAAAGATATTATCAGTCTCTTTCACACTCGTTCACCTAAAAAATGTTGGTTCCCACGGGGGTGAGACAATTGAAAATTGCCCCAGCGAGAGATATAACTCTCCGCCAGAAACATCATTATTGTAGTTTAATTAATATAAAACTGAGCAGAGGATACGCAGTTTAGATCATTCTCATCTTTTAAAGTATTACACATATCTATGATTGAACAGTAATTCATCTATTCTCTTTATAAGAAATAGAAAGAACATGTATAACATTCATCTACCATACATTTTCAACATCTCAAGCTTTGCTCATGTCATTCATTATTCTGATGTGTCACCCATGATTCATTCTTGTTTCTATTTGTTGGCCTTAGCCAATCTGCTAAACAAGTATTCACTTATGCCAGACATGTGATTATATAAATCATCATGTATTATTCAAGCATTAAACTATATCAATCATGTATAAATGTTTCAGGCATTGGACTATACCAATCCTGATTACACATCCAGGCATTGGACTTTAACCAAACCTAATTACAGGCATTAAGCCTCTGTCAGGTATTTCTAATTATAGAGGCATGGATAGCATGTGAAACATAACTATCAACATGAGATATCTAGCATCATGATTATAATCAACAGTAGCAGTAAGATATCAACATAAGCATGACCATTGTATGTACACAATTACAGTCTTATGCATATCCACAACATAAGTATAATTACTATCTCTTAGTTGCACTAAGCATCATCTTTATGTAAAGAGAACAAACATGGGTTTCCATTCAATGTGAAGCGTCATGTATAACCCTAAACAGATATGCTATACGGCTGTATTACATCTTTTATTATGCCCTGGGGAATTTGAATTGTACCATTCAAAGTCCAACCGACCCCTGCGAAGGGCTATTCGGTTCCGTACAAGATCTAGGAGTACCGGCATCCTAAGATCTCTTCCCCTCGGTCAGTACGAGTAAACTGCAGTGACATACCAGTCAAACTGCCAACAGTGACATATAGTCAACTGATAACAACTAGTCCGTACTTGGTACAAGTTACGACACTAGAAAACAGGGTATACAAAACCCTCTAATCCGAGGTACAACCGCAGCTGTCCTCAATCACATCAAATATTTGAGGCATGACCATAGCCATCCTCTGTAACCTGCAATTGTGGATGACAAGTATATATATATCCTCAACCTGCCACCCCCGCATATTCAACAATATGCGCTCCGAGTTTCCCTTAGGAATACTCGTTTCACCATCCAGCAAGTTCTGACACTGAAGATGGTTCTACGGCACAGGGCACTACATGATTAGAGTTGCACTTGATTAGTTATGCCAATTGGGTGAATTAAGGCTGCATCAAACAAGTGGACATACAAACCCTAATTCATTTCTAGCAAGCATATAAATATCAAAACCTGAAAAGATATAAAACATATGAAACATAATTTCTCATCTCTTCATCACATGGTAATATTCACTTGCCATTCATTAGATTACACCAATTATCATATTATCACAGGATATAAATCCTTTTCACAATAGCACAGGGTATCAACCCTTATCAACATAAGAGGAATACACCTCATTCAGGGCTCAATCATGCCCATGAAACATCTTGTTACTTCTTACCAGGTAACATCTAACCATATGGCTCACAAGGCCATTAAACATCTTGTCACCTCTCACTAGGCAACAATAACATATTAACTCATGTAATATAATAGTAACACCACTATTTCCTCCACAGGGTTAGGGTTTACTATTCACATCAATTAGGGTTTCATGTTTATTTTATCAATACAACCCTAATATATTGTTCCATACATCTAGGAGCATCCATCGACATTCCAAGTATTTAATATTCTTATCATTTATCATTAAATGATCATCAACACAAGGTATGAGTTTATCTCTCATCATTATCATGGTATGATTACATCATACTCATTTTAGCTTACTTATCAAGTATGTTAAACTCATTACCTTTCATTGTGACAATTTACATAACACTCTCCTTGTGTATCTTATCTAAAAATATTGGATTTGAGATGCATCAAGGTATATCAACCCTGAAATGCTAAATGTGATATCTATCATGTCTCAATGTATCACTTCCCTCATCACTTCTATCTTACATGAGTTTATTAACTTATCTTATAATAAGGAATTTCACATCTTAATACTTTCATCCACCAACCTATCACCTTTACCATGATGTGCATAGATCACACACAAGGATTGTCCAACTATCTTCAATGATATGGACTCATCTCAAATTAAGGCATTGCTTGTTATAAGGTTGCCTATAGTCAACCACTTAAGATATTTCATCATTATAGGGTATTACTCATTATTTCATCATTAAGGTTTACTCATATCATTACCCATACATTAGGGTTATGATTTATCATCATATTGCCCATGATTAGAATTCCATGCACTATAGCCCAAATTTAGGGTTTTACATAGCTTTACTCTGTGTTAGGTTTAAGGTTTCATATGACATCTCCCTCAATTAGGGTTTCACATGGAATCATCCTCAATTAGAGTTTCTCAGGGAATCACCCTCAATTAGGGTTTCACTAATCATCCCAATTAGGGTTTCATTCAATTACCCATAAATTAGGGATTCATTATTCCTCTAATTAGGGTTTGGTATTTCATTACCTTAAATTAGAGTTACCCAAGTCATTACCCTTAATTAGGGTTACACTATTACCCTTAATTAGGGTTACACTATTACCCTAGATTAGGGTTTTACTCAAAATTTCCCTAAATCAGGGTTAGGGTTCGTTAACCTTCTCAATTAGGGTTTCTTGATCTCTTTACTAAGGATCCTACCCTAAATCACCATATGAATCATACTCATGTATGAATTCATTTCTATCATTCTCTCCACTTGATTTGGTTACATCAACCATATGATCAAATACAAACAACTATGTTTGACATAGTATACTGAGTTATTGCTTCCATAAACAATTAGGGTTTGCTTAATTGAATAGCCTTCAACTCACGATTCCTTGGGAGTTAATCCCTCAAATTTGGTGAGTCATTATACCACATCATTAGGAACAGTAATCCCAAACATTAAACCCTTGGTCAATGCATTCAAACGGTCTTGAGACCGTTTACTCAAAAAGGTCAATTAAATCAGATTGAAAATCAGCACTTAATTCAATTAGGTTTCCCTAATTGATTAGGCTTCAACTCACGATTCCTTGGGAGTTAATCCCTCAAATTTGTAGGGTCATTAACCAACATCATTATAAACAGGAATCCCAAACGGTCAATGCTTGGTCAACACACTCAAATGATTTTGAAACCGTTTTCCCAAACAGGTCAAGTTGATCAGGTTGAAAATCAGCATTTAATTCAATTCGATTTATCTAATTGATTGGCCTTCAACTCACGATTCCTTTGGAGTTAACCCCTAAAATTTGGAGGGTCATTATCCTACATAATTAGGAACAAGATTCCCAAACGGTCAACGCTTGTTCAACCATATCAAACGGTCTTGAAACCGTTTTCCCTAAAACAGTTTTCTGAAACTGCATAGCCAATCAATTTAAAACGATTTGGAATAGATATCAAGACCATTTGGCTTGGTACTTTTCTTTGTATACGCATATAGGATGATGTCATCATCCCCTTCCTTCGAAAAACCAAGAACAGCAACTGTTCTTGATGGAAATTGCAGCAAGGAAACAAGTATGTATCAAATTGAAGAAAACAATCAACAAAGCATAATTGATTGATGCAATAGCAATGATTAAGGGTTTGAGTTATAAAACCCGCCTCCAATTGAGCTCCAAAGCTTCAAGCTCACGCCATTAATGGTGGATGAAGCTCTAGCAACTCCCCCTAAGCTCGTCCTCAAGCTTTTGGATGAAAAAGTTGGCTAGGGTTGAAGAGGAGATCCAAATAAGAAGAAATCAATGATTTATTTTTTTTTTTCCACCATGGAATCAAGGAGAACGAAGGTCAAGGACCTTACCAACAGGTTGGGGTCGTCCTCCTGCTCCTCCACAGCTCCTTAGTCGTTTTCCAAGCAAGGGTAAAGAAAAGAATCCGAAATAGCCTTTGTTTTGGCTTGGTAAAGGTACTTTTATAAGAAACTTGATGAGAGAGAAAATGCATTATTAAAATGCATTAAATTCCAAAAATATGGCCGCCTCTTCCCCCTCAAATTCCCCTCAAAATCCTTAAGGACGAGGCTATCTTCATTGCCTCTTATTCCTCTTCATTATCCATCAATTTAAAGAAAAGAAAATTAAGCACCTTAGATCATATTATAATAATATTCCAATTTGAGTGGATATTGCTTTTCTTTATAATAATGGTGAGTGGGTTATCCACTTGCTTGAGATATTTTCGTGGCCTAGCAAAGTCACAAATGTGTTCACACTTGAGAAAATTCAACCATCTCGTTTTTGGTTGAAGGCCCTTCAATTATTATATTTGTTTTTACACTAAATAGAATTAGGGTTTCAATTAGGATTAAATCTTGATTATTTTAATATCAAGATTCTCTCTCCTCCAACTTAATTCAAATGAGGCGCCCCTCTCATTTTATTTTCTCTACTTGATGCCAAGAAACATTAGGGACCTTATTGAAGTGGTAATTTACATATTACACCCTGGGTTTTGGGTAAATTGCACATTACACCAAAACTAGGTTTTCATGCACATACATTGCTTTATCAGCTCTTTCTTGGTATTTAGGCTTCCATAAGCCATACCTCAGCATCATATTTACTCTCATGATGCTTCAACACATGAGGAACATATTATCATGCACAATTTGCACTTAAACCCCTCAACTTGGGTAATTTGCACTTTAGTCCAAAACAGGCAAAACATTGATTTCAACAATGTTCAAAAAGGATAAGAATTGTAATATAAGTTCCTCTTGAACCATAATTACCTTTCACAAGATGAGATTAAGCATTTAATCATCTTTCTTAATCAAAACACCTAGGGTTAAGGTATAACCCAGGTCAGGGGTGTTACAGTATCTTATAGACTTTATTGGAAAACTTTGGATCTATATACCCCTCAGGTTGTGTCATGTACACATCCTCGACAAGATTATCATTAAGGAATGTGGTTTGAACATCCATTTGCCAAATATCATAGTCATGATAAGATGTAATAGCAAGCATCATCCTGATGGATTTAACCATGGCCACTAGAGAAAAGGTTTCGTTATAGTCAACACTTTTAACTTGTTTGAAACCCTTTGCAACCAATCTTTCCTTATAGGTTTGAAAATTTCCATCCATGCCGGTCTTCTTCTTGAAGACCCACTTGCACTGTATGGGTTTTACCCCTTCAGGTGGATCCACTAAAGTCCATACTTTGTTGGTATACATGGATTCCATCTCAGATCTCATGACCTCAAGCCATTTCTCAGACTCTGGTCCCTCTATAGGATCTTTATAGGTTATTGTCTCATTACTGATGACCAATTCACTGTCATCCTGAATCACAAGATATCCAAATCTTTTAGGCTCAAGGTGTGTCCTTTTAGATCTACCGGATTCTTTTGTTACTTTAGGAATTTGAGATTCCACAACACTTTGTGAATCTTTAGGTTCCTCTTGTACATATAATGGTTCAATGTTTTCTTATTAGTGTCGAGCCTCTTCAAGTCCTACTTGTCTCCCTCTGACTCCTTTGGAAGTAGAATCCATTTCAAGGAATACGTCATGTCTGGAAACAAACACTTTGTTGTCAGATGGATTATACAAGTAGTATCTCATGGTTTCCTTGGTATATCCAATAAAATAATATTTTTCAGATCTAGGTCCAAGCTTTTTAGGAAACATTTTCTTGACATAAGCTTCACAGCCCCAAATCCTTATAAAAGACATTTTGGGGCATTTACCAATCCATATCTCATATGGCGTCTTTTGAACCGACTAAGATGGTACTCAGTTTAGTGTAAACACGGGGGTTTGTAGAGCATGTCCCCAGAAGGTTATCGGAAGCTTGACTAAACTCATCATTGATCGTACCATATCTAACAACCTATGATTCCTTCTTTCTAATACACCATTATGTTTTGGTGTTCCATGTGGAGTCCACTAGGATACAATCCCATGGAATCTCATAAGGTCCTCAAACTCTTGGCTTATGTATTCTCCACCTCGATTGGAACAAAGTCCCTTTATACTTTCACCAAGTTGGTTCTTTTACTTCATTCATAAACTCTTTAAACTTTTCAAGAGCTTCCTGCTTGTGTCTCATCAGGTAGACATACCCGTACCTATTGAAGTCATCGGTAAAGGTAATGAAGTACTTGTACCCACCTCTAGCATATGTTCTAAAAGGGCCACTTACATCAGTATGTATGAGTCCTAATAGATCACTAGCCCTTTCACTACTGCTAGTGAAGGGGGTCTTGGTCATCTTACCCAACAAACAAGATTCACATGTCTCTATTGATTTAAAATAAAAAGATTCCATATAACCATCCTTATGGAGTCTAGGTCTGTTTTGTTTGAGTCATTGGGGTTTTTCCTTTTGATATTCATGTTATATACACCTATCTCTAGATCTATCAAGTATAGACCATAAGACATTGGGGTACTGACATAAAAAATCCCAATGTTACTAATAGAACATCTTTTATTCTTTATTAGAAATTCAAATCCTTTCTTGTCCAAATAAGATATAGATATGATGTTCCTATTAATAGCAGGTACGTAATAGTAGTTCTTGTTGACCTAGAGGTTATACATTGCCTATATTTTGATAATGACTTAACCATTCCATTCATATGTATCTAATATGTGTGTTTAAGATTGTTTGTAGGCATTAGGTACATGAAAAGGATCCAAAATCCAAAGCCCTGTAATGGCTCAAGTTCAAGTCAAAAGAGCTACAAGTGTTCTTTTATGGAAATATATGTAAATGACCTTAGGACATATTTGTAATCACTTGTAATGATGAATTGACTTGTAACTAAGGTGAGAAAATTGATTGGGACATAAAACACCAATGTTAGATCACTTTTAGATGCATATTCAAAAATTGACATCAGGTTGTCAATCGATCGAGTTTCCCCCCAGAAAAAACTCGACCGATCCATCTTGGTTAATTTTTTGAAGATAGCATCGGTCGAGTTGTGTTTACACAGAACTTGACCGATCAAGTGGTTGACCAAAACGATCTTCAGGGATCGTTCGAGTTTCCCCAGGACAAACTCAACCGACCGTTTGAATATCGGTTTTGTCTTTTACATGATCGATCGAGTTACCTTTATTGAAACTCAACCGATTGTATTGTACGAAATTTGTAGAAAAAAGTGATGTGACCATTGGTGGGTTATTTGATCGAAAATAGAGATGTTTTCTTGAAGAAAAATGGCTATATTTCTGCCCAAGACTTCACCTAACTCAAAGCAACACCCTCATATATATATAGAACACTTAGAGTTCATTCCAAGGCTGCTCTTTCATTGCAAACTCAGTTCTACCATAGCTGAGAGTGTTCTAAGCCTTTGAGCCCCTTTCTCTCACTACCTTCAAGTCAAATTCATGAGTATGAGTGAGATAGGTTCTTGTGTAAGAGAGCTACTCCATGTGTTGATGTAAAAGCTCTCCTCCTTCATCTTCCTACCTCCATTCCTTTGAAGATAGTTTAAGATCCCTCTCCAACTGAAGGAGAAGGAGGTGTTGTTCTTCAAGGTTGAAGAAGGCAAGCTGCTTGAGGTCTCCAAGTGAAGGAGATAGGTGCTCCAGATCTCTGAGTGAAGGAGAAAAGCAAGGCAACACTGAAGGAAGATAGGTAATCCCTTGAAGGCAGAATACTTAAAGAAAGTAGTGGGTAAGTCCATGTTGATGGTTGAAGATTCCATACTTCAAGTGGGTAAGCTCCATCTATAGGTTGAAGATCTTTGCGTGAGGTACTAAGCCCTTGGATGTGTGGTTGTTGTATCTTATAATCTTATTGTGGAATATAAGAGTACCAAGATTGCAAATCCTAGAGACTAACCCACTCTAGGTAGTGGACTGACATTGCTCCTAAGTTTAGGACATGGAACCACTCTAAACCACTTGTCCAAGTTCTTTCTATTCCTTGTCTCTCATCCTTGTTGTCCATGTTAGATTAAGGCATCAAATTGTTGCTTGTTTAAATTTCTATAATCAATATAATTCGGTGATCTAATCAATTTTGTGAGAATTGTGAAACTCTATTAAACCCCCCACCTCTAGAGCCCATTGATCCAACAAGTGGTATCAGAGTAGGTCTTCTCCAAGCTACTTCAACAAGATGGAGAAGATGGGCGATTCGACACTTGGTTCACTTAGCCTAGAAGGAAGCTTATCCATGAGACCTCCGGTCTTTGATGACACCAACTATCTCTAGTGGAAGAGAAGGATGTAGTTCTACCTTCAAGGTGTGAGTTATGAAATGTGGAAGATAGTCCACCTCAAATATGAAGATCGAAAGGGGGACATCACCACATGGACTGGAGCTGAAATGAAGCATGCTCAACTCAACGCTAAAGCTGTGAGCATCATATGCGCTGCCCTCACTCCATCCGAGTTCAACCGGATCTCTTCATGGGACACAACACATGAGATATGTCACAAATTGTGTGTCACCTATGAAGGAATAGAGCAAGTGAAGGAAGCCAGATCTACATGCTTGGTGGTCTTCTAGAGAACTTCAAGATGGGTAAGAATGAGAGAATGTTTGATATGTACACTAGGCTCAATGTCATCATAAATGGTTTAGCATCCCTTAGGAGTTTGCTAGATAAAGGCAACATCAACTCCAAGATCTTAAGATCTCTTCCAAAGAGATGGGACCCCAAGGTGACATCCATTGAAGAGGTGTACAAGCTAAGTGAGCTTTAAATCGAGGAGATGGTTGGAAATATTCATGCTCATAAGCCTAGGCTTGACAAGCAAGAAGAGGAAGAGAAGAGAGAAGAAAAAGAGTCCAAGAAGACAAAGGACACGACCTTCAAAGCACAAATTGAAGAAATGGTGCGGCAACAACAACTTGCTTTGAAGTCCCCCAGCCCTTCCTCAAGTGAAGATGAAGGTCCTAATGAGAATGAGGCAAACTACTCAAAGGGAAAACACTTCAAGAGAAATCCCTCATCTTCAACTCCAAGGGCTATGAGTGTGGTAAAAAAGGCCACTACAAGAGTGACTGCCCCAAGGCCAAGAAGAGCCACCATAAGAGCAGCCACAAGAAAGATAAGGAGCACAAGAGATAAGGAAAATACAAGAGGAAGGACAAGAAAGAAAGAATATCAAGAGATGCAACCCATGCAGCTTGGGAGGAGTCTTCTTCAAGCTCCTCAAGCTCCGAATATGGATAATGTCATCTTGTTCTCATGGCCTCTACTAGTAAAGATGTATGTGAGGTAAGTGAGGGAAGCAAGGTCAGTGAAGTAAATTTGCTAGAGCTTTTTAAAGAAACTATCATTGATATGCTAAATGAATGCCAATCATCCTTTACTAAATGCAAATCTAAAAGGAAAAGGTTAGGCAAGATAGTTGATGATCTTTATGCTAAAATTGAAATCCTTGATAAAAATGAAAAAGTACTCCTTGATAACATAGACTCTTTGCAAGGGCAATTTCGTGACCTTGAGCTTCAACATAATGGAGTAGAGGTTGAGAATGGTGTATATCTTAAAAATATTGAAAATCTTAAGATAGAAAACCAAAAGATCCTAGATGAGCTTAATGTTATTAAAACTAAAAATATGGAACTCAAAATCATGGATAATGCTAGGAGAAATGAAGTTTATCCTTATAAAAGAGAAATTGTTTTTCTTAAATCTAAAAATGCCAAATTGCTTACTTAAGTAAATGACTTATCTTCTAGACCTATTTTGAAAGTATTGAAGTTGCTAGCATAGCTTTAGAAAGATATTCTTTTAATACTAAAGCCGTCTGTCCTGAGGCTGATCCATTGCATGCTAGGGATGATCTTGCTAGTCTTTCTACTACAGTCATTAACCTTAGTGATGATAATGCCAAGTTAAGATCTTCTTTGCAAAAGTTTCTCTCAGGAAAGAAATCCCTCAATGATGTCCTAGAACACTCTACCAAACATGTTGGTACTAGCGGTTTGGGATATGATGGGACTACTCCTAAAGGTAAGAAAAAGAGCAAGAGCAAGGGTAAGAAGAAGAGTGTGGAACCTCCTATTTTCCAAGGAGAGACTTCCGACTCTAAGAACCCTATGGTTTGTGTTCATTGTAAATGTGATGACCATTACTCCACTTATTGTCCTTACAAGCCCAAGGGGACCAACCCAAAGATGAAATGGGTCCCCAAGCTAACCTCGGATCCCAAAGTTTGAGTTGGGTTCCAACATCCTTCTTTCTTGCAGGTTAAAAAGAGATGGATTGTTGATAGTGGCTGCTCTAAGGACATGACTGGAGAAATCAGCCATTTCAACAAGTTTGTGAAAAAGAAAGGAGGATCGCTAACCTTTGGGGACAACAAGAAGGGTAAGTTCATAGGTGAGGGTGATGTGGGTAATGAGCTATGTATTAAAAATGTGTTGCTTGTTGATGGCCTATATCACAATTTGATTATTGTTAGTCAACTTTGTGACAATGGATATTTTGTGTTGTTTACTTCTTTAGAATGCTTGCTTCTATATTTCCTCTCCTACAATGTTATATATAAGGGAACTAGAAATGGTAATCTTTATGTTATTGTTCTCTTTGGAATCACCGTTTGGGTCATGTGAATATGCATCAAATGAAGAAATTGAGAAAAAAGGATTTGGTTAAAGGACTTTCCAAGTTGGATTTTGAAAAGGATGAGGAATGCCAACATGTACACAAGGGAAACAAACCAAATCCTCCTTCAAATCTAAAGGAGTCATGAGTACCAAGAAAGTTCTTGAACTTCTTCATATTGATCTATTCAGACCAATGAGAATGCAAACGCTTCGTGGTTCCAAGTATTGTCTTGTTATTGTTGATGATTTATCTCGCTATACTTGGACCTTCTTTCTCATTTCTAAAAGTGATATTCTTGATGTTTTCTAAGCTTCTGTAAATGGGGTGAAAATGAAGCTTCTTTCCAGATTGTTTCTATTGGTAGTGATCATGGGGGAGAATTTGAAAATGATCTTTTTGAGCATTTTTGTGAAAAATCTGGTTATTCACACAATTTGTCTTCTCCTTGTATGCCTCAACAAAATGGGATTGTAGAGAGAAAGAACAGGTCACTACAAGAGATGGCTAGGACCATGCTTCTTGGATATGACAATCCTAAGAAGTTTTGGGCTGAAGTCGTTAGCACCTCATGCTTTGTGCAAAACCGAGTTTTTACACATCCTTCTTTAAAGAAAACCCCTATGAACTATGGCATGGTAGAAAAGTCGTCTATTGATTTCTTTCATGTTTTCGGATGTACTTTTTTTGTTTTAAACACTAAGGATTCTCTTGACAAGTTTGATCCAAAATCTTATAAGGCTTTCTTCCTAGGCTATAACACTACTAGCAAGGCATATAGAGTATTCAACATTGAATTGTCTAAAATTGAAGAATCTATCAATGTTAAGTTTATTGAAACTAACCCTATTGTTGGCAAGCATGTTGTTGGTAATGATGGTGCAGATGATTTGATTCCTATCTTAAAAGACCTCAACATCGAAAATAAAGGTAAGAAGGTGATAGAAGAAGAAGAAGAAAATAAGGATCCCATTCCCCGCTTTGCAAAGAATCATCCTGAGGAGTTGATCATTGGAAACCCATTTGAGAGAGTGAGGACACAAGCTACTCACAACAAAGATCAAGCAGACAGTGCCTTCATGTCCCAACTAGAGCCAAAGAACATCAAAGAAGCCCTTGGTGATGATGAGTGGATCCTAGCCATGCAAGAAGAGTTAGAGCAATTCGAGAAGAATCGTGTTTGGACTCTACTGCCAAGACCAAGTGATAGAAAAATCATTGGCACCAAATGGTTCTACCGCAACAAGATAGATGAGCAAGGAAAAGTGGTAAGAAACAAAGCAAGGTTAGTAGCACAAGATTACAACCAACAGGAAGGTATTGACTTTGATGAAACTTATGCTCTTGTTGCTAGACTTGAATCTATTAGAATGCTACTTGCTTTTGCTAGTCATAAAAGTATTTTTGGCAAAAAATATATTTAAAGTATCCTCGAAGAGTTGTTAAGAGGATTTTGAGGTACATAGCCAAAACTCAAAATTTTGAGGTACATAAGTAGCATTCTAATGGATTCAAGTCTAGCAAAAGCAAAAGTATCCTCGAAGAGTTGCTAGTCAACTCTTCGAGGATACTTTAAATGTATTTTTTGCCAGAGTCAAGGAAAATGACACATGGCGTAAGGATTATGGAAAGTAATTTGATCTTCTTGACCGGGAAGGTTTTTACAAACACCATGAATTGACATTGCCGGATGTTTATCGATTTTTGTAGAAACCTAACGTGGCCTATAAGAAGAACTACACCATGCCCTCCTCCTCTCTTGACCTAAAGAGGCGCATACTGGATTTGGTGATTAACTGAAATGTCCATCCAAAGAGAAATCAAACGGACATTGCCGAAAACACCACAATCATTATGTATTGTTTGTTAAACAATATCGATGTCAAGTGTGCCAGGTATATCTTACATCATATGACCTACTTTGATATTCGCAAGAACACCAAAGGCACCCACCCACCCTACCCGGCTTTGATCTGTGGTTTTTTCAAGTTCTCCACTGGAAAATGTCTCTTTTCTGACTTCCATTATCCGGTCGCCAGAGAGGGTGTTTGTATTAGTGAAACCAATCTTCAAATGCCCATTCCTATGTTTTCCTCTTCCTCTGGTGCTTCCACCTCTACAGCCGCTTCAGCCACCCCATCCTCCTCCACCTGAGCTCCACCACCGCAACCTCCTCCTAGACCTAGCCGTGCGTCTTTTCGTGTGTCTAATGAAACCCTTATGGGTTATATGATGCATCAACAGGCGTACAATCAACAAGTTCATGACCACCTGCACCAGGATCTGTGTTCCATCATGTCTCACATGAACCTATCATGTGCATCACCCTACTTCAACTACCAGCCATACCCCGGTAGTGCCTATGCTTCATATGCATATGGGCATTACGATCCTGCTCCTGAGCCTTTTGTTGCTGCTCCACCACCTTTTGCTACTGGTAGCTCCACTCCTACCATCCTTCTATTACCTGTTGTCCCCCTAGCCACCCTGCTAGCCTCTCTGGGTGACTCTACTCCGTCCCTCCCACAGGCCAATGAGCTTCACACTCTTGGTATGTCTTTGGCTGAGCAAAATGCCCGCTGGCCCGGTCGTTCTTTTGAACCTCCTTCTGATGAGGAGATGTCAGACCAGGCCGAGGATGTTGATGCTAATGCTGATGACGGTGACGACGAGGATGCTTCCGACGATGGTGACAGTGATGGTACTGACTATAATGCTGGCACTACTACTGTGCCTTCTAACGGGGATGAGGACTACACTCCTGGCGATGAGGACGTTGTTGATATAGATAGCTTAGATGCTTAGGTGGTTTATTCATTTGTAGTCTAGCATGCTTATTATATACCTCTTTCTAGATGATTTTGTATTAGAAACATCTTGGCACACTCTTTTGAGATGTACCATTTCTTATCTTTGTTTTATCACTTTTGTGTTTGTAGTTGCTCTTATGTGGACATATATCTGAGTTGTAATATCTTTGATGTGAACTGTGGCTTTTCATATGGTTTTATCCTATGCGTTGGTGCCATTTTGAGTTATATTTTGATCATGACTTGGATTGTATGTTATCTTTTAGCTGTGTGTGATATATGCCTTTAAACTGTTGTTTATTCCCTTGCATACATGTTTGGTTGAGTTTTGGAGAAGATCTGGCTTTGTGCTCTTCTACGCTCCCTATCTTTTTGATAATGTCCAAAGGGGGAGAGATATTTCCAGTGATAGCTCATGTCTTGAAACTCAATCAAATTGTTTTTCTTTTCTATGATATTACTTTTGCTTGTGAGTTCCTTTTCTTGTTCAATTCAATATCATTTATGTGAACTTGCAAAGGACTACACATTACATGTATAATGGTATTGCTATGTGTAGAGAAACTAACCATGCATGCTAGAGGAAGCATAGATTGAGGGGGAGCAATTCACATTGTTCATATCATGAATCTTCCTAATTCACAAGTCAAAGGTATAACTTTCATATCCTTTTCAATATGTTTGAGGAATGGTTTGTCATAATAAAAAAGGGGGAGAATGTTGACCTATAGATTATACATTGCATATATTTTGATAATGACTTAACCATTCCATTCATATGTATCTAATATGTGTGTTTATGATTGTTTACAGGCATTAGGTACATAAAAATGATCCAAAATCGAAAGCCCTAGAATGGCTCAAGTTCAAGTCAAAAGAGCTACAAGTGTGCTTTTGTGGAAATCTATGTAAGTGAGCTTAGAAAATATTTGTAATCACTTGTAATGATGAATTGACTTGTAACTAAGGTGAGATAATTGATTGGGACATAAAAATCCAATGTTAGATCACTTTTAGATGCATATTCAAAAATTGACATCACGTTGTCAATCGGTCGAGTTTCCCCCCATGAAAAACTCGACCGATCCATCTTGGTCAATTTTCTGAAGATAACATCGGTCGAGTTGTGTTTACCTAGAGCTCGACCGATCAAGTGGCTGACCAACATGATCTTCAGGGATTGGTCGAGTTTCCCCAGGAAAAACTCGACCAACCGTTTGAATATCAGTTTTGTCTTCTACTTGATTGGTCGAGTTACCTTTATTGAAACTCGACCGATTGCACTGTACGAAATTTGTAGAAAAAAGTGATGTGACTGCTGGTGTGTTATTTGATTGAAAATAGAGACGTTTTCTTGAAGAAAAATGGATATATTTTGGCCCAAGAGTTCACCTAACTCAAAGCAACACCCTCAGATATATATAGAACACTTGGAGTTCATTCCAAGACTGCTCTTTCATTGCAAACTCAGTTCTACCATAGCTGAGAGTGTTCTAAGCCTTTGAGCCCCTTTCTCTCTCTACCTTCAAGTCAAATTCATGAGTATGAGTGATATAGGTTCCTGTGTAAGAGAGCTACTCCAAGTGTTGATTTAAAAGCTCTCCTACTCCATCTTCCTACCTCCATTCCCTTGAAGATAGTTGAAAATCCCTCTCCAAATGAAGGATAAGGAGGTGTTGTTCTTCAAGGTTGAAGAAGGCAAGTTGTTCCAGGATTCCAAGTGAAGGAGATAGGTGCTCCAGATCTCTGAGTGAAGGAGAAAAGCAAAGCAACACTCAAGGAAGATAGGTAATCCCTTGAAGGCAGAAGACTTGAACAAAGGAGTGGGTAAGTCCATGTTGATGGCTGAAGACTCCCTGCTTCAACTGGGTAAGCTCCTTCTATAGGTTGAAGATCTTTGCTTGAGGTACTAAGCCCTTGGATGTGTGGTTGTTGTATCTTGTAATCTTATTGTGGAATATAAGAGTACCAAGATTGCAAATCCTATAGACTAACCCACTCTAGGTAGTGGACTGACATTGCTCCTAAGTTTAGGACATGGACCACTCTAAACCACCTGTCTAAGTGCTTTCTCTTCCTTGTCTCTCATCCTTGCTTTGCATGTTAGATTAAGTCATCAAATTGTTGCTTGTTTAAATTTTTGCAATTAATATAATTGGGTAGTCTAATCAATTTTGTGAGAATTGTGAAGCTCTATTCAACCCCCCCCTATAGAGCCCATTGATCCAACAGTTCTCTAACTCTATTACAAGCCCACTTAGTAGAGTTAACTCGTAGGTTCCAACAGCACTGACCACAACTCTTGCGCCCTTTGCAACACACAGTCCAGTCTCACCATTCTTTAAAGGTCTACTTCTTTTTAGATCCTTCACGTTTGAACAAATATGTGATCCACATTCGATATCATGTACCCATGATGAAGAAGTAGTGAACTTAATCTCTATAACATACACCCCAGAAGTAGAGATCTCTATCCCTTGTTTCATCGTATTGGGTTCCATTATCCTTCTCCTTAATTTGAGTGTAGAAGATTTGGACTTTAGATTAGCCATAAAATGCTTTCTGGCTTTGACTTTGTCCTTGGACTCAACTCTGTTGATCCCCATCACGTATTTATCCATCTTCATTTGTGTTTTGACATTTATTAAGATGTCAAGTAACTCTAAAAGCGGTTGAGCCATGTTTCTCAAGTGATAACACTCAATGAATCGACTATATGATTTAGGCAATGATTGCAAAATCATATCCGTAGCCAACTCTTGACTCAATAGGAAATCCTAGTTAAGATGCTCCATATTCCTAATCATATTAATTGTGTGGGGCTCTAATGAATCTCCCTCTATCAGTTTGCACTCAAATAGCACCTTAGAGACATTATAACTTTAATGGTTATCATGTTGTTTATGCAACTCATAGTTCATACAACCTAGCATAAGGTTCTTGATGTTTACAACATCATTGGTTTGCTTCAAATAAGCATCCATGTCTGTCTTAGGCAAATTTGGAGTGGATACTAGCTCTGGTATTTCAGGATCATGCATAACATTTCTCAAGGTCCTCAACCAATTATGGAAATAAACCTCATTTAGTTTGTTCAAACGTGATGATATGCTCACCATTTGATTCTACAAGAGATAAAATTTGCATTTGTAATTTTTTTATTTGATCTGATTAAAAAATTTGACAATATAATTAGGTCTTTAATTATTTTGTCTCCCATGATTTTATTCAAATTGATATCCCTCAATATCAATTTGGAATATTACATCATACAATATCCTAGTGGGACAAGATCCAAAATAATTCAAATATTACCCAGCCTACACCAGCGTCCGTAGTCAATTTTCAAGGTAGGCAATCATGCCAATTACATCATATGCAACTCTTGGATAGTTGATATGTGCAATGCCTTGCAATGATCATCTGCATGCTTCTGGGCTTAGACTCTCTAAGAATCACGAATTAAGTATGACCCAAAAATAGACACGATAGAACATGCACCCTTCTTTAGCAGAACCTACATGTCTATCATCACACTTACACGAAATGGACGGCAAACCATGCTTTGGTGTAACATATGCTTGGTGGATCAAGATTTTCATGTGTGCCGCTTATGAAAAGCATATATGACTTAATATTATTGAGGGAGTTTTTATTTATAAGTATATACATATACTTTACCCAATCACCACATATATAGTATGCATCATATACATGCTATATCCCACAACAAAAACATGCAAATGAAAGTGATGGTTATGGCCAGTCCTAATGTAATCCCTTGAAGCTACAAGTAATTATGGTCATCTAGCTCTACATCACATGCAAAAACCTACTATTAATGAATATCTATGCTTTCTAATCTAAGTTGATAGGTTCAACCCTTAAATCAATTGACTCGCCTCTTTGTCGGTTGTTAGGTCGTCTCACTGGTCGTCTGGTCATTCTATCCAACATCGGCTGGCTCTTCCAACTAATCAGTCGGGCCCACCAGGCGATCACTCTAGCTTGTCCCCCATATCCTCCAAGGTCCTTCAACTTCGTCATAACAGGAAAGTAAACTATCCTACTTTTACGTGATTATAGGGAAACCTCATGTTACATTCGAGTGGAGTAAAGGTAGATGAGAATTGACTTTACATTGGGAAGATGAGATGGAGGCTCAGTATGCAGACAGAGATAAATGTATAAACCAACCACTTAAAACCATGCATAGATAGAGGTTATTGGTCATAACCATGCTACACATCCACCATCCAAACCATTTTAGGGTGACATGTGTAAATTGCATATATATATATATATCATATATATATATATATATATATATATTAGTTTGGGATTCTTGTGGTCTTAGGATTTGGAAATATATTATTCACATTGCATGCAATAATAGAATGACAAAACCAAAATATGACCATATCGATTATCCTGTAATATAGTAAATTGATGTTGGCTCTAATAGCAGTTTTGAGAAATATAATACATAGAAGGTAGTGAAATTTAAATTTTTATGACCATATTCCCCATAAATAGTAGATCACATCAATAACTATAATGTAGGAAGGATGGTTTATGGGATATACTTGGTCTTGTAGGAAGTCTAATGACAATCCTTGTCATTATAGATGCATAACTCTGAATCCTAGTTGCATTGGGACTTGTCCGACTGTTGTACCTCCTAGTCTACACCACAGACTATAGCCACAAATATCATCCTCTTCAATAGCTCCTCTTGTCACAGACTACTAGTTGATGTTGTCCTCCAAGCGGAAAATAATGACTTCCCACCTTTATGGTAGTACACACAGACAACCTTGAACTCATCTCGTCCTGTTAAACTGGACAAGAAGGAGTTGTCCCTTTCTATCAGTGTACTATTCATTGACTTGCTATCCCACAACAACAACTCTCAATTGTTCTCTCTTATAGCTATCCCTCCCTTTTCAGGTAGGATTTGTTGGGGCTCTCGTGGTCACAACAATCAGAGAGGACAACAATTGTTAGAGGAACTAATTCTTAGTTGTCTATATTATAGTTGTACTTTGGGATGCCCCCAATACCCCTCTATATATAGGAGGGATTAGGGTCAGGATTCCCAGTCCCCAACTAATGTGGGACAAAAACGGGAGTGGAAAGGACAAGTAGATCTTGACTTTCACAACTTTTCTAGAAGTTTCACATTCTACGTGTGATGAAACGATCGTCTTGCTAAGTGAGACAGTCATCTTACATGTGAGATGGTTATTTTTTAAGAGAAACAATCATTTGGGATGCAAGACAGTCATTTTGCATTTTTCCAGTCATATATGAATTGGCAAATCATTTCCTAAGTAATGTCATACATTAATTTACTTGCACCCCAAGTATCTACAATTGAAACGTGTTTAGAAAACTCCAGAACTATCATTCATCCCAATCAATCAATCTCACATAAGAGAGACACCCATATCACTCAACCAGATGGCCGTCTGGTGAGTTTGAGTCAAGTCAATCAGTTCAACAACTTGAATGGTCGATTCATAGGGCAAAACTAAGCCAATTCAGTTTCTGATATGCCTGACAACCGAAATGGCCATCTCAACACTTGAGATTACCATTTGGCTGCCCAAATGGCCATCTCACCCAATGAGATGGTCGTTTGGCATTTTCGTCAGCCAATCCGTCGATCTGTTGTGTGAATTTAGTACCTGAACACTTTAATACTTGATTCAATTATCATTCAAGATTAGAACTCCTCTTCTAGGTCTAGGTCAAGACCTATGTCTTTAACCCTATAGGTCTCATATTACGTTGGTAGTGAGTGTCCATGACAACTTTTGATATCACAAGAAAAGAGTGGTGCCTATTTGCACATCACTGCTACCTAAGTAAATGGAAAAGTTAAGGAAAAACTTCAACCTACAATCTATGTATGGTGTTACAGTGTTTGTATTGTTCCTTTGTCTCTAGTGTCTAGATCAAACTAGAGGCATGGATCAGTCACCCTCATTATCATTCAATCTTATTTCTTGAACCAAGAGTAGACTGTCTGAGATATATGTAAGATCAATATCCAATATTGACTCACATGTGCATGGCCATTCTTTTCCATTATCTCTTATCAAGAGGCCTAGGATATTACACTCCAACAGGAGGGATAAATCCCATGTCTATCACTTACAGTCAATCTCCATGTGTCATAGCCACCCAATCATCACTATTATAACAACCCGTGTTTCAGGATTGTGTTCGATGATGTCAAAGTTTACCCAAAGACATGTCTTGAGTGTAGTGATTTTAGGTTCAAGAACCACAACCACCACCATCACTGTGAGAGTTGACTATGACTTCCATGTGTCAGTCTCACGATGGGGTCTATCTGATAGACTGCTCTCTAACATGTATCTATTTGATTAGTTTGATATCACCATATCATGACTAATGAGATTTATTCATCAACCAAATCTCACTCTGATTTTATGTGTCATTGTTATCTATCAACCTTCCATAATGACAACCGATCAAGTATATAATGAGAATATGTATATGTACTCTTAACATCTGTATGGTCCCATCCACAAGGTTAGTAACTTGATTACATACATCATTGAGTTATATGATTATCTAAACAGTTATAACATTACATAATTATCTCATAATTGAATTAAATAAAATAAATTAGAAGATTGCCTTTTTATTAATAATAAAATCATTTTACATGATATGATATTGCAATCATCACATGATTGTCTCTTAGGGCATTCATAACTAATAAAATGTTGGAGAAATGCATTGGAATCATATGGATTGATGATTAGATTGAGTAAAACTGAGTATACGCATTGCAATTTCAGCCAATCTCATAGTGTGAATGATGGAGCAAAGTTGGATGGAGTAGATATACCAAGATGTGATTAATTCTATTACTTGGATTCTATTATTCAAATAGATGGGGATGTTCAAAATGACATTTTTCAAAAGATTGCTGCAAGATGGTTGAAATGGAGGAGTGTGACTAGAGTTTTATGTGATCGGAAGATCCCTCTTAGGTTAAAAAGTAAGTGATATAGAACAACTATACGGCCAGCCATGCTCTATGGGAGTGAATGTTAGGCGGTAAATAAATAAGATCTCAACAAGATGAACATGGATGAAATGAGTATGCTAAGATGGAGGCGTGGGAAGACAATAAAAGATTGCCTGAGAAATGACTATATCATGATTAAAGTGGGGGTGGCGAGCATTAAGGACAAGTTGCGTGAGTGTCGACTCAATTGGTACATACATGTGCAATGTAGACCGACTAATGCGCCTATACAAAACAATTCTATTGGGTCAAGCACAATAAATAGAGGAAGAGGAAGGCATAAATTAACATGGGATGAGCTTATAAAGAGATATTTTGAATCTCTACATCTTAACCAGAATATGGCCCTTGATAGAGATGAATGGAAATAAAGGATCCATGTAGCCGACCCCAACATAGTTGGGACTGAGGCTTAGATGATGATGATCATCATCATCATCATTTCCAGGTTGTTTAGGGCCCGATATCAACAATGACAGTACACCATACTTATTTTTATACACAATCAGGTAGGAAGATTGTATATAACAAGCATAACATGCCAAGTGATATGTTTGCTGCTCAATGTGCCGTATAGATTCATCCCATCGATACAAATCCCAAGTGGTAGATTCCTGACTTCTTCACCAAATTCAGGGTACAATAAATCAATCTTCTTCCATTGTGCAGAACAGACGCATGTCGTAGGATCCCATCATTATTTTTCTTAACCTTTGCATGTCACTTTAAATTCTTTGCATCTATTAGATTGACAAACAAGCTTTGAAACTGTGGTATTATAGGCAGATACCACATCACCTTGGTAGGAGAGTCAGTTTTGGACTTCCCCAAAATCATCATTTTTCACCATGACGCCCCACATTTTGGACAATCTTTCAAATCCACATAGTCCTTTTGAAATAATACACAATCATTAGGTAATGCATGTATCTTCTTAGCCTCCATTCCCATTGGGCATAATATTTTTGTTCAACTTGTATGTTGAGCTTGGAAGCTCGTTTCCTTTAAGAAGAATTTCTTTCAACAAAGACAACAATGACATGAAGATTTTATCGCTCCATCTATTGTTAGCCTTCACATTATACAATCTCAACACAACACTTCGCTTCATAAACTTAGTACTACCTATGTATAACGGTCTCTCAGCATCATGCCCAATGTTTCTAAACAAGGAAGGTGGACTAATGTCCTCTACCCCACAATTATCCATCATCACATTAATGATGTCTATCGGAATCAGTTCGTTCACATCTACATCATTCGCAACAACTTCTTATTCAATATAAACACTGCTATTGACATCTACTGATCTCAAGTTTGAAATCTCTCCATGCCAATACCATTCTGTATATCCTTGTACAATCTCATTGCACATGAAATGAATTTTGATTTCCTCACCAGTGTTGACTTTCAAGTTGTTACCGCAATATCTACATAGAGAATAGAACCTATCTCTAGGTTTTTTCCTATGTTCCTCTACAAATCTAACAAACTGATCAAGACCAGCAATAAACTCTAGGGTGTAAAATTTGGAATGGACATCCATGATCTATCCATTCTATGAACAAAGCGAAAATAAGTACTAGGGTTTAGGGTTTACATATTAAGTTAATTATTTAGACATAGATTAGGGTTTATTATTTTAGATTTAGGGATAAGAACTTAAAGATTATGGTTTAGGGTTAAAAGATTAGGGTTTAGAGTTGAAATATTAGGGTTAAGGGTCTTATAATGAACGTATGTACCACCTATCCCATTCTTGAACACATAATCTCACTAGTAAGTGTATAATGTGTATTAGGTTTCAAGAAAATTTTAACAACAATTCCTCATAGTCCTCCAAGTACACTGATGTACATGGGAAAATGCCCAAAAACATATGTACTTAGAGAACAAATGGGGAAGTGATGACAAAACAACATGAATACCAAGTATACATTATACACTTACATCCTAAGTGAGATTAAGTTTTCAAGAATAGTCCCAAACTAGGGACTATTCAAGATTTACTCCTTATGAGTAAATCTCAAATGGGTTTCTAGGACAACAAAATACTTGCATATATATTTTAATTCTTATACCTATGATCATAGTTTCATCATGCATATCCTAGGTTTTATGTAACATTATTTAATTCAATTCATTCTTCCATTTGGGTAAGTTCATCCATGCGTCATTAACCCTAATTAATCTATATTAATCAACTACCCAATCTTAAAAAGAAATTATTTAACTAAGTTAAATCAATCACTAACAAGAGAGAAAGAAATCAATATAATTAATTAAATTCATTCATGCATCATTAACCTTAATTAATCAATATTAATCAATTACACAATCTTGATGAGCAATTATTGAACTAAATAAATTGATCACTAACAACAACAAAAGTAAGTGCATATCTAATTAATTATGTTCATTCATGCATCATTAACCCTAATTAATCAAAATATACTTCTGATTAACCCCTCACCACAATGGTGGAGCAGGCTACGACGACGGCAACTGGAGGTGGAGGTGGTAGCGGCTAGAGAAGAAGGAAGGTGGGGCTGTGACAATGGCTGGAGGTGTAGCAAGATGGAGAAGCAACATATGGGTAGAGTTGATCGAGCAACATCCAGTGGAAGCAACTCATGTGGCATCCTCCCAAGGTCCTCAGGTGGAGCGACATCCTCCCAAGCTCCTCAGGCAGCAGAGCTACTCAGACAGTGACATCCTCTGAAGCTATTGGAGTTATAGAGCGAGAAACAGAGTGGAGGTAAATTACTACAGTAAGAGTGGAGCATAGTAGTGGCGGTGGACCTTCAAGCTACAGAGGCGGTGTGCACGGGTAGGGATCGCAAATCTCCAAAGACCTAGATGAATCGTGATGAAACAGAGAATGGAGAAAATGTTTTTTTTGTGTAGGTGCTATTAAGTTACCCATAGTCGTCGGTAGTTTAGAAAAAACTAATGCCTAACTCTTATAGTCGTCAGTTGCTTATGAAAACCTAAAGACTAAGTGCAAATCTGAACTAAAAAAGTTGCACTCGGTTAGAGTTTCAATTGTTGATTTCAAGAAATAAACCAGCGACTAACTCCTAAACCAAAAAAAAAATAGTCTGACATAGTCATTGGCTACCAATGGAAAAATCAACATCTATATACATATCAAAACCAAAAAAATTGATCTACTGTTAGGACCATAGTTTTTGGTTGTCCAATAAAATTCGACGATGGAGTAAATTGGAGGAAAAATATTTTCATAGGGACAACACACGCAAACACCTAGTCGTCAGTTTCTATTAAGCAACCGATGCTATAGACCCATCCCCTTACAAAAATTGTCTCGTAAAGGGTGATTAGTTGTCTGTTAGTTGACAGAGTTGACGACTAATGAGGGGATAAATTTTTCCATGGAGACATGGCATGAAATATATGTCGTGGATTTTAGCAAAAATCGACCTTTGGTTGAAAATTTCGGAGGAAATGTTTTCCCCTAGAAAACTGTATTTCGTGGGCAATTAAGATGTTAGTTTTTCTGAAAGAAACCGACGTCAAAGTGAAAATGGCACCCATGTCTTTTCTAAATCAGTGTGACTTCACAAATGGTGACAATTGTCTTAAATAATCGACATCTTTGTTCTTTGGCATCGATTATTTGTGTGTAACTGCCATCATTAAAAGTGACATTATATGTCATTTGTGTACTAGTGCATGTGGAAAATGTAGAGGCCAAGGCCCTTAGGACGAGGCTTGTGAAGAAGCAACTTCTTAAAGAAATAGACAAAGTTTTGGTACGATTACGAGGTGGGAACAACAACCACCACTTTGGATCTAGAACCACAATTGCAAGTTCTATACCAACATAATACATGTCTAGTTGTTGGAAAACTAGTGTTTCTAAGGGATATTCAATATCCCTTCTATGTTTAAAATTTATTAATGTTTTATGGCTATGATAGATACATAGGCTTGGTTTTTATAGGTAGGAACGTTGTGATTCTATTGTGCCCCTCCCACCAAAACTGTACACATTTTTGGTATGGTTGCTGACATTATCCAATCCCAATATTTCTTATTATTTAAAATGTCTAAAAAAACAAAATAGTATAATAGAATATTTTGAATGTTTTCTTGTGACTTCTTCCTCCTGATAACACAAAGAAAAACAACAATAAGAAAAAGACATCAAAATTAACTAGAACATATAAATAGAATAGTCTAGTAGACTTACTACCTAGATGATGGAATCCAAGAACCAAATTGAGTTGGATCTTCATAGTATTTTGCCTCCATATGTTCTTGGAAATATGTTCTTGGATTCCATCAAAAAGTGTTCTTGTTAGGTCAACTATCCAAGTGTAGTTCATACAAGAGGTTTTCTATTATTAGTCAAGGAGGGATGGGTGGAAGGCTATTTCTACGCTCTTTGTACATCGTTGGGATGCTAAAATATTTTATGTGATCACAATAGCACTTGGAGCCAAACTACATCACATTCACCATATAGCCTTAAAACTATAGGAAAGAATTTTGTCAAATCTCTATTACACAAGAATCATACATACCGAACAATATTCAAATATGCTATTCACAATATGTATACACAATGTGAATCACTACTAAATTATCTATAACCCATTTAACACCATTTTATGATGGTCTTAATCACCCTTCCATATGGATGTCCCCTAGAGGTCATAACATTAAATCTGACGCTTCGACTCGGCTACATAGAAGAGATTGCCTCCCCTTTGCCAAAGACGAAACATATTGCCTTGTCACACATAAATTTTTGATGCATGATGTTGGGAAGTACCATGATTTTAACTTTATATTTGACTTATCACAATTATAACTTGACTATGCATAAATAATTATTTGGTTCTTCAAAAATTTTAAAAAATTATTTGAAAAAAATATATTCTTATTTAATAACATATAATTCATAACATGAATCCAGTAACAACAAGTATGTAGGATTTAACTTATGCACATATTTTTTAATCTTTATATTAAGTAATGGTAAGTGAAAGAACAATTTGTTATTGATCCCTTGTTTGGGTTAGGGTTAATTAGGTTTTGACTATTGTAGAGTTAGACTTTGACATCAAATTAGAGATTTATATTTGTTATGATATATTGATTAGATATGAAGAAGCAAGATAGTGGTTAATATTAGATTTGTAATCTAGTATACTTAATATCATGATATATAATAAGGATTTCAAAAATTCATTAATGGATTTAACAAAAAAACATTAAGCCAAGAATAGAAATTAGTTTTGTTATTAATTTTTTATCTTTCTTTCATTGTTACTTCTAATAGTGATTTTATATATAATTTTAGGAGTTAGTAAATAAAAAATTTAGGAGAAACTTTTTATTATCATCTAATCTATGAACTATACAATATTAAAATAGACCTGACCATTAGGCCCTATAGTGAGGTCAGCATATAAGGGTCATGCTCATAGTATGAGATATTTGAAAATACAATGAACTAAGTTGAAGGATAAATCCATGAAAACCCAAAAGTACCCCTAAAGCTAGGAATCAATGGGAAATCTTCAAATGAAACCTTAATAGTTGAATCTCGTTCCCTCCCCATGAATGTAGCAACCCACACCATAGGTCATGTAGTTGTCACATACTCCATAAAAACCCTAATCCATGATGCACAACTAGGATGAGGTTGATGTACACCAAAATTAACATATCATGATAGAGCATTGCACCGGGAAAATTTAAGTTTGACAAATAAAGTTGTTAGGAGGTAAACTATGAAGAACTAAAGCTCAAAGATTTGATCATGGATCTTGGGTAAATTTTAAAACACATAATCCTTGGAGGGGGGTTGTGGATTACCCTTTCAAAACTCATAAATTTCATATTAGAAATTATCTCTAATCCAAACCCCTAGTTTAAAAGTCTAAAACTTTCTTGCATCAATTAAACTATAATTTGTCAATAAACCCCAAATATACTTCTTGAAATCGTAATTTTCCTACATGATCAAAATATTCATTTAAATTAATGGGAACTTAGTTAATCTACCTTTTTATATCATATGGGGCATGATATAACTAAATGAATGTTAACCATAATTTTTCACTTTGTACCTTCTATTTAAATAAACTACTCCTGTCACAATTACATGCCATTTTTCACTCAACAAATGATCAAGCAGAAAAGAAATAGGGCCTTCCACGTCCTATAAGGAAGTTCCCTATCATGAAAAGTCACCAAAACAACATTGGGGATGAGTTTATATCCTCATCAAGATAGGTTCCTCTCATGATAGTTGACATAAATGTAACTTAAGGGATCAATTTGCTAAGAGGACCATGGAGGAGTTCCCTTCAATTTTGAATGAGGAAGATCCCACTCACAACAAATCACTAAAACTACACTAGAGATAAGTTTAGGCCCACATACATAGAGTTTGCTCTGACAAAAAGTGAGTTAAACCACACTGCTAAGAGCCATAAGAAAATTTGACTTAGTATGAGGGGCCTTCCAAATCCAATGTAGAAATTCCCTCTTAAGACAAGTCATCAAAAAAATATGGAGGGTGAGTTTAGGCCATCATCATGTAAGTATACTCTCATGAAAATCTTGATAAATATCATCATAGAGAATCAACATCCCAAGGGGACCCAGGGAGGATGGCCCTTTGATATTAGATGAGGAATTTCCCTCCCATGATAGAACACTAAACTACATCAGGTAAAGGTTTTGGACCACATAATTAAACAAGTGAGAGAAATTACATAGTAGAGGACCCAAATGACAAGGTGAACTGGTCGAAGGGTCCTTCCAAGTCATATGTATAAGTTTCTTTCCACGACAAGTCAATGAAAGAAAAAGAGGGATAATTTTAGGCCATCATCATGAGAGGTCCCTTAATCAAAAAATCGAGAGAAATATTTTTACAAGGTGACTTGGTAGTTGGGGTATTCCTTGTCACATGAGGAAGTTTCCTCTCACAACAAGTCACCAAAACTACACATGAGATGAGCTTAGGCCTACATGCTAAGAGTGATATATCATAAAAAACCAAGAGAAATTTCATTACGGAGGAGCAAAATGCCAAGGGTACTAAGGGAGGAGGTACTTTCATGTTGGATTAGTAAGTTCTCTCCCATGAAAAGTCACTAATACTACACCACAAACATGTATAGAACTACATCACGAGATCACCCTATCATAAAAAGTGAGAGCGATAACGACAAGTCATCTCTTCTCACAATTTTTACCTTTCTTTGTTGATTTCACTAATTTTCATCATACCTCTCATTTATTTACTTTCACCATTAATATATTCTCAACTATGTTTGTTTTCCATTAATCTACAAAAATATAAAAAAGAAATTCTTTCATGAAGGACAAATGTGAGGAACAAAAACTTCGACAAGAACTAACAACATATGAGGTCACTACCTTTGAAATCAATGTTTTATCCCTCAATCAAATATTTTAAAACTAGTTGTCAATTACTCCTGCATTAATACAATATATTACTTATGATCCTTCACAAACACATTTTCTCCATCCATTTTATTTTTCTTTAGATGTCATTGAATCCCAAAATAGTCTTATGTTTGGTCCATTGCATTGTGCCAAAGTCTCTATACTTGGTGGGGAATATTCTTCGTGTTGTCTACTCATGTTTCACACTCCCTTTGCCTCTATCCTAGTTAGTTTCAATAGAAACATACATATGTCCTAGAGCTATTTCCTCCACTACAGTCACAACCAATCAAAAAAGGCTTATGATAGGTGTTATTTCTTGGTTGGCTACACAAAGTCACTGACTATGTCCAGGCCAAATATGATGAAGACAAAAGCCAAGCATAACATGCACATCATGTGAGTTTGTTATCTCGAAGTGAATATTATAGCGACGTCTAACGTACACAAACACTTCTATTAAATCTCTTCTCTAAGCCTACCTATGTCTACTAATGAGAAATCTCATATTCCTATTTTTTAAAATCGTCATGCTCTTAAAGGTCAATCTCATCCCTTTCTAAGCCCTAGGTGGAAACTTATTGCAAGTTTGTAGACATTTAGAGACCGGATAAGAATGTGGCAAAACTTGTTCTTTACCCTTGACCTTTCATGAAGGTTTTCTGAAGTGGGAGAAAAAGGGAACCTGAGTGGCAATGGTAATGGTGATGGATTGCTAACAATATGGAGAACTCTCTACAATATTAGAAGAAGGAAGGCCTGCAATTTTTAGGGACAACATGCAAGTAGCTGACTTCGTCTTTTGTTATTTTATTCCAAGTTCTTTTACATGATGATATGCATCATGAGATTTGTGTTTGCATATATGTTTCTTAGAGACTGAGTAGAGATGGGTATCCTGTCAGGAAATTTATCTTGGGAACGAAAATAGCTCTTTGTTTGATGAATAAATTTCACAAAGAGAGATATGATTCCTCACCTTTTCTAATTATTTTACTCACATTATAATAGTGAGTCATGATAATGTGAGGATTCATTGGAATGCGGGATACATAAGCTCTTAAACCTTAATACTATTGCTAGAGCTTCATTTTAACTATTAGTTTTTGAAGGTGTATGTTCCTTTTGTAAGATGCCCAATAGAAGATATTATCCTTTAGAATAAGTAGTTGTGGGAAAAAATGATTATATATCAGACATACATCAATTTCCAAATGTTAAGCAAAACATAGTTGCATTGAACATAGAAAGATAAAAAGTTATAAGCTTTACAGAAGTAGTTCTTACAATACCGATCAATTTAGACTAAAATTGGAACCTCCAAACGTGTTGTTATCTTTATGGTAACTCTTTTAAGTTGTAGTTCTAGTTAAGTATATATTGAGATACTATTTCTGTTAAATATTTGACTTCTTCCCTCGAAGGAACATCAACTCAAATTTGAAAGAAACAATGTTTTCACCATCATGTGTTCCTAAGTTTAATTGTAACCTAGTAATTGATTATAAATTGTCACAACCAATAGGGACCTTTGCAAACTTAAAACATGTATGTGGAGCAGTAGAAGAACCACACATATGTGACAGATTGTGCCAAATGAGCTATATAGAACCAAAACCTACTTAACCAAATAAAACTATAATATGTTAAGCGACCACTTATACAATTACAATTTGTCAAGTGACACAATTACCATATATGACCACCTAGTTACATCATAGTTTAGATTTATGTTTAAATATAACTTGGGAAGTACTTAGTTTTAGACCCTCACTAGTAATCAATCTATTAGTTAGAGTATATCTGTTACAAATACAACAAACTTAGGAGTTTTAAACAGACTATATTTAAAGTATACTTGGATACACAGTGACAAGTGACCAAGTAAGAAAACATGATTGCCTATAATATCCAAATATACATACTCATTGCATGCAGTCTACACATTAGATTCTTATTGCTTATAAACACACCTAAATTGTGAATGAATCTCTTAATTTTTGTTATAAGTTTCACAAAACTTCTTATTCTAGGATATAAGTCCAATCTTGTGGTGCATGCATTGATCTCGTTGGAATTCCATCTCCATATTGTGCTTCTACTTCGTTTTTACCACCACTATGCGCTAAATTCATTGTCAAAATCATGGTTTGTTTGTTAAGTTTGTACTTCTAGTTTTTCCATTGAGAGATGACAGGTCAGATACCTTGTGGTCAGTAAAAGGTGGATATAGGATGGTTAGCAGGTAGACATAATTGAAAAAGGTCACTATAGCTATGGCGAGGATGGTAATATAAGTTAAACAATTTATCTTTTTTTTTATGGATATTGAAATGAATAATCAACATGGTGTTTATACTTTGTTGTAGAAACATGATCCACTATTAACTCATACTAAAATGGATCATTCTTATATATTATTTTCAAGCATTTTCTTTCATTGAAATTTGTGCGACAGGACATTTTTGATAAAATATTGTTTTGTTGAAATTATGTTACATGTTAACAATGTAGTTAAATGTCCATTTTCAGGTGTAAATGCTACAATTTCTCACAAACAAGATGATAGTCAAGACGCAACACCATTTTTTAGTAGCTTAGGAAATATATTTGTTTTCACATTTTTTGTAATCTAAATGCACTCACTTAAAAAAAAGGTAAAGCCAACATAGATATAAAAAGGGTGCTATTGCGGATACACCTCCCGATTTGTCAGGTATACTTCGAAGAATGGCAAAGATCAGTAGGAATGCACTTATAGTAGTGGAAAATATAACTTAGATCATAACTAAGTGTTTGCTTTGCACCTGATCAAACTAATATTTGTTATGTCTAATTTTAAAAAATGCAAAGCTGGCATGAATAATAATTATTATCTTATAATAGAAAACATGTCGGTGACCAAGAAATAATGCATATATCATATTACCATGGTGCTATAACAAAATGTCACATACAGACTTCTCTATTAAACATATTAAAATTTTGATAACATCTTATAAACATGCAAAATGTTATTATATAAAATAGTTATACACACACACATACACACACACACACACACACACACACACACACACACACACACATATATATATATATATATATATATATATATATATATATATATATCTGCTCACGCGCATATGTGTGTGTGTGTATATATATATACTTGTGTGTGTGTGTGTGCATATATATATATATATACATATATATATATATATACATATATATATATATATACATATATATATATATATATATATATATATATATATATATATATATATATATAGTCAGGCTAGAATACACTCGAGTGTATCCGGAGCGGAATACACTCAAGTAGTTTTTCATGATGCGATATTTTTTTTGAAAATATAATCCATTGATCTTCTTAAACATCTTGTGAACAACTCATACGCAAAATTTGAGCACATTTGGATATGTATAGCTCATGTTATGAAGACCGCAAAAATTATGCATTTCAAATTAGTTTCGCACGTCGATTTTGTTGCTCTTAGATGAGTGACTTACACTCATCCAAATGGGCTCAAAATTTGTATGTAGCCTAGTTATAGTATGACGGTGAAGATCAACGGTTTACATTTTGCAAAAAATAGTCTTGATATGCAAACACACTTGAGTGTATTCGTGCGATCCGTACACTCGAGTGTATTCTAGCCTGACTATATATATATATATATATTATATATATATGTGTGTGTGTGTGTGTATATACATATATTTATACACACACACACATGCGCGCGAGCACATATATACATACATACATATATATATATATTTGTGTGTGTGTGCATATTTATATATATATATATATATATATATATATATATATATATATATATATATATATATATATATATATATATATATATATATATATATATATATATATATATATATATATATATATATATATATATATATATGTGTGTGTGTGTGTGTGTGTGTGTGTGTGTGTGTGGCTAAACGTCGTATTTCTAATTCTCAAGGAAAGGGGTGCATTAATGACTGAACATTAGCTCGTTGTTTGTTGGATCTCGAACCCATTTATCATTATCAATGCCTTCTCACAATCTAGACGTCCCACTTAAAGATAATTGTCAAACCACTTAATGCCCTATTTCATTCTTGTGATGGGACTAAGTTACTATTACCAGACATTTAGCATAACTGAACGATCATATACCCAATATAAGCGCCCATTTTGCATGTTAAGCAAGTTGCAAATACCCATGATTACCATATAACAACCATAGTAAAGTGTAAGTTATATGGCTCTTCTCGAGTTTAAAATATGATTTAAAACTATATGGTGTTCATTATAGATCCCATCTTAAGTATTGTGACAACACTACATACATAGACATATACAAGTCTATGGTAGGTGTTGATGTTTATGTTTATGCCTATATCAAAGTTATCTTCTTGTATAGGCTAGGAATCTTTGATACTTTGATAACAAAATATAAGTACAAGGAGAAAATAGTTGCTTAAAAAATTGAAGTCATGAGATGTCCAAGTGGTTGTTGGCTTGTCACCTTTCACAAATGCTATATGTGCTAACTTTAAAGGAGTTGCTGGTCAGAGAATATACCAAATAACTATAAAGCATGTTATCATCTTTATTTGTTAGCAACATAATGTTGCTAGCATGCCTGGTATCTGGGTCCATAAAAAGTTATTTATCTCTACGAGTGGTTGTTGAAGAGAAATGTTACATTGGATGATCTTTCTACTATAGTTTTAAAAGAGGAGGATCGGTGGAGAAGATATAATGTAAGGTTATCATTCAGCTGTGGGGTTCCTAGTTTATCATCTCTTTTATCGGAATGCCACCTTACTAAACAAGGAAAATGTGCCCGCCTTGATGGAAATCAGCAAAAGCGAACAATGGTATACATTTATTCTTATTGTGTCGCTTGCTTTCATAAAGATTCTGTTTTAGTTTTTTCCACCAACATTCATTAAAATTCCTTCTAATTTAATATTTTGCATTTTCATATTGTCATGTAGTTAGGACATGTTTGATTTGCAGAAAAGGATTATACTGGGATACATCAGAAGTTTAAGATAGGATAGCACATGGTAGGATAGAATTTTTGTTTTCCTAGCATACGTTTGGAGGTGCTCTGGAAAGAATTGTTTAAACTTGTCCCCTTCCAACGACGTGTAGAGGCTACCTAACTAGATTTTATATAGAAGCAAATCATGCCCAATAGGCATGCGGAGAATCATGTCTAGTATTGCCCGTTGTAAACAAAAGCGATAGCACAAACTATATCAATTTTTATGCATAATAAAATGGACAACCACTACCTCAAAAAAAAAAAAATGGACAACCACTAGACGGAAGTCAGGTTTCTAGAATGCTCATTCCTGGTCCTCCGTTGCCCGTTTATGAATTTCATACCCTGGTGTTGTTTGTTCGCCGGGTGAGAAGGAGCAGGTGCTGGATTGGGAAAGAAGGGATTGAGATCTAGTAAGAACCCGAGAAGGAGGTTTCACAGATTGAAGGTTGGTTGCAAGAGAAACACCGGTGGAATGCCTTGGAGTTGGAGCTCGGCAACCACAGGTACAGAAGGCGGAGAAGGTTCTGGTATTTCTGGTAGACAAATCATGGAAGTTGAAGCTTATCAGAAAGTTGGGGACGTCGACAAATGTAGGAAATCGAGCTGTTAGGGGGAGCCGATGGCTTCGGGGTTATCGGAGAGTTGGGGTCCAACTTATCTGGTGCAATACATGGTGGACGTGTTGAAGATATCCCCCTCAACTGGAACTTTGTAGCCGCCGGTTTAAATACCCTGAGCCAAGAAAACGCAACCAAACATGGGTTGGTAAAAATAGATGGGATTCTAATCGAATCTTAAAGCTAATTGTGTACCAAACGTACCGTTATGATAGACCTTGAGGTCGGAACACAAAACTTACCGTGGCCTTAAAACCTAAAACATTTATTATGTCCCATGAAGAAATAAGGAGTGTACATGATATGGGTCCAAAGCATGAAGAGGAGGACATGACATTGGCAACACCTGATATGTATATAATATGATGTATTTGTTTCTTTTCACTAAATTATGAGTAATGGGTATGTCCTAATCATTGCAAGTTTTACCATGAGAAATTATCCCAGGAAGAACCCCACGTTTATTCCATTCTACGTGAAATATCAATCACTTGAAAATAGATGAGTCTTGTTGTATTATAGCTATAGTATCAAATGCAACAAACAACCTTTTTCAAAAGAATTTTTATTGTAAACAAGGAATTGAGATCAATATATAGAAATGGTTGGTTGATTGAGTTAGTTAAAGTAGTTACAAGAAAAATAAAAAAATAGAAGTGAAAGTGACGATTAAGTCAAGAATAAAAGACGTAGGGCATTGTGGATTCAATACGGTGGCATGTGTAATCAATATAGTTATTAATGTCTTCTCAATTACGACTAATTAGATTAGCACCATGTGAATTCATATCCTATTTGAATATAATTTTCATAAGGATCCTATTGCAGTCAAAGAACAAGAAGAAAGTGATTGATAAACAATCTATAAATGAAAAGTGACAAGTTTGATAATAACTAGAATGAAATAGATCCGACAGGGCTACTCACGTGCCCCAACAAGGGAACTACTCTCTTCTCCTCCTTGCTCCAAAAATGGATTAGAACATAGAGCACTCAACCCCGCTATCATTGAGGTACACTCCTCTTTTAGTTGAACCCTTAGTCTCACCTAATGTAACCTTGTATTGACCAACAACACCTTTCCAAATCAGATCGCAAGTCTCATGACCGACATTAGTGGGTCTGAGAGCTCACCTTTAAGCGGTGCACATGTGGACACCTCATTTTTTCTCAGTCAGCCGAATTTTAGGATTAATACAAATTCACTGGCTCATGATGCAATCCATTTCATATTCCATTCAACTTCTACAATTATCATTTTTCTACACGTCCCATATATTTTGACATATTTAACTCACCTATTTTCATCCAATTTTACCATGTTTGGGGATTTATGTTAGAAAATCTTCTTTCGCACAAAAAGTGTAATTTATTCTTTAATTATACTGTGTACAAGATCTTTGGGATTATTTTCCCAGTTTACTTATAAAAAAAAAATCTCGCACAATAATTTAATTATTTTTCATGATAAAACTGAGTGATAATCTCGGATTATCTTTGCTTGCAACTTTCCTTGGTTTTCCCCTTAACATTTTTTAAATTTTTGGAAAATTGAGAAACCAATTTTCAACAAATCGAGACACCCAACAAGTCCAAGTCATTGACCATGTTCCATGTGGTTGATCGCCTCGACCAGCGTATCCCACCAATGTGGCGCATCAGAGTGATATGCCATGTCTTTCAGAAGGTTCAATCCATAACCATGAACCCTAATATACACCTATAAATACCCCCATATATCAATCACATTTTATGCCCTGTTCAAACCTCCTAAAACCATATGATCGAACTACCTCCCTCTTTATTGTCACATAGATTGGGATTAGAGGATCCTTCCTATGATAGTCCCTATCCAGTTAGCATCTCTAGACTATTAAAATAGTAACCTTGTGTACTATAATTGTTGCATATGGTCTATTGCTGCTATAACTACCCTATAACACTATTTTGATCTACTATTATGATCTACTATTATGTTATAAGGTACCATTATTCTATTTATCTAAAAATTAGATCCTATCATTGGCTTATATTTGCTAATCATGCTCTAATACTACATATCAATACTAATCACTCATGAGCGATCTCTGCCATTGGAGGACCTGAGGTGATTAGGACCCCAACTTACCTAAAAAATAGGACTTTTAGGGCAATGATGGGAAGGAAATAGACATCTGCAACCCTGAAATCGCTCCCACTAGTAAAATTAGAATTTTCCTATCTTAACAATCTTAAATTTCTCTTCTTCTTTATAGAACTGTAAACACAGATCGATACTAGTTTACTTAGGGCTACTAACGGGGAGGGTAAGGCTTTACCCTTACCCTTACCCATCAAGTGTGGAAGGTAAGCGTATGGGCAATTCCCCACTCCAGCATTATCCTTACCCTCTCTTAACCTTTACCCTCTTACCCATAGGGTAAACGAGGAGGTTATGGGTGAAGTGGAGAATTGTCTCCTAAATGTTTATGCTAATTTTATCAACAATGGGCTACCTAATACATTTATATATTTAAGTTAAATGTCAATATGCTTCATAATGGCCTTTTACTATTCAACATGGTTCTAAGTAATATCCTACAAGATTATAAACATGGTTTACATTGTATTGAAAATATATAGTTGTTGCATATACACATAGCAGTGCTCCTGACATTGGTTTATGAAAAAATAAGTGATCCTGAAAGATCTACACTATAATAATATTATATAATTTTTTTCAAACAAATTTGTTATATAAAATATATATATATATATATATATATATATATATATATATATATATATATATATATATCTTATAACCTACAAAATACTGTTATATAGTTGTGTCTTAAAACTTCATATTTTCTATCATACTTGATAAATCACCACATAAAAAATGTATAAAATAGTACATAAAATATAATATCTCATTACTTCATACATGTGTGTTTTACACCTCTTAAATGGTGTTGTATACACGATGAATTCTCCGTTCAAGAAGTAGATAAAAGTTATGTATATTGTATAAAATGATTACCACATAATATTGAATAATACATAGATTTAAACAACACAATGACTATATATTTAATGTATTTTACATAAATATAGGTGGATAGCGGGTTGGAGGGTATGAGTAATAGCTTACCCTTACATTTACCAACTAAGGTAGCAGGTTAGAGGGTAGAAGGTAGGTGGGTAAAAGGTAAGAAAATCATTTACCCTTACCCTTACTCTTCCCCTACAGGGTATGGGTAAAGGGTAAGTGGGTTAACCGTTACCCATTGACAACCCTAAGTTTACCAGGCGAGATAGGGGGTGCTAATCCTTCCCCACTCATACGCCAAACATGATTCTCATTATTTTTTTGTTTCTTTTTTTAATCTATCTGACTCAAATGTAAACTCAATTTCGCATTGTCTCTTCATAGATTTATCCCATTTGTCTTTGTGTTCTATAAAAATGTGATGTCGACTCCGAATACATATCATTTACTATCAACATGATCTCCAAACAAAGTTTCACTACAAAGAGCATAAGAATTTCTTCATATTTCTTTTTGGGTAGGGTACGATAGACTGGAGACTCTTCTTTGGAAGCCAACAAGATCTGAATCAAATTCCCACTAACATGTTGTCGAGATAGAGAGTTTTCAGAACAACTTAGTTTTTATCCAATTTGATTTTCCTCTTTTTTCTTTTTATTTATTCTTTTATTATTTTTCTTTTTGTTCTAACTTGGGTTGGTTAGGGTGGTGCATCCCTTTGATCCATTAGGTTTTGGCTCATAGATCAAGGTGATTTGCTAGACACACACATGCCTCTCTCTATATCTAGGTACTTGTTTCCTATTTTTTTTTCTTTTTTAGTTTTTACTTTTATTTGTCCCCTTTTGATTTAGGGTTTTGGCCACGCTTTCTGTTTAGGGTTTCATTCTCTCTACTTTTGTGTTCTTTCATATTTTACTTTTCTAATAATATTTACAAGAATATTAATATGAACAAATAAAATAAAACTGAAATGATGAATGGAATATGTAGGAAATAAGATCTAAACTTATAGAATCATTGTTGATATTTCATTATCTTCATATAATTACTTTCATGCTTTACGCACTTGCTTTTGAAAATGCAAAAACTCATCATTTGTACTCTACACTCCTATAAACATATGTCATGGAATGGGTTCTAGCCTCAGATTGGATCCCTAGAAGTGATACAGCATGTTAGTGAAGGTATCAATGAAGCATTAAGTTGGAAGTCCAAAAGTCAAAAACACACTCAACTCTGTATCACTTCAAAGGTCATGAACGCACTCCATTTGTAGCACTCATGACTGATTACAGCCGCTATAGTCATGAGGTGCATTTGAATTAGTACCTTTATCCATCAAACCCGAGTTACCCCTCGGTAAGTTCCATCTACCAATAGAAAAGATAAGAACCAACTTGTCCTATCCAGGTCATGTTTGAGTAAAGATGTAATGCTGATCTAAACTCAAGGACTAAAAGGGAAGGTTCATTTACTTTCAATACATATATCTTACTTTTTTTGGTAAAAATTGTTGTGATTGTTGCTAACACATTTTATGTGCACGTTCAATAATTTTCTATAATGGTTGAAGATTAATATTCTTAAAAGGTTAACAATATTATCAATGATTAAAATGCTTTACAAATCAAAAAATATATTCAAAGATTAACAAACTTTTCAAGCCACACAATCTTATTGAATGATTAAGAATCTTTCCAAATTTAAGGATCTTTTCAAATGCCACAATCTTCTTAAAAGATTAAATATATTTTCTAAGTATGATTATATTTTTAAAAATCAAAATATTTTGAAATAGTTACAATCCTTGGAAAACAAACAATCCATTGAAATCAAATAGTCTTTTCAAATATCAACATTCTTTTCAAATCCACAGTCAAAAGTCAATAATATTTTCAAATCAAACCATCTTTCTAAAGATTAACAATCCTTTCAAATAAACCCAAAACTTTTTGAAGAATAACAATCATTTCAAAATCTTTCCAAAATGATCAATTAGGTTTTAAAATTCCAAAATCCTCTAAAAGAGTGATACTCTTTCATAAACTAAATTTTACCTACCAAATGTCACTAAAAAGATAAACACTTTTTTCCTAAAAAAAGGGGTCCTACCTTCAAAATCCAATGGAGAGAGGTAGTTCTTCAACACTGAGTGAGATGTCACTTGTCAATGTCATGTTTGCTTAAGTAGAGGTTCTTAGACAGTGACCAAAAAATTGAACCACTTAGATCCTTTCATGGTCACATTAATGGTCATGTACTATGACCTTGAAGTAGATCATCATGTGCTTTACATGACTACATTTATGTTCATGGACTATGGGTCTAAAACTGGGCCACAACCCATAATCAACAATATGATTAGTATGGAGATGCCAAGATAGAGCTCCCCACTTTATGTCTTCTTATCGGTTTTGAAGGGAAAAGACCCCCAGGAGAAACTCCAATAACTAGTAGGAAACTATGGTGTCATGGATGATACCAAAGGTTTCAGTTTCGGAACCTCATCGAACAATGATGTATTAGGGAAGAAAAGTGATTGAAAAAGGAAAGTCATGGGAACATCAAAGGCTACCACAATCTTGATCCACCACTAGATCACCCACCTTCTATCTAGTTTTAATAATTCTTTTGGAATGATTTTTTGAGGAACGTCATGACTACCATCTTGCCTTTTTTTTCCATGGAATTGCCTAGTACATCTCCAACCAAAAGTGAATGATGTCCTCTATCTTACACAAGATTAGAGTAGGTACTCTCACTTCAAAACTAAAAAAAAGACTATCATAAGAATCTTTTGGTATGAGGAGATTGCAAGAATCAAGGAACAACCTCTTTTTGAACTTCCAAGACAAAAGGGAGAGTCTTTTTGCATTTCTTGCTTGAAATAATGTGTGTGGTGGTACCAATCCTAAAACACAAATCATCTTCACATGTAATATTACACCCGATTTTTAAATCTTTCTAGAGTGAATTTCAAGATGTCTCAACAAGTTCAAGGATCCTATATTTCACCCAGTCTCACAACGATCAGTGCAGATGACTGAAATTAGCAGTGTGGATCATCAATTTTCTAGCGACACCGAGGGAGATGTTATACACAACAAGCAAGATAAAACTATGGAATGTGAAAAGCACAAAGAATCATGTATGATTCTGAAGATACCTACCTCTCAGGACACTCCTCCGTAATGTACGTCAAAGTAGACAACTAATGTTCCCTTTATGCCTCCACACCAATCTCAGGATATGCAAGAGTGTGGCACCATCCATGATTCAACAAAGAGGGAACAAATATTATAGTTTTTCAATGCAATTCTTCCCATACGGTGTATGAGGTTCCCACGTGCGTCAACTAAAACCATTCCAGCTAGGCCTTAACAAGGTTTGCCATTTTTGAACATTGGGGCTATTATAGTAACTCAGCAGGTAGTGACATCTAACTTGAGTCATGAGGAGAAGACAAAGGGAAAAATAAGGAAGAAGATTGAGAGATCCAGTACTATGGTGAATATTCAAGAATGATGCCTTAATGGCTCGGGATCCATCCCGAACCTATATTAACTTTATCTATCACACCATTCCTAGTACAATCTTTATACATGAGAAGGGTATGGGTTCCCATCACACGTATACATGCCACCTCCAACAACAATCATACCAATAGTAATACCGGTAGTGCCTTTGTGCCAGAATGGTATCGCACAAGCACCATACACTACATACCTCCAACTACTTGAGATCTTATATAAGATCAAACAACTCAAAGGAAAGAAAACCATCAGGAAAATATTCAATGACTTTTGTCACTTCTGAGATGCTAAAATTCTTGACAAAGGGGACCTTGTGGCCAACATAAAGGAGTAATGTTTAAACATGGTGGAGGTATAAGATGATGAAAAAAATTTAACCTGCTACTTTTCATTGACCTTAATAGGTACCAAATTGGCATGGTACAACAAACTAGACCTTACAACCACCACCACCCTGGCCAAGATAGATGAGAAGTTTGTTGATATGAAAAATTGAAATCTAGACCAATTCCTGACCAAGGGGTACATAGAGGCACTACAAAAGAAGGAAAATACAAGCTTCTTCATGTTTGTAGTAAGATGGAGGTATATGGGCATCCATCTCAAGTTTAAACCCACATATAATGAGGTGTTAGACATAGTGAATAGAGCCCCTATGACAACTCTTATGACCCTTTTATCCTTATATAGGATAATGCCTTCCTAAATATCATACAAGGAGTCCCAAAATACTATTAGGAGGGGTCTATCAAAACCTATTCCTCACTTTCCAGCCACTATCTGCCTCTGTAAAAGCCAAAAGAAGCCTAAATGGACCAAGGCAAAAGTTACAGATATGTTGTAGGGGAAGTACTCATCTCCGCCAAAAATAGTAAGCTACACCAACCACCTCCCATATATTTCCAATTTAAACATAAATATCTCAGACAACCCATGTCACGACACAACAACAATAGAAGGATCATATGGTGCCATCATCCTTAGTACATGCCATTACGATATGTGTGGTTGCCAATCAACTACTATGTGTATGTACTACTGCCTTTTCAACTGCCTATTTAGCAAGTGAAAGAAAACACTCTTCCAATATCGAGCAACTAGGCACCTCAAGTGGGGAGGAAACCACAACCCCACATTATAAGAACCTTCAAAGAAAAAAGTAAGTTTTAGTCTCTTCCCTCAGGACAATATATTCATACATCAAGCACCTGCTGAAGTTTGTAGTCATAAGGGATCCAAAAACTCTTCTTCCAAATAGATACAATGCCAACACCTTTTGTGACTTTCAGTAGGATAAAGGGCACAAGACTAATTCATGCATCATGATCAAGCATCCATTACATGTATTGATATAATCTAGTGAGATCATGTTAGTCACATTAGAAAAAATTAGTTCATTTTCTAACATAATGGCTATCATCACATCATAAAAAGACCTAGCACATAGGATCATCTTTCCTCTAAACAAGCAATTAAGAGCTGGTCCTAGAGTACTCAGATTACCATTTTAGTACAGGAAAAGAAACTAGTAATTCCAATAAGCATTAAGAGACTGTCCAACATACTAGTAACCCTCTAGGGAAATAAAGTACAGTCGATCACCATACTAGGAGCTAACAAGGGTCCAAAGTACAAAAAAGTATGGCCCCTAAGACACCAACAACCCCAAGCAAAGGTCAATAGACAACCGCTCCACACCCGGTGGTTGTGGTACAAGTTGTTGTATCCAAACCAACCATGACAGAGGTGAATTCGTGCCCTCATTCCACTAGAAGTACCCTTTCCCCTGGGCAAGGGTAAGGGTAAGGAGAAGATAATTATGTATGTAGGAGTCCTTACTTGTGTGATAAAAGTTCATACATGTAAGGTCTCCATTTCAACAATTAACAGTTAGAAGGTACAATTGACACCTCAACTTTGTAAGGAGACTATTCTGAAAGGATCAGATATAATCCATTTCCTATATGAACCTGAAGGGAAAGATTCACTATCCCAAGTGATGCAAAGATTCATGCAAACCATAAAGAAGCCAAGAAGACTCTAAAAGGGGGTTTTGTCTGCAAATACATAATACCAGAAGCTCTTGCATCTACCATTGCGTTAGTCACAAACCTACACCTGATATCATTTTCCAAAGATGATATACCTAGAGGAGGAAGTCATTACAGGCCCTTTCTAATCACATAAATATACACCAACCTCAAAATACCTTAATTCTTTGTCGAAAATAACACCTTCCTTAGTTTGTGTCCCCTAAACACACTCATTAGCATTCACAAGGATCCCTATGACTTATATTTGACAACAAAGAAAGCATTTTATTTCCACAGAGTAATCAAATATACCTTAGGAGAAATCACTCTTAAGCGACAAGATGGGGTCGTAGATATTTGTAGTACCATTTGTGGTCATGGAGTTGAGTATTTACTTCAAAATAATCTTAGGAGGCCATGGATTTATCATAACTAGATGGTTACATCACTCCATCAGAAACTGAGGCATAGAGTAGGACACACCATTATCACTATTAAAGCCAATAACCTTGACACCATAGCTTGAATCAAAGAAGACGATCTCTAAATTCTCTTACAAATTCTGCATATCACCAACACCAGCTAGGTACTGCCATAAAGAAGAGTTCATAATCTATAATATAATCCCATGTCATTTTCCCAACAACAAGGAGATATGTATACCCACCCAGATCAAGGTCTGGGAGACAAATGGTAAGGATGTACACAAAATCATTCATATTTCTCCAAGATAGAAGGGGTTTGGCCTAGGGTTATATGGACCATCCTATGCATGACCTTTGATCTCTGGTTGGATGCCATATTGGAAGTCATGCCCACTACAATTGATTTGACGCAAAGGGGTTACCTTAAATGTCTATCAATGACTTAGGTCTTGAGCCGCGAGGCTCAATACATTTGGCTAGAGGAAAACTGTCAAATGAGGGAGTTGTATTAATGGGACCTCTTCCCTATTCATAAGAGTCGACATCCATACTTTCTTTGTAGCAAGGAAGTAATTGATGAAGATGCTTGCAATGTCATTACCGTTGTTCCCGTGATGATACCTTACCTCATACAAGGGGTTGATGATAATGACTACCAGGACGACTACCCCAGGAATACAACTAGCATCTGGGAGAGAGCCCTTATTATTGAATTAAGTCAAAGTGCCCATACCTCCTTGAAAAACTAACCTTCCAAAGACTAGATCATCTTACCAAACAAGGAAGCAATCAAGTGCATGCCTTCTCATGGTACCAATAAGTTGGGTCTAGAGAACCCACACATGTGAGAAATATTCAATCACAATGATGATCCAATTAGCAAGGTGAAAATTGATGATCCAACACCTTAAGGTATGGAAGTTGTTGTATGTATGCCCATAGAGCCAATCCTGTAATGAGTGTAATGGCATAAATGCAAATGATTTGATTAATCAATAAAAGGCAAGCTTCAATTTTTTTTTGTTCGGTTATGATATAATGATGTAACATTATAAATGTTTAGAAAATTGTTTTACTCATAGACATATGTATTCAAATTACTACCCTTGTGGATGAGATCATACAAATGTTAAGAGTACATATACATATTCTCATTATGTCCCAGATCAATTGTTATTGTAGAAGTTTGATACACAACAATTGTTGTTGGGTACACTTTGACATCACCAAACACTGTCCTAAAACATGGATTGTTATGATAGTGATTATTGGGTGACTTTGATATATGGGATTTGACTACAAGTGATAGATATGGGATTGTCCCTCCTACTGGAGTTTGATGTCCTAGGCCTCTTGATTAGCGAGATTGAGAAATGCATGCCCATGCACACGTGAGTCAATATGTGATATTGAGCTTACATATATCTCAGACAGTCTACTCTTCATTATAGAAACAAGATTGAATAATAATGAGGGTGATTAGTCCATGCCTCTAGTTCAATCTGGACATCAGTGAAAAAAGAACTATACAAGCACTATAACACCATAACAAAATTGTAGGTTGAAGTTGTTCCCCAACTTTCCATTTACTTGGGTAGCATTTATGTACGATTAGGCACCCTCATTGCTTGTGGTCATAAGTTGTTATGGACATTTTTTTCCAACATAATATGGGACCTATAGGATCACACACATAGGTATCGACTTAGAATAGGAGTTCATATCTAAAACATAGTTGAATCGGGTACTAAAGTATTTAGGTATTTGATTCATGCAACAAAGAGGCTAACAACACTACCAAACACCCATCTCAAGTGTTGAGTCGGTCATCTGGAAGTGCCAAATGCTCGTCTCAATTGTTAAGATGGTTGTCTAGGGAGTCAGGCCTATTGTGAGTTTGAAATGTCTAAGGAAGTGAACCGACCAAACAAACCAGCTCGGCTCAAGTTACTAGACGAACGTTTAGGTGAACCGATACGGTTGTCACACATGGGAGAGACGGTCTGGTTCATCTCAAGGAAGGTTGTAGATATTTCCTAATTCATTTGAGTTGCACATTACTTGTTGTGCAAGGAAATTCATATGGGATATTATTTTGAAATGAATTGAGTACAACTGGGAAACAACCAAATGTTCATCTCAGTTGTTCCAAATGACCATCTAGCATGCTAGATGACCGTATGAGCTGTCACAGGTTGTCAGGTTTCACTACTATAGAAAATGCTTTTTACAACGGGAGATAGACAACAAGTCTGATGATTGTGTTGTAGTTAGCATACTTATCACAACAATCCCATTTTTGTGTTGTATATTGTATATTTTATACAACGCAATTCATTTACAACATGCCAAACCTGTTGTAGTATAGGAGGATACTACAACAACTGCTAAAGTGTTGTAATAGGTTGTAGTATCACAACATATTCAAAACCATTGTAAAAGATGTTATTTACACAACATATTTTGACCCGTTGTAATAGTCACATGTTGTAATAGACCATCATTACACAACGTTGACTCACCCATTGTAGTATGTACTAATTATACAAAAGGCCTTTACATGTTGTATTTGGTACATGTTGTAATAGACCACCATAATACAACATATTAAAACTCATTGTTATATCCCAACATGAGACAACAGACTCCAACATGTTGTTATATATTATAATTACACAACATGTTGTATCCTGTTGTAATATCCACACATAAAACATCGTTGTAATAGACCTCCATTACAGAACGTAAACTAAACCATTGTAATATACTATAATTACACAACATGATATCACATGTTGTAATAGCTACATATTGTAAAAGACCATAGTTAAACAACACATCATATTCACATAATTCTCTGAATTTTTCAATTATTCGCGTATAATATATGTGTGTGTATCCATTATAATATATATATATATATATATATATATATATATATTAATTCTATAGTTTTAAACATCACTATATAATTTTGATATTGTATCCATTAATTTTAAATACTTCTATCTGCATTTATATTTCATTAATACATAATATTTATAAATGCAAATAGAAGTATTTAAAATTAATGGATACAATATTAAAATTACATAGTGATGTTTAAAATAATAGAAATAAAACATATATACATATATATATATATATATATATATATAAATTCTATAGTTTTAAACATCACTATATAATTTTGATATTGTATCCATTAATTGTAAATACTTCTATCTGCATTTATATTTCATTAATTCATAATATTAATAAATGCAAATAGAAGTATTTAAAACTAATGGATACAATATTAAAATTATATAGTGATGTTTAAAACTATAGAAATAAAACATATATATATATATATATATATATATATATATATATATATATATATATATATTAATTCTATAGTTTTAAACATCACTATATAATTTTAATATTGTATCCATTAATTTTAAATACTTCAATCTGCATTTATATTTCATTAATACATAATATTTATAAATGCAGATAGAAGTATTTAAAATTAATGGATTAAATATTAAAATTATATAGTGATGTTTAAAACTATAAAAATAAAACATATACATGTATATATATACCTATATATATTAATTCTATAGTTTTAAACATCACTATATAATTTTGATATTGTATCCATGAATTTTAAATACTTCTATATGAATTTATATTTCATTAATACATAATATTTATAAATGTTGATAGAAGTATTTAAAATTAATGGATACGGTATTAAAATTATATAGTGATTTTTAAAACTATAGAAATAAAACATATACATATATATATATATATATATATATATATATATATATATATATATATATATATATTAATTCTATAGTTTTAAACATCACTATATAATTTTGATATTGTATCCATTAATTTTAAATACTGCTATCTACATTTATATTTCATTAATACATAATATTTATAAATGCAGATAGAAGTATTTAAAATTAATGAATATAATATTAAAATTATATAGTGATGTTTAAAACTATAGAAATAAAACATGTACATATATATATATATATATATATATATATATATATATATATATATATATATATATATATATATATATATATATACTAATTCTATAGTTTTAAACACCACTATATAATTTTGATATTGTATCCATTAATTTTAAATACTTTGATCTACATTTATATTTCATTAATACATAATATTTATAAATGTAGATAGAAGTATTTAAAATTAATGGATACAATATTAAAATTATATAGTGATGTTTAATACTATAGAAATAAAACATATACATATATATATATTAATTCTATAGTTTTAAACATCACTATATAAATTTGATATTGTATCCATTAATTTTAAATATTTCTATCTGCATTTATAAATATTATGTATTAATGAAATATAAATGCAGATAGAAGTATTTAAAATTAATGTATACAATATCAAAATTATATAGTGATGTTTAAAACTATATAATTAATATATAAATATATATGTATATGTTTTATTTCTATAATTTTAAACATCACTACATAATTTTAATATTGTATCCATTCTTTGAAATACTTCTATCTGCATTTATAAATATTATGTATTAATGAAATATAAAAGCAGATAGAAGTATTTAAAATTAATGTATACAATATCAAAATTATATAGTGATGTTTAAAACTATAGAATTAATATATATATATATATATATATATATATATGTTTTATTTCTATATTTTTAAACATAACTATATAATTTTAATATTGTATCCATTAATTTTAAATACTTCTATCTTCATTTATAAATATTATGTATATATATGTATATGTTTTATTTCTATAGTTTTAAAAATCACTATATAATTTTAATATTGTATCCATTAATTTTAAATACTTCTATCTGCATTTATAAATATTATGTATTAATGAAATATAAATGCAGATAGAAGTATTTAAAATTAATGGATACAATATAAAAATTATATAGTGATATTTAAAACTATATTTTTTTTGGTCGGTCAAAAAACGTGTTACTATAGAAACCAAAAAACTATAGTGATGTTTAAAACTATAGAATTAATATATATATATATATACGCACACACACATATTTGTGTGTGTTTTATGTGCACCAACGTGTCTTATATACTACCATATTAGTTGTTATTTTATTATTTTATTATTTTTATTGCTATATTAGTTTTCTTTTTTTCTAAGTTTACAATTAAATGCATGTATCTATTTTCTTTATTTTTATAATTTTAAAGTTATTATATAATTTTAGTACTATATTCATTAATTTTATATACATTTATGTACATTTATAAATATTATATATTAATAAATATAATATTCTATGAATATTTTTATTATCTTCAGTTATTATTTCATATATATGGCTAATTTCATATAATTTAATGTAGATTATATTTATTAAGCAATTTAACATATATATGTATATATATCATAATAAAAAAATATACATGGTATCATAATAAAAAAATTTAAAAAAGAAAAACATCAGCCCGCCCAACGGGTAGCTGGGGGCGCGGCGCCACATGGCAGTCCCACGATGAAGATGCAAGTCAGACGGGCGTCTTCATCGTGGGACTGCCACGTTGCGCCCCGCCCCCAGCTACCCGTTGGGCGGAGTCAAATTTGCTTTTTTTGAGCCAATAGGGGTGATGATGCCATTCAGTTTGGCATCTTCGACCCTTTCTCTCTCCCAAACTCGTCTATTCGAGTAAATTTGTTCCAAAGTCGTTCATTTTGGTCATTATTTACTGCTAACCTGTCTATTTTGATTTTTTCCCTCTAATTTATAGGTGTCACGGAAAAAAAATTTCCCGCGCTTCCTCTTTTCCTCCTCCTGCCGTTTCCTCCAAAACTGTGATCAGCAGTTTCACAGCAACCCAAACCCCCTGTTTCACACACGCAACACTCCCCCCCCACCCCCCCCCGCGTCTCAGAGCGGATGACTGCTAGAGACCGAGCACCGCAGACGACTGCTAGAGACCACCGCCGCCGCTAGAGACCGGCAGAGCTCACTTACGGTAGCTTCCCCAGTAAGATAGATGAAGCCGACGTTCCCAGGGGCCAACGATCTTCAACCCTTGAGCTCACCGCTAGATGACCAGAATGCACCGCTGCCCTCTGCTTTGAGCTCCCTTCAATCCAAGGTAACTTCTACTTACACGGAAATGACTCATAGCCCTGACTAAAATCGCCAATCTCTTGGGAAATAGATTGTGTTAGATAACTAAATGAATTGTGAACCTATTCCAAGCCACTTCGTCTTCTCCTAAAGGAACATGTAGAATGTGGATGGCATCTTATTGTTGAATCCTAGCAACTATTGTCAAGCTCTATCTTGTCATTGTAACGAAGTAGCATCAGGAAAAGGGGTGTGCGGGGAGATGATCCTTCGTTCTCTACGAGGCAGTGCGGAAGCCAAACAAACATGGATGCTTCTTATACCCACGGACGCTACCGATTTCTTTGATCTGTAAACATATTTCAAAAAGCATATTTTCATAATATGAAATTGAAGTCAGTTATTTCTTGCACAGTGTAGAAATCTCTTCCTTTTCTTTCACTAGAGTACCTTATAGCATTAAAATCTCTAGTAAGAATCCAGGGGTCAACAACAGTTGTCCAAATATCCGGTAGAGCTTCCAATAGAACTATTCTCTTCCTTTCATCATTATGCCCATCGACAGCTGTACATAAAACTCGATATCTTTTACCTTCACTTTACTCATTTGGTCACTTTCCTGGATTTTGCTGACCTTAACAATAGTGCTATCCCAAACCAGAATTATTCTTCCAAGAGGGTGAGAACTATGGTTAGACAACTAATCTTTATCAGGCCATACTTTGTAAATCGTCTATGAAGATTCTTTATTCTAATTTTCGTTTCAATAAGAACATCAAAGGGGAAACTAGCATTATTCATAGCAATATTAACTTTATTTGATGTCCTGGTCTATTCAAACCACAAAGATTCCAAGAAAAAATTCCCACGGGTTCATCCATTAGACAGGAACATAACTGGTATACTGACAGCTTCAGTTAAATTGTCACTTGTCTCCCGACAATCTAGTGTTTCAAACATGTTAGAGCTAACCTCAATAATAACATAAACTTACAACTTTGAGATGTAATGAATAAATCATAAACTTAAAACTCGGGTTGTTGTAAGGGTGGATAAGAAGACCTACAAGCTTTCAAGTTAAGATAACCATGTTGCAGTTAAAATGCAAGATGTAGACATACATGTTTGGCAGCTTTGGCTCTCTGTTGCCTACCTGAAGCATATAAAAAAGATTATGTTCTTTTTGGTATCTAACCTGCAAACAATTTGAATTCATGATGAAGATTGCAACAAGTCAATCACAAACTTCTTAGAATGAGTAGCGTATTTAATTAGCCCTTGTCGAGACTCTATAATCAAAGTGCCCTAAAGCGAGTGACTTACAACCGCATGTAGGTCCTTTTGGGAGAAATACTAGTTTAAGTAAATGACTAGTTATGAGGTATGACCAACTACCAAATCTTAGTTTGATTATGAATCCTAGTTTCATGGTTCCATGAGAACGACCTCTGATTACTCTTCTTTGAAAAGGTGCATATTTTGTGAAGAAAATGGCCGAGAATGTAACCAGTTAATAAGATTGAGAGGAAGACCAATACCTCTCTCAATAAATAGGGTGCAATCAGGTGCTCACGATGGTCCAAATACTGAAATAGTTGATGGCCTACAAATAAAAAACAAGGGACTATTCGTTGGGAATGTTCATCCCAAAGAAACATGCTTAGGTAGCAGATCTTGAGCACACTTAAGTAAATAACAAGCAATTGTTTCTAAAAGGACTGAAGATCATCCATTCCCTGAAATCTGTAGTACAAGTTGAGCATGATTAAAGAAAAGAAGAGAAAGTTCCCTTAATCATAATGAACATGAACTCAACACACAGAGCAGTTTTGTAAAGCAGTTGAATCAAGCATATAGAAAAAAAGAAACAGAACTAGAAGACTACTCACTTGAATAGGTACATGATACTAGATAATGTAACTTGAAATCATGGTTCTACACACCACTAAACACCAATAGCTAAAAATAAATCAGATGAACACAAGACTAAAAATATCAACATCTCCTTTGTAAAACAGCCCACCGAGCCAAAACATGAGAAGAATAGTACATAAAGATCTACCTCAAGCTCAAGATGGGAAGAATGAATGAAATTGAAGGAGAAAAATTAAAACTAAGAGTTCCATTAGATTGCTATATAAGGAAGAAATCTAGTTACCAGTGGGATGTACTTGTCCTAGAACATTGATGTCAAACACAACTTTCATAGCATTCAACATGGAATAGTTTGAAATCTCTCACCAAATCTGCATTGATACCAGTGTTCAAAGCTTACTGAATGACATATCAACACCATGCCCAAAAGTTGAAGTCATCACCAAGTAAAAAAAGTCTAGGACAACAACCAATCATACTCGTTGAACACCTGAAATCCAGACAGAATACTAGTATGTACATACTTTAAGGAATCAAAATGGTGGTTTAGCAAGATGTAAGACTAATATTTATCATAATTACTGGTTATGAATAAAACAATGTATGTTATAGCCACAATCCATTTTCCATACTGAGATTGTGTCAAACAATCCTTTTAAAGAGGGTAAACTTATGGAATGGTAGAGAAACAAAAACCTTTAACACAAAAACTCTTCTTCTCCTAGGAGAGCCAGGGAAATAAGCAAAAACGTTCAATCCACTTAGAGGAAAAGCATTTCTGAAACTAAATTTTTGAAAACTATCTACTGTTCTAATTTTCTGGCAATTATTTTGTACAAAATTCAAGTTCTATTATGTGTTGAACTTGATTTTTACTCAGTAATTATTAGAGAATAGGAGAGAAGTGAATAATCACAGCCTCATGGTGAAAGAGTAAACATGTCATTAGAATTCTTACATACCTTCCATACTTGTTAAGGCGCCAGGGCTAGACATCTTGGAGCCCTGGTTTACTTCAACAAAATTTTATTTAATCAACCCTATATCTCATATTGACAATAAAAGAAGTAGCAATGTCTAGAATAAGTTTTTCTATTATAACTTGTCTACATCAAATTATTCAAAAGAAAATTAGTAAAACTTTCTTATCCCCTGCATGTTCTTCTAAGTTCCTATGCACACAGAGAAAAAGGAATGAAAAGATGAAAAGCATCTAATAGTCACTTCCAAACAACTACTTGATATCAATTTAGGACCTTTCTTCCAGCAACTCAATGTGTTATGGAACACCTTTATAGATCATTTGGTTTTTGTATTGGGAAATCAATCTTATGATGGTCGTGGAAATGCTCATACTGACTACCCAATTACAGATCTACTACAGATGATGGGGTATGCAAGTAGGACTCTTATTGACAACTCTGTAAAATGTATCATCCTTTACCATGCTCCAAGTAAAGAATCTATAAAAAGTTTTTGTATGAGGCATTTCTAGTTGAAAGCTATCTCCAACATTACCTCCATGATCATCTGAGAATAGATATCCATCCCTTTGTCAAATAGATAGATTCCATAGATCTGCTATATAGATTCTATAATACAACTTCAAATCAAAGTCATACAGAAAAGATAGCCATCCCTTTGTGGATCTTCTCTATAGTGTCCTTGCTCCTAGGAAACCCACACACTCAATACTTAGCAATCAAACTTTGTCTTGGCATTACACATGAATATGAGTCATGTAGGCTTCACCACCTTTTTAAAATCTAGAGCTTATGAATCCTTTTTATCTTCTCTAGGAGTAAGCCTAATGCAACCTTTTTGTCGTCTGCTAGAGTAAGCTATGTAGAAGCCTTTTTTTAATCCGCATAAGTATTCTCTACAATAGCTGCTTAATTTCCTCGTTTTCTTTTAGAAGCTCTTTTTGTACCTTTTTTCCTATGTAGTGGCCTTAAGCTCTAGTGTAATTTGTCTCATCATCATTCCCATTAACATATTTATTTTTCTAGTTTATTTTTTTCCATTTTAAACAATTATAATTCTTCCCTACTACAACATTTTAAAATATTCAGAACTGGTTACACATTACTAACTACTAAATCACCTGCAGAATAAGTTACAGACAAGGAAGATGATGGGGGAAGATAGGTTGGAAGGGGAGAGGGAAGGGTGGAGGATGAGGGGAAGTCGGGAAGTGTAGGGTTAGGCTAAAGGAGACGGATTCTCCCTAAATCATATGTGAATACTATGCTTAAATAGAGAATGGTAGATTGATTGCAGGTTGTGTGAAATAATACATAATCTCTTCATCCTCAAAACTAATGACAATAGTTATACTTTAGCAATGTTCATCGTATAAGATCAAAAACATGTTAGAGCTAACCTCAATAATAACATCAACTTACTCACCCCTTTTATCATTGTGCAGCAATGGATCGAAAGTGGATGTCTTCAAATCGCTTATCTGAAGAGTATGAAAAAGGAGTGGATGAATTTGTAAGGTGTGCAATTGAACATGCAGGAAATGATACTAGACTTCTTTGTCCTTGCACAAAGTGTGATTTCGGTAAGCGGATTAACAAAGACGCATTGCGTCATCACTTATTTCGAGATAGAATTGATACGACTTACACACGATGGATACATCATGGCGAGAGGGAAGATTTTCATATTGTAGATCAGAGTGAACAATTTGAGGGAGGCGAAGGAGACACATTGCAGGACATGGCTTACAATGTAGAAGAAAAGATACGAGACTATCCTAAAATGTTTGAAAGGTTAATGACTGACTTTGAAATACCATTATACAATGGCTGTGTCAAGTTCACCAAATTATCTGCTGTTTTAAAGTTATATCACCTGAAGGCGAGCTATGGTTGGTCTGATAAAAGTTTTACGAACTTGCTACATCTCTTGAAAGATATGCTTCCCGAGGATAATGTGCTTCCTCGTCGGACTTATTATGAAAAGATACATGGGCCTTGATTATGAAAAGATACATGCATGCTCCAATGATTGCATTTTGTATCAAAATGATCATGCTTTGAAGGACAGTTGTCGAGTCTGTGGAGAACCACGATACAAGAAGGATGGAAGACCTAGTAAGGTGTTGTGGTATTTACCAATAATACCGAGATTTAGGCGCTTGTTCAATAATGTTGATGATGCGAAGAAGTTGGTTTGGCATGTTGAGGATAGAAAAAGAGATGGTTTTCTTAGACATCCTGCAGATTCTCCGCAATGGATGACAATCGATAATATATTTTCAGAAATTGGTGGTAATCCTAGAAACTCAAGACTGGCACTTTCTGCAGATGGAATGAATCCCCATAATTCCGGAAGTCATAGTACATGGCCTATAATTTTGGTTATATATAATCTTGATCCAGATGTATGCATGAAACACAAGTATATGCTTTTGACTTTGCTAATTTCAGGACCAAAGCAGCCTGGAAACGATATTGACGTTTACTTGGCTCCACTTGTTGAAGATTTAAAGATTATGTGGGACAAGGGTGTTGAGTTGTATGATGCATATTGTAAAGAGAATTTTAATATGAGGGCGATGCTATTTTGTACGATTAATGATTACCCGTCATATGGAAATATATCTGGGTACAGTATCAAAGGACATCTTGGTTGCCCTATCGTCTGTGAAGACGAGACCTCTTTCTGCCAGCTGAATCATGGGAAGAAAACTATTTATCTCGGACATTGCAGGTTCTTGCCTAAGGATCATCATTATCGTAGAGTGAAGAAAGCTTTTAATGGAAAACTAGAACTAAGAAGAGCTCCACGACCATTAACCGGACAAGAAATCTTCACTAAGGTGAAACAGTTGAAAGTAAAATTAAAAAAAAAGAAATCTCCAATTCTCAAAGGTCTCTACAAGAAGAGGTCTATATTCTTTGATCTTCCTTATTGGAAGTCTTTATATGTGAGGCATTGTTTAGATGTGATGCACATAGAGAAGAACATATGTGACAGTCTGATTGGAACATTACTTAATATCCCATGGAATACAAAAGATGGCCTCAAGGCAAGATTGGACATGGTTGACATGGGTATTTGAGATAGATTGACTCCACAAATGAGAGGAAGTTGTACCTACTTGCCCCCAGCATGTTACACACTTTCAAAGTCTGAGAAAGCTATATTTTATGGGTTTCTTAAAGGAGTTAAGGTTCCAGAGGGATATTCTTTAAACATGAGTAGATTTGTGGATATGAAAGATTTGAAACTGTTGGGCTTGAAATCACATGATTGCCACATCTTAATGCAATAGTTTTTGCCGTTGGCTATCTGTTCCATTTTGCCTAAGTGGGTTAGAAATGCAATCACTAAACTTTGTATGTTCTTCAATGCTTTATGCTCAAAATTCATCGACCCTGAGACGTTGGACTCATTGCAAAATCATATCATCATCACTTTGTGTCAGCTTGTGATGTACTTCCCTCCTTCATTCTTTGATGTAATGGTTCATTTGACTGTGCACTTGGTTAGAGAGGTCAAACTATGTGGTCCGGTATTTTTACGTTGGATGTATCCGTTCGAGCGATATATGAAGCTATTAAAGGGATATGTGAAGAATAGATATCGACCCGAGGGTTGTATGTTGGAAATCTACATAGTAGAAGAGGCTATTGAATTTTGTGTCCAACATTTATCCAATGTTGAAGCCATTGGTCTTCCTAAATCATGACATGTTAGAAAAATTGATGGACAAGGCAATACAGGATGCAAGTTTGTACGACTTTCAGCTGATGAATTGCACACAACACATGTGTATGTCCTTCGTAATACAACCGAGGTTGAACCATATGTTAAAAAACACATTGATTATTTACAAACTCGTTACTGATCTAAGAATGAGAAGGATATAATGAATTTACACATCTGTTGTTTCGCCGAATGGTTAAAGAATCGTATTAGTGAACATATTGAGCATTCGCCAAATTCTATTTCAAAGACCTTGAAATGGTTATCTGTGGGGCCTAAATCAACCGTGTTGTCATTTTCTAGTTATTTTGTAAATGGATAGACTTTCTATACAAAATGTCAAGATGACAAAAGCACGATGCAAAACAGTGGGGTGTCTTTGGTATCTAAAGCTTTGCACATTGCTAGTGCTAAAGACAAAAATCCAGTCTAGTGTGACATGTCCTATTATGGTGTGATCCAAGATATATATGAGTTGGACTACAACACGTTTCAGATTCCTATTTTTCGTTGCAAGTGGGCTGAAAATGATAAGGGTGTACGCACAGAAGATGGATTGATCTTAGTGAACCTAGATAGGGTGGGATGTAAACACGATCCATTTATAATGGCATTATAGGCAAAAAAAGTCTTCTATGCGATAGACACAGCTAACAAGGGCTGGTTTGTAGTCTTATCTCATAGAATAAGGCCCCATGAAGGAGATGATGATGACGATGACATCATTTTAGAAGAAGAAACTTCTTTGTCTTCAATCATTCCATCTATGTCTGTAAATGATGATCTTGTTGTTGAAGAAGAAGAGATATGTGCTCGAGAAGATCATAGTGACGGGATATTTGTTGATGATGTCAGTGTGAATAAAAATAAAAAACAACGTACGCATAAGTGATAGTAAGTATTAGCATTTTCTTGATGTGCACTAATATCTTTCTGTAATGAATGTAAATATGTCTTAAATTTTGTAAGATTTTATTATGTTGTTTTATATGCAGTTTGCTAATATTTTTTTTACCAAATTTTGTTGTAGAAGTCTTCCAATGAAGATGACTCAATGACCTCAACGACTAGTAGGGGTCGTACCACAATGCCTAAAGTTTCAAGAAAGAGACGTAAAGGAAAAAAAATTCAATTGGAATGGAATTCAGAAGGACAACCAATTGGGAAAATCTGAAACATTTTCAGCATCTATATTGGAGTCGCATCTCGAGAGCGAGTTCCAATCAACATCGATACTTAGAGTGATGTGGGAGAAGGTCTCAAGGAGCTTATTTGGGAAGAGATTGAGGGGAGTATGTAGACGTTAATATTGTTTGTATATTTTTTTTATGAAAATATTATATTATATTTTATGTGTATGTGATTCTGTTATTTGTAGGGTGTTTTTTCAATTGGATCTGTCAGAAAGCAATGGGTATTACAAAGATCCAATGATAGATGGAGGGAATTCAAATCTCGGTTATCAAGAAAATTCATGAGGGACGAAGATGGAAACATATGAAAACACCCACCCAAAGAATATGATTTTATATCTGCAGATTAATGGGAGGATTTTGTCATGAGTCGATTGACCGAAGAATTTAAGGTAATAATATAAACTAGTGTACTTTTATTGTTTTTCTTGTAAGACATTTAAATATATTTTCATATTTATTGTTCGTAAAAATAACCAGAGAAGAAGCTGGAAGAGAATTATCGTCAAAGAATGAGTATCGGCCTAGAATTTCTTGTAAGGGATATGTTGGCCTAGAGCAAGAAATTGTAAGATTTGATTCATTTTAAAGTGATTTGTGAAATTTCATATAGAGGTATAAAAGTATTGTGCTTTTATCATATTATAAATAGATCAGTGAGAACAGTTTAGATCCATTTATTTCAAAGATTTCTACAGTAGAATTATGGAAAAGAGCTAGAATGGAAAAAACTGGTGTTGTTACTAGAGAAAAGGTCAAGGAAGTGGTGGACAAGATTGTAAGTTTAATTTTTTATCTCGTTGATTTTTCATCACAATATATAGTTTTTATTATTTTTACATATGTATGTTTTATATTTTGCAAGGATGCTCTATCTCAAGAAGTTTCTAAGGGACTCATTACTGAGAAGGGATGCAATGATGTGTTAACAATGGCATTGGGAAAAAAAGATCACCCAGGACATGCGAGAGCAACCGGACCAGGAATAACAATTACAAAATATTGTCAAAGTGTGGCTCAAACAAATGATCAACCATCCCATATGCTGTTACAAATGCAACGGACCAGCAAAGCTTTGGCCATGAAGATTAAGTATATTGTAGGGAAGAATACAGGCAAGGATCTCGACAACGTTGGGGATACAGACCAATACCCTATTTCAAATCTAATTGTCCACTTGCACAATTCTCACATCTACCTGAGGTAATCAACAAGTCTGTTATGTAGTAAATGTTAGAGACAGTCATTTCTCATGTTGACAATATCTATATTTGATTTTTGTAGGGCTATCACAAGTGTATTTTTATGTGGATAATCCATTACGTTCAGTAGCTGATTGAAGGGTGTATATATCTCATACAAATGAGCCAATTATCCTTCACAATTTGGCATTGGATCCAAAACGCAAAAAAGTGATAATTGATACCCCGTTGATGCCTGAAGAAAGTGTGCCAATACCTTTAGATATGGCTGAAGTTTATCAAGTTTGTCAAGGCATATGCACCTACCTTGCTTGTCCTAAAGAAATTATCAAAATAAATATGAAGGTATATGCGATAACTTGACAATGTTTTTATTAATTTATTTAAATGATCATGTATATTAATAAACTATATTTTTTATTTTTATAATCATATGTAAGGAATCCCAAGACTCATTGTCTCAAAGAAAAGTGAGGGAATCCATAAGCACACAAACATGAAATTCAAAAACTAGAAAAAATTGTGATGAAGTCTCAAGTCCCGTCAAGTCAACATGCAAAAAGCCTCCAACGAAGCTGAAACTGTTGATGGTGTATGTGGAAGATGATGAGAATCGTAACATATCTCTTCAGATGTCTGAAGATGTAGTAGGTTACACACATGAGCTAATTATCACACCGGAATTGGTTAAAATATGCCATGATAAAGACCAACTAGAAGCCTCGCACATATCCGTGTACATAAAGTAAGTTTATATACGAGTAATATGTGTTTCTATACAAGTTTCTATACAAGTACAAAGACTAATTATGTGTTTCTATACAAGTACAAAGACTAATTATGTGTTTCTATACAAGTACAAAGACTAAATATGTGTTTCTTGTAGGCATTTGTTCAACAAAGTGACCTCGGGAAATATATTTAATATATTTGGATTTATATGTCCACATTTTATAGATCCGCTATACAATGATAAAGTGGAGAGTCGGGCGCAGTACATAGCAGATCAGTTCATTAGAGGGAAGAAATAAAGATTAGAATTGTTCTTTATACCTTATAATGTGGGGTACGCATACATTTTGTCGATTGTCTGTTATTTGTTTACTTTAAATGTTCCATAAAAATACATTAATCTTAAAATGTAATACTCATGTATGCATAGGGGACATTGGATACTTTGGGACTTCGACCCTGTGTGGGGTAAGTGCCACTATCTTGATCCGTTATGAGGAAAATTACATGGGAACGTGGAAAAACTCATGAAGTTGTAAGTAATTCATAAAAAAATTTCAATTACATAATACATGTATTGAAAGTTCCATATATAGTTACTAATGCATAGAATTCTTGATATAAATTTGAATAGGACTCATAAAGTTTATCAAAAGAGAGATGTCCAATATAGGAAGAATTTGAAATGGGAAATTATCAAGGTAATTTACCATTTTGATCAAGAAAAATATTGCTTTCTGATTCACCAATAGAAGTGTTGTTCTAGTTTCTTCAGATTCCGCTACTTCATTTTATATGGTGTTATTTTTACAAATGCTCTTATTTTTACATATATCGATTAGATCTTCTTCGGGTCAATATCATCAAGGGCATCCAAGGGCAATTGTTAATTGTTGTATGTGATATTCTTAAGTGTTTCTTCCTTCACTTCATAGGACGACCAGGAAATTATCAAGTGTCCTGTCACTTCTTTATGTTTTTTTCTGGTATCACAATTGCATAAATAGATGCAATTACATAAACTCAGGTGTCCTCTTTCGTTCATGTTTGTTGGAAACAACTATTACATAAGGTGGTGCTTTTAGATAAACTGTTGGAGCAACAAACATAAACTCACATCTGTGCCACCTTTCGAAACAACTATTACATAAACTCACATGGGGGGGGGGATTCCACTTGCTGGTGGTCGGACATACTTTCACACTGTGTTCTCCCAAACTAAGCCACTTCATGTCAAGGGGGGCATTGACACAAGGCTATTATACTCCATATAAAGCCATATCAGGTTTTCAGACAATGGCACGAAGACTATCAGTAATGAGGTCAAAGATACTAGGAAGTAGTGCGCAACTGTGATGAATTGGTTGGTTTGACTAGAAAGTAGCTTTTTTTATTAAGATTGGCAAATAACAATTGGCTTTCCCAACAACTATGCCTAAAATTTCAGCTAGAAAAATTTCAATAAACCCAGCTTCTGTTCCATCACTCAGTCTGACTACTCACGAGTGTCTGGTAACATTGGTTGTTTTCAAAAGTGTGCAAAAATAGTTAAGACACCTAAGCACCTCTGAGTACCAAACCACTGTGACCTTTATTTTGCCCAGCTACCGTTACACAATGAACAGATCATCATGACAATTGCAGAGAGCTCGGCCTTTAAACTTCTGAAGTGTATAATTCTAACTATACAAAAGGTGACATACATGATTTTCTTTCCCGATATCAGCCTTTACAATTTTTTTATTATCAGAACTATGTAATATGTACACTAGTAAAAATGCATAATATTTCGTGTCATGATACATTTTGGTTTCAGCAACTAGATTGTTAAATATGTGACTGTTGGACTGCCATGTGAGATCAATTCTGAAACCTTTAGCAATCAAGCTTTTGTATACATAAATCATAGATTGGCAATCACGAAACATCAACTAATGAGAAAGGCGAGTCTGAAATCCACTCATCATGATTTGGCATCTTCAGAAGGTGTTCTTCTCATGATGCTTTTCTAAATGAGGGGACTATATAACTGTTGAAGTTTGGTCACTTTGAAAGTTCTCTAAAATCAAATTTGATTAGATCAATCATAACTTAATAATAATAGCACACTAAAATCCTAATAAAATTCACACACAAAACTTGGCATCTTAATAACATGTTTTGCTCAAAAATTATTGCATGGGATGACAATTATTTGTTGTCATGCGATCATTTCTGAAGTTGTTAACCATCAAAGCATAACCTGACAATCACAACACAACCAATTTGAAAGCTATATTTGAAATCACAATTCTGATGTTGTAACAATCAAACTAAAGCACAACTTGACAATCACAACACATCAACTAGTTTAAAAGCTGTATTTGACATGTGTGCCTAGCTGAAGATGTTTTCAAAAATGAGAACAGATTAAGCTGAGGAGGTATGTCCGAAACTCAGATGGAACCTTATTTTGGGAAAACTGAAATCATAATTGTGTGGCACACACAAAGGATTTAAACTGAACTTCAAGAAATAATGCATTTATCAAGGAATTTAACAGCGTGCAAAATTAAGAAGAAAAAATATCCCATAATGATATAAAGTTTCTAACTTGCATATATACACATTCTATGGTTCTCTCTACAGATGCAAAAGGTAATGATTCACTCATCCAGCCTTAACAGAGGGTTCAAGGTCTCCAGGACTCAAATAAAAATGAGATCCTGACATCTAGAGTAAAAAATGTGACCAAGCAACAAATTTAAGACTCAACAATGCCTTAACAAAAATATTGAGGATTCAGAATTACAGAAAAATTGGAAATGATAAGTGATGTGTACAAGGCCCCCATATGAGACTGATTGCCCTCTAGCCCAAGTCCACTGATAATTACACATAGTTGGAGCAAGGGAATTGCTGGCATAAAACCAAAATCCACCTGGCCTTACAAAACATTCAATACCCAACAAACAAAAATGACAGAACCATAAGATAAAAACATCTCTCCTATGTATAGGAGTACAAAGAGATATATGGATATGCTCGTGTCAAATGGATCCTCACTTAAGTTTATCTGGTAGGATAGATAAAGAGGATACACAGTGGGCCTAGGTCCAAATACTAATATGCTAAGATGGAGAGTAGATGTTGTGTAGTCCCAGCTCTAGTACCCATTTGGTGGAATAGGGTTAGAGTAAGTGGTTTTGTGAGAATTTCAACAATTTGATCCGAAGTCGGTACATGTGGTGTTACGATTTTCTTACCTTTGACAAGGTCCTTTGCAAAATGACAATCGATTCAATATGCATTATGCATTCAGAGAATACTACATTGTTTACACTATGTATGGTTGTCTGTTGTCACAATAAAGCATTGTTGGTGTTTGGACGAAGATCCCAAACTCAGCGAGAATAGATCGTACCGACTAAGGATCACAGTACACATGAACTATAGCTCTGTATTATGCTTCCACACTAGATCGAGCAACTACTGACTGTTTTTTACTCCAATATGCAACAAAATGCTTGCTTATCATAATGGAGAAGACAAAGATTTTGTCAACATTAATCTTCAGACCTGTACATAGAAAGAGATCATCCATAATATTTCGAATATTTTTGTCCAAATATATTAGGTAATAGCTCATTTTTATTTCAATGGTGCAGAAACTAGTCTCACTACTACTTAGGACTTTCTTCGCTTCCTAAATCTGCCAATAATTTACTCTGAAGAATCCACTTCTACTTTATTGTAAAGTAAACCTCTTTCCTCAAATCAAGACAGCCAGCTTGGTCTCATTTTGAGTTGAGAAGTCATGGTCTCATATTAATGACCACTATTTCAACTTAACTAAAAGGCAGGTTTGTGCAACATGACGAACTGTGACATGACGTGTATGCTTATAGAGAAAGTACAGTACATTCTTTCTCTTTTTCATTTTTTTTTTTGCGTGTGTGTTTGTTTTGGTGTTGTTTGGATGGGGGGTGTTCAGCCATATTTCTGTCCGTATTAGGTAATCAACGATGCACATACTAGTCTCACTACTACTTAGTACTTTCTTCACTTCCTAAATCTGCCAATAATTTATATTGGTGAATCCAGTCTACTTTATTGTGAAGTAAGCCTCTTTCTTCATTAACTAAGCAACAGACTGCAGATGTATTTCATTGACCAACTTGTGACTACAAGCTCAGTTCATAGCATAATAATGTATCAATTGTATTCAACCCAAGTCTGGTACATGTTTTTTAGATTCGTGTTGGACATAGGGAACAAGAGACCTTTCATGTGAATGTTCATACCATTTATTTGCAACTGAACTAATGTTGCCAGCCTATGAAAATTCACAGCTTGGTTTATCTCTGCTTCCATACACTACTCTCAGTCTTGGTTGTTGGTTTTAGGAAGCATTTGAAATGCCCCCTACTCCTACTGGGCTGAGAGGTGAAGATCTAATGTCATGGTGCAAAGGAGGTATTGGGGATTTGAATGCTGGTGTCATTGTGATTTATAATGTAAAATTGTTCCTTCACTTGGTGAAAACGATGTATATTTCTCTCTGGGAACCCTACATCTCTCACATGTAAGAAGCAAACAAGGACCAAATTCTTATACTAGGTATGAATAATCCAAAAATGAGTTACACCTTAACACATATCACTTTCTCTAGCCGTTGAGGTGGATTATTTTAACCAACTTATATTGAAAACAAAATTGATAAGTATTCGGCTGAGTAAGTACCATGTGAGGATATTTGTCTTAGTGTATGCACTCTCCTCATATGACTAGAATTAATAAGAGAGGGCAGACGTCTTTGCAACCTATTGGATATAGCGTTAGTGATAATTTTGAGAAAGACATTAAATAAATCTATGAGTCATCAGTTGTATAGATCATATGACTCATTGGATTTACGAATAAGAGTGTTGAAGGTTCAATTAGCCTCCTTGAGAAGCCTTCTAGTCCTGAAAAAGCTAAAAACAACCTTCATAATATCCACATTAATGATTCCCCAACAACTCTTGTAGAATTTACCACTATGATATTAACAACTTATCTAGATTTTGGAGATAAAAAAAATGTTTTTTGTTGGTAAACTGATAATTGACTTCATATTTCAATATTTTCTGTATGATAAATCTTGTATCAAAAATATTGGAAAATCAGTACCTGCCATGTTTTAGTCGTTGTTGGAATTGTTGTAAGCTTGACTTCTTCATGGGTTTGAATCTTTGCAAATGTTCCAGGAATAGCATTTTTATTCTTTTTGCACAAAGATTTGAATAATTTGATTCTGTTTACCTAACAAGTTCTCACAATTATTTGGAGAACAAATTAATATTTATTTTGTATAGTGTCCAAAGCAGCCGAACAATACAGATTGTGGGTATTATGTTCTGAAGTATATGAAAGACATCTTTGATGCGAGAAATAGAAATATTCCTGAATGTGTAAGCTACTTAACATTATATTCTTTTAGTTTGTTCAAATTTCTAAATAATTTGAAAAAATCACAATATGTTGATAAATTTGTCATATGATTGTAGTATTATTCGAAGTATATTGGTCGTTGCTTCAACTAAGAGGAAATCGACGAGGTTCGAAATGAGTGGGTGACATGTGTTCTTGAGCACACATAAGATTATGTGACATGTGGGGGAGACATTTGTTCTTTACCATAGATCAATGTGTGAAACTTTTTAAGTTAGTTTTCAGTTCGGTTGTAGAGTGGATACTCAATACTTTATATTATAGAATTGTTGTATGGATGGTTTAATATTAATTAAATTTAGTACGAGTTTCTTTCAAGGTTTGATGGAAATTTTGTTCAACTATGTGTTTGTTTGTGAAATGAAAAAGTATAATGGCATATTTATTATAATTTATTAATAATATGGTTAATTTGATCAATACAATTGGTGCGATATATGACCTTTCAGACACTAATCAAAGACAACAGTTAATAATATGTTGTAAAATGTATGATTCTACAACAAACAACATATGTTGTGTTATCCACACCTATTACAACAGGTTTATCAGGAAAAAATACTCCTATTACAACAAGTGTTTCTAGTGAACTACAACATGCATAACCTATAGCATAAATTGTGTATATTACAACAGACACACACCATGTTGTCTAAACAATTTTACTACAACGGTTAAATGTATGGAAAGACAACATACTCCAACTGTTGTATAAAAATGTATACTACAACAAGTGCACTGCATGTTGTAATAGATCTACCTATTACAACAGATATGTTTAGTGAAAGACAACATGCTTCGATTGTTGTATAATATATATAACAACGGGTGAACCACATGTTGTAAAAAATACCCCTATTACAACGGGTGTGTTTCGCGAAAGACACCGTCATTCAACTGTTGTATAATATATATTACAACATGTGAACCACATGTTGTGTAAAATACCCATATTACAACATGCCATTCCTTAAAAGACAACATGTTTAAAATACATCTATTACAACACATGTTGTGTAAAGCACCCCCCATAAGATCACGTGATCTAATACAACGGTTAACACTTGTTGTAAATTGAGAAAAGGAACAGTTGTAAAAAGCATTTTCTGTAGTAGTATTTCTATAATAGTTGCAAAAATTTGAGATCTTTCGATTACTTCCACTCCCGAATGGAACCTCGACCCAAGCCTCACCTATAACTAGATGGGGTACTGGGGCTTCCCAAAATGAAACACAAATAATTGAGAAATAATTTCTTTGAAAAATATTGTCCTCTCTAGTTGTGGTAACTACGAGAGCTCATGCAAGTCCTACCCTACTAGGGAGGGATAGACAAAGGAGAGAGAAACTGAGATCATGGTCGTGGGAGAGCAAGTTGGTAACTAGTACACCAACTTGAGGGATGACTCCTTCCTGATTATTCTAAAACGACAACATGAGTTCTAGGTGGTCTGTGTAGACTACCATAGAGGCGGGAGACCATTGTTTACCGATAGGAGGACAACATCAACTAGAAGTCTATGACAAGAGGAGCTACAGAAGAAGTCAAGTCTGTGGTTGTAGTCTTTGGTGCAGACCAGAAGGCACAATAGTGAGATGAGTCCCAGTGCCACCATGATTCAAAAGTTACGCATCTACAATGATGGGAATTGTCGATGGACTTGCTCGAGGACTAGGTATATCCTCAAAACCATCCTTCTTGCATTATAGTTATTGACACAATCAATTGTTTATGGGGAATATGGTAGATAAAATTTTTGTTTCTGCTACTTGCTCTGTAGCCATATTTCCCAATAGTGGTATTATAGTCAACATCAATTTACTATATTATGGGTTAATCAATATGATTGGATTTTGGTTTTATCATTATATTATTTCATGTGATGTGAATAATATCTTCTCAAATATAATACCACAATAATTACAAAATAATATTTATATATATGTAATTTACACACGTTTCCAATAAAGTATTTTTAATGGTGGATGTGTAGCATGGTTATGTCCAATAACCCTTATATTCTGTGCATGGTTGTATGGTTGGTTTATCTGTTTATTTTATTCTGTGTATCGAGCCTCTATCTTATCTTCCCAATGTAAAGTTAAATCTTTCTTACACTTGTTCCCCTCAAATGTAACTCGAGGTTTGTCTATAATTATGTAAAAGTAGGATAGTTTATTTTCTATTATTATGAAGATGAGTTGACTAAATGAAGGACCTTGGAGGACATGATGGACAAGCTGGGGCTGATCACCCAGTGGTGAGACGATCAAACAACCAGCCAAGAGGCGAGCTGATAAGTTTAAAGGTTGAACCAATCATTCTGGATTGGAAACCATAGAACTTCATCAACAACATGTTTTTGTAGGTGATATAGACCTAGATGACCATAATTCCTTATGGTTTCAATGGGTTTCATTAGGTTGTACATAATTATCGCTTTTTTTTATTGTAGGTTTTCATTGTGGGATATAACATGTATATGATACATACTATATATGTAGTGATTGGATAAAATATATGTATTTATACAAACTCCCTCAATTAAAATATTAAGTCTTAGATGCTATCCAAAAATGACACATATGAAAAGCTTGATAGAGCAAGTGTAGGTGATGCCAAAGTGTGTTATGCCATCTATCTCATAGAAGTGTGATTGTAATGATGTAGGTGTTGTCAAAGTGGGGTACATTATTTTGGGTCATTTTTGGGTCTGTCTTAACCAGTGATTCTTAGAGTGTCTAACCCCAGAAGCATGTAGATGATTATGGAAAAGAGTTTCATATATCATCTATCAAGAGTTGCATATGATGCAATTGGCATGATGGTCTACCAAAATAGTCTAGTTTTGGGCGATCAACTAAAGTTGACTCATGACTTTTAATAATTTAGATCTTTACCCACTAGAATATTGTATGTTATAATATTCCAAATTGATATTGAGGGATATCAATTTGAATAAAATAGTGGGAGTGATAATAATTAAATACCTAAATAATATCGTCAAAATTTCAAATCAAATCAAATAAAAAATGGTTTTTGTCAAATGCAAATATTCTCTTATAGAATCAAATGACAACAAATCCAATTTGTGATTGGTCCTGAAGAAGGACAAACTTGAGGGAGAAATTTCCATGACTAGTTTTGGACTTTGAGAAGGGTTCTCAATGAAGAGTGGAAACTCTACATACTTGACAAACTAGTGCCTAAAATACCACCTCCTGATGACCCTAGGGCACATGTGGATGCTTACTGGAAGCATGCCAATGATGCCTTGCAGATAAAGTACCCTATTCTTAGTTACATGAACTATGAGTTTCATGAGTAGTGCAAATACATGAGTGTTCTTGGTATGGTAACCCATCTTAAGAAAGTGATACTTGGTCTTGACAAGCAAGAAAGGGACTCTATATTAAAGGTGCTACTTGAGTCAAAGCTGAAAGAGGGAACCCCAGTAGAAGAACATGTGTTCAATATGATTGGACATGTGTATCACCTTGAAGAACTAAGGTTGAGCTTGAGCCAAGAATTTGCCACTGTTATCATTCTAAGGACTATTCCTGAATCATATAACCACTTTATTGCATGTTATCATGTGAGCAATATGGCTGGACAGATGTCAGGCTACTTTCCATGTTGATTCATGTTGAAGCAAAATTGAAGAAGGACAAGCTTGTGATGGTGATCAATGGGGCTGAGTCTAATGATCAAAGCAAGAACCAAAAGAATTTTTTGGTCAAGCCTAAGTCCAATTATTCAACCCTCAATATCAGGAGAAAGAAAAGTAAAAGAGGAACTCATCCTCTATACTTGTAGGCTTTTAGGAAGTAAAAAATAGGGATGGTGATCTCTACTTCATGTGTATACATTATTGAGATAAATCCATCAACTTCTTCATCATGTGTACTTGATACCGGATGTGGATCTCACATATGTTATCATGTGAAAGATCTGAAAGGAAGTAGGCTTTTTGGAAAATGTGAGGTGGAACTATGAGTTGCTAATGGAGAAAAGGTTGTGGCCAGTGCAATTGGAACCTATAGAATATCTTGAACCCACAAGTCTTGTAATAGAGTTAAAGAAGTGTTATTGTGTACCTGCTATAAATAGAAACATCATTTCTATATATTTTATGGATAAGGATGCATTTGAACTCCATATAAGACATGGTCGATGTTCTATTTTTAAAGATGGGATCTTTTATGGCAGTGCCTCTATGTCGCATGATCTTTACTTGTTATATCTAAAGACATATGTATATAATGTTAATACCAAGAGACTAAAACTCAACAAATCAAACAAAATATACCTTTGTCATTATCGCCTAGGGGAGATAAATGAGAATCACATATGTAGACTCCATAAATATGGTTATGAGGACTCTTTTGATTTTGAATCAATAGAGATATGTGAATCTTATTTAATGGGAAAGATGGATAAGACCCCTTTCACTAGTACCAATGAGAGGGCTAGCGATCTATTAGGACTCATACATTCTGATGTGTGTGGACCTTTTATAACAACCACTAGAGGTGGGTATCAATACTTCATTACCTTCACTGACGACTTCAATAGGTATGGATATGTTTATTTAATGAAACATAAGTTAGAAACTCTTGAAAAGTTTCAAGAGTTTATGAATGAAGTACAGAACCAACTTGGTGAAAGTATTAAGGCACTTGATTCTGAATCAGGTGAAGAATACTTAAATCAAGAGTTTGAGAACCTTCTTAGAGACCATGGGATTGTATCCCACTGGACTCAATGTGGAATACCTCAACATAATTGTATATCAGAAAGACAGAATCACACATTACTAGATATGGTATGATCTATGATGAGTTTAGCCGATCTTCAAACTACCTTCTAGGAGTATTCTCTGCAAACCATCCTGTTTAGACTAAACAAAGTACCATTTAAATCGGTTCAAAAGTCACCATATGAGATATGGATATGGAAGCATCCCAATATGTCTTTTATGAGGATTTGGGGATGTGAAGATTATGTTAGTAAGATCCTTCCTAAGAATCTTGGTCCTAAATTTGATAAATGTTATTTTGTTGGATATCCTAAGGAAACTAAAGGATATTACTTTTATTCCATATCTGACAGCAAAGTGTTTGTTTCCAGGGATGTTGTATTCCTAGAAAAATAATTTATTTCCAAAGGAATCAGCTTGGGAGACAAGTGGAACTCAATGTGGTTCAAGACCAACAAGAAAACATTGAACCATTATATGTACAAAGAACCTAGAGATTCACAAAGTGTTTTGGACTCTCAAATTCCTAAAGTGACACATGAACCTAATAGATCTAATTGGGCATGCCTTGAACCTGAAAGATTTGGATATATTGTAACTTTGGAAGGCAGTGAATTGGTCATAGATGATGAGACGATATCTACAAAGATGCTATTGAGGGACCAAAGTCTGAGAAATGGCTTGGGGCCATGAAATCTGAGATGGAATCCATGTATACCAACAAAGTATGGACTTTGGTGGATCCACCTGAAGGGGTAAAACCCATAGGGTGCAAGTGGGTCTTCAACAAGAATACTGACATGGATAAAAAATTTAAACATGTAAGGACAAATTGGTTGCTAAGGGTTTCAGACAAATTGAAGGTGTTGACTATGATGAAACCTTTTCTCTAATTTCCATGCTTAAGTCGATCAGGATCGTGGTTTCTATTGTAGCTTATCATGGCTATGATATTTAGTATATGGATGTTAAAACACTATTTCTTAATGAGAATTTACTCAAGGACGTGTACAAGACACAACCAGAGGGTTTTATCATTCCAAAAGATGTAAATAAAGGATTACTAAAGAATAGATGCAAATAAAGTTTGTACGCTACAAAGTCCAATCTATGGATTGAAACAAGCATCTTGGAGATGGAAGTTTTGAATTGATGAGACATACAAAGAGTTTGGTTTTATTCAAAATGAAGATGAACCTTGTGTACACAAAGGTTGGTTGGAGCATAATGTCATCCTCATATTATATTTAGATGACATATTATTGATGGGGAATGAAATCCCTACTTCATAAAAGGTAAAGACATGGTTAGGAAATGCATTCTCTATGAAAGACTTGGTAAAAGGATCCTACATCTTGGGGATAAAGATCTACAGAGATAGATCTAAAAGTCTTCTTGGACTAAGTCAGAGCACATACATTGACAAAGTGATGAAGTGGTTCAACATGAAGAACACAAAGAGAGGAAACCTACCTGCATGTCATGGTGTCCCCATATCTAGAGCTCAATTTCCCAATTCTTGTGAAGAAAGGGAATGCATGAGTGTGATTCCATATACCTTGCATCAATCATGTATGCAATGTTATGTACCCATCCAGACATCTCATATGCCTTGAGCATGAAGAAAAGATATCAGTTAGATTTTAGTGATGCTCACTGGATATCCATGAAGAATATCCTAAAGTACCTGAGAAGGACTAAGGATCATTTCTTGGTCTACAAAAAAGAGGAAGAGTTGGTGGTAAAGGAATACACTGATGCAAGCTTCGAGACTAATCAAGATGATTATAAATCACAACCAAGATTTATGTTATTCCTCAACAATGGAGTTGTGAACTAGAAGAGTTCCATACAAGAAATAGTTGTCGATTCTAAAATATAGGTCGGGTATACTCCTCAAGTGCGGTAAAGGAGGTTGTATGGATCAAGAAGTTCATCACAAAACTTGGGGTCATTCTAAATAACAGTGAAGCAATAAAGCTATATTGTGACAACAATGGAGCTATTGCACAAGCTAAGGAACTAGATCTTATTAGGGTTCAAAGTATATTCAAAGGTAGTTCCATCTCATAGCAGAGATTGTGCAACATGGAGATGTAAATATTAATAAAGTGCCAACTGAAAGCAATGTTATTGATCCCTTGACGAAAGCACTTTCACAGGATATGCATGATGGTCATGTAAGATCACTTGGAATATGATTCGTAGGTGATTATCATTAAGAGCAACTAGGCGTTTGTTGGTATGTATGCCCAAAGAGACAATCATGTGATGATTGTAATGGAATAAATGTAAATTATTTGATTAATCAATTTAGGCAACCTTCCAATGTATTCTATTTAATTCAGTTATGAGATAATGATATAAAATTATAAATGTCTATAGAATCATATTACTCAAAGATGTATGACTTCAAGTTAGTACCCTTGTGGATGAGATCATGTGGATGTTAAGAGAACATAAATTCTTATTCTCATTATGTCCTTGATTGGTTGTTATTGTGGAAGGTTGATATACAATAATAAAACATATGATCTGAGTGTAAGTTTGTTGATGAATAAATCTCATTAGTCATGATATAGAGATATCAAACCAAGCACACAAATACATGTTATAGAATAGTATATCAGATAGACCCACTCTGAGATTGATACATGGAAGCCATCATCATGGAAGTCATAGTAAGCTCTCACAATGATGGTGGTGATTGTGGTTCTTAGAACTGAAATCACTACACTCATGATGTTGTTGGGAACACTTTGACATCATCAAATGTAGTATTGAACCTTGGATTGTTATAACGGTGATGATTGGATGACTTTGACACATAGAGAATGACTGTGAGTGATAGATATGGGATTTTCCCTGCTACTGAACTGTGATGTCTTAGGCCTCTTGATTGGCGAGACTAAGAAATGCATGCCCATGTGCATGTGAGTCAATATGTGATATTAAGCTTATATATATCTCATACAATATGCGCTTGGTTCAAGAAATAAGATCAAAAATAATGAGGGTGACTGCTCCATCCCTCTAGTTCAATCTGGACATCAGTGACAAAGGAATTGTACAACCACTATAACACCATATACAGGTTGTAGGTTGAATTTGTTCCCCAACTTTCCATTTACTTGGGTACCCTTAATGTGTGACTAGGCATTACTCATTGCTTGTGATGTCATAAGTTGTTATGGACATTCACTGCCAAACTAATATGGGACCTATAGGGATACACACATAGGTCTTAACCTAGAAGAGGAGTTCAGAACTCAAATGACACTTGAATCAAGTGATAAAGTGTTTAGGTATTTGATTCAGGAAACAAATAGGTTGACATCACTGCGAAACACCCATCTCAAGTGTTGAGACGACCGTATGGAAGTACCAAATGGCCATCTCAACTGTTGAGATGGGCATTTGGGGAATCATGCCTATTGTGAGTTCAAATTGGATAAGTAAGTGAACCAATCAAATGGACTAGATCAACTCGGGTCACCAGACGACCGTTTAGGTGAACCGAGATAGATGTCACGCATGGGTGAGATGGTTCAGTTTGGCTGAAAGAAGGTTCTAGATATTTCCTAATTTGTTTGAGTTTCACATTACTTGTTGTGCAAGGAACCCTAATATGTGATATTAATAGGAAATGAATTACCAAATTTGTGTAAAATTAGGAAACAACCAAACGACCGTCTGGGCTATGCCAAATGACCATCTAGCATGCACGACGACCATTTAGGCTATCACAGTTTGTGAGATTCCAGAATTGTTGTGAAATTTTGTTATCTTCTGGTCCCTTCCACTCCCACATAGACTGAGAACCTAGACTCAAACCCCTCCTATAAGTAGAGGGGGTATTGGGGCTTCCTATAACATGATAGAAACAATTCAGAAATACTTGCTCTAAAAAATGTTGTCATCTCTAGTTGCAGTAACTATGAGAGCCCAGAAATGTCCTACCCAACTAGGGAGATATAACCAAGGGAGAGAGCAACTGATATCATTGTTGTGGGAGACCAAGTTGGTGACTATCACACAAACGAGAGGGACAATGCTATCTTGATCATTGTAGTAGGACGACATGAGTTCTAGGTGGTCCTTGTAGACTACCATAGAGGCAGGAGGCTATTATCTACCTCTAGGAGGACAACATCAACCAGTAGTCCTTGACAAGAGGAGTTGTTGTAGAAGATGATTTGTGGATGTAGTTGGTGGTGCAGACCAAAAGGAAAAGGCACAACAATCAAACAAGTCCCAATGCAACAAGAATTTAGAAGTTGTGCATCTACGATGATGGGGATTGTCACTGGACTTACTCTAGGACCAGGTACATCCTAAAAATAATCCTTCCTACATTATAGTTATTGATGCGATCTACTGGTTATGGGGAATATGGTAGATAAAAATTTTATTTCTGCTTCCTGCTCTGTACCCATATTTCCCAATAGAAGTGTCATTTAATAAAGTAGGCAATGATCGTCTCTGGATATGCCTTGACTAGCCTAGCTAAGATTACTATAAGAGTACAAGTTCTCAAGTCAAGGATGAAGACTACAATGTCATGTAGGGTGACTATGATGATGCCTATGACATAATTGAGGGATAAGGTATCAACTTCATCTTTAATACAAAGGTTGTGCAAGACCCACAAATCATCCTTAGCCCTATCCTAAACAATGGTGAAACCCAGAACTAGTGTGTAGATGATTGCAACGTCCTAAGGACTAGGTCCCTCCACACACCAAGAAAATCTCATTAGAGGAACAATATTTCTATGTGGAAGAGATCCCAAAGTGGTTATATAGTCATACTCACCTCATCCCCTTTCAGCCACGTAAAATCCTAATTCACAATATCCCAAAATATAAAATTTGTAAAAAACTCACAATATCCCAAAAAATAACAAAACTCAATTCAACCCAAAAATATATGAAGATGAGCGAGCTCACTAGGAGTTCTCTAGCTATTTCACTGAAGTAACACAAATCTACAACAACAAAGATGGCAAGTTCAAATATATCCCTATCCTATAGTATATGAAGAAAGAGAATCAAACTTTTCATATCAAATATGTGACAAAGATGTTTTATGTCAGCTCTGATCCCTAGCAACACAGTAAAAATAGGAGTACTTCTTCACAAGGTAACAGAAACTAGTTAATAAACTTCTATGTAACTACATCAAAGTGCTTGCAAGGTGATACTCTAACATTCTTGGGTTGGACAAGGCGATCATTGTTCATTTCTTACCTATTCTCTCCAAAATTTTCCATGTCAAGTAGATGGATAGGTTGCTCAGGCCATAATGGAGACTTACGATCATGGAAGAGGATCAAAAGAAGTACAATGTTGGTTTCTTAGAGCCAGTCAGCTATCCTACATGGATCATCAACATTTTATAGTGCCAAAGAAGGACATCAAGGTACAAATTTGTCTCAACTATCACAACCTCAAGAAAGCATCTTTAAAAGAAGACTTCCCATATCCACGCATAGACATTACCATCGACAACACACCCATCCATGTAATATTCAATTTCATGGATAGTGTTACTAGATAAAACCAAATCAAGATGGCTAAGGAAGATAAAGAGAAGACAACCTTGGTCACATAACAGGGAGTATTCTATAATTGGGTCATGCTATTTGGTATTATGAACGCCAGCCACACATACCAAAGAGAAATGGTTTATCTCTTTCATGACATGATGCACAAGGAGGTGGTTGTTTGTGTGGATGATATAATTGTCAAATTTAAGAGTTTAGAAGACCACATTATCAATCTAGATAAGTTGTTTCAGTGACAATGATGATTCTCCATCTGCTTGAATCCAACTAAGTATACCTTTGAGGTTACATATGGTAACTTACTTGGGTATATCACCAGTCAAAGTGGAATCAAAGTCAACACTAGAAATACTCACTCTATCTAAAAACTGCCCCTTCCAAAATAGAGAAGGAGCTATGAGGCTTGATAAATCATATCCTATTCATCATAAGCTTCATATCCAAACTCAAGCTTATATGTTAGTCCATAATAATGCTATTAGAGAAGAAATATGACTCATGATGGAACAAATAATGTGTAGGAGCTCTCTATCAACTTAAGAATCCCCAATATTAAGGCTAGTTCTTGGATACCCTCTCATAATTTGTCGTTTGTAAAGCATCACTGGGAGGAGTCCTAAATTAGTCAACCAACAATCCAATGGTGAGCATGTTGCCTACTATCTTTTAAAGAAATTTAATTATACCGAGGGTGACTACACAACAATTTAGAATTATTGTATGGCCTTGATCCATGAAATGAGGAAGATGTGCCACTATCTAATGATGTACCCTATACACCCAATCACCAAGCATGATTCCCCTACTATTTATGTGATGACCCCATCCTAACAAAATGATGAGCCAAATGTGAAGTAATGTTTTAAAACTTTGATATCACCTATCTATAGATTGATGGAAGTCAAAGCACAAGCTTTGTTGATTAATTAGTAGACTCCCCACTCCCAGAAGATGTGATACATGAATATGAGTTCCCAGACAAAGATATAGGGGTGATCAATCCACCACATGTGGAGATTCTTCTAGTACCAGACATGTAGACATCCTTCTTTAAGGGAGATATTTAATGAAAAGGAGATAAAACAGATACCAGTGGATCGATGGTTGGAGTTCTTTGCCACTAACAATGTGGCCGAATATGAGCCTTGTATATTACAACTCCATTTCACCCAGAAGCAAAGGGAACATCACTGATAGGTCCATGTTTACTCCCTAATTGTGATATCTCAAATCCATAACAATTACAAAACACACAATTAATACCTGGTGCAATATCAGGACCATGTGTGCTATCTAGATTAAGACTTGGAGCACATCTCCTTGCACTTCATCATAAGAGAACACAACCCATTTTCTGATGCTATGGAAATCCTCTCTTCTTGGATAGACATCCTAGAGGATCAAACCTTCTTTATAAAGGCAAAACCACTATCTCAAACCCCCCATTGTATGGTCATTGTCAACATGCCTAATGGTGAAGAAAAGGATTGGTTCTACAATGTCAAGGCATATCTCTCAAATTGAAGACATCCCAAAAATCCTCTACTAGAGTAGAATGCACTCAAACAAAAAGCCATGTGGCATGTCCTAGGGGAAAAATAGATATATCACAAATCCTATAACCAGACTATTCTTCAATGTGTCAAAAAGATAGAAGCATAAATCCTGATTGAGGAGGTCCATGTTGGGTCACACAGAACACACAAGTTGAGTCAAGCTAGGAAATAAAATAGAACTCTTTGGGTAGTAATGGAACACCATTTGAAATACAATGTTTCCAGTACGTTCGTAAGTTATGAGTCTACCAAATCCATGGAGAATACATTCATTCACCCACCAATCAACAGTACAACATGGTCGTCCTTTGTCCATTCTTGACTTAGGGAGTCTACATTGTGTTGAATGTGTATTCGTTCATTTTAGTCACAATTGATTACTTCACCAGATGGGTAGAAGAAGTGTCCATCACCAATGCATCAGCCCAATAAGTCATCAAGTTCCCCAAGAACAACATCATAAGCATGTACATGATACTATATGAGATTATCTCGGACTACAGTGAAAATTCTAGCTCCAAGACAATTAAAGAGTATTTGGGCCTTTAGCTATCAAAAATCACCAAACATCATGCTTACAACCCCAGTTTAATAGAGTCGTAGAAGCTGCCAACAGGAACTTAATAAAGATATTAAAGAAGAAAATCAACTTCTATGCCAACTGGCATGAGAATATCTCAATGGACCTATGGGACATCCACACTTTTATAAATACTTTGATAGGAAGCATGCCATGTTCTCATGTATATGGAATGGAAGTGGTCCTATCAGTCAAAATTCACATCTTTTCACTTAGCACACTATGAGAAGAAGATACTCTAGAGGTAGAATATCTTCAAGATTGAATCTACTTCCTCAACACTATTGAAGAACAATTAAAAAGATCTCTACATCATGCATAGTGTTATCAATCCACAACAACTCAAGCATTATACAAGAAGGTTCAACCCTCCAATTTTCAAAAAGGTGAGCAGGTGCTACCAATCATTTGGAACGTTGATTCCAGGGGAATGTTCAATCCTAAAGGGGAGGGTGCCTACATCATCCACAACATCTACAAATGGGGAGGCTTGTACCTAAAGGACATGGGTGGAGACGTTCTTCTTCATTACATAAAGTGCAACCTCATTTTCATCTATTGTTGATGATCAAGCTTCAAAGACAAGAAAGCCTCTGGCAAGTAGCCTTATAAGGGATCCAAAAGCTCCTACCCCACTATATAACACATAAAATCTTCTTACATACATAACCACATTCCTCATTCCACCCCGAAGAGGAAAGCTCAAAGTATAACCTAGTGCTTAGCAAAGAAAGAGCGGAGTCATTATCCTGAAGCCCGAATGGTTTTATAACCTAAAATTAACTCCTTAAATGCCACCAACTTAATAAAATGCACACAAAATGTTCATGAATACGGAAAGGCAAGGTGAAACCCCGTGGTCAACATCATAAGGGGAAGGCAGAACTGATGAGTCCCTATAGGCAAGTTAGAGTTGATCCTCTAAATCAACATCTTGACATTGATATCCGGGTCGTCCAACTATAAGTGAATGACCATGGGTAAAAGGTAGAAGTTGAAACTTCTAGTGGCTATCCTCGTTTCATCTCTTAAAAAAGACAAGACCAAACTCTACATAAATTGGTCCAAAAGTAATAAGGTGGTAAACCTTCACTTTGAATCTCAATTCATTCTTCATGCAATCCTATGCTCTCATACTAAGGCCCTATGCATCAATTTCCATCAAATTCTTCATCAAAAGACCCAAGAATAGTGGGCACCACATAAAAATGATATGAAATCACTTTAATTAGGCAATCACAAGCTTGTGGTAGATCACTTCACTAAAGCATGTTAGAAGTGAAGCCTATCAAGGTGTGTCTGACAACTGGAACCTTGACCAAACTACATAGGGAGTTATTGTTGAGACATCTGCTACATGACATGACATTAGCACTTGGTGTGACACCCAAGTTACACATAGCTCTTATTCCATCTCCTCCCCTATAAAGAAGGCCCCCCCTCATGAATTGATGGGCCATGGACATTATTAAAGGGAAGAAATACCAATTATGAGGAGATCCAAATAGGTACAACATAAAAATTCTTGGGGTTTCAACCTTCTGTCTTCATTAAAAGAAGTGGACAAGAAGGAGGTGATCCTTACATATGCTACGAAAAAAAGTATAACCATCCTTGGTAACCTAAAATCCAAAAATAGGAGGTCTGGATTTCTCCCAATCAAGTAACTTTCTAAGGAGGAGGTCATAGAGATATGTACCTCAAGGACCTATGTCCAAAAACACACTTTACAACATCATGGAGGGAGTACACATAACCATCACCACAAGTCATGAACAAAAATATATACTTCAAATGATTTTATTAACATAACATAGGCTCCTTATGACAACAAACACAAAATTAAAATATATAAGAAAAGAAATAAAAGAAATCTTGCTGAGGTTATCTAGTAGAATCACAAGGTCCTATCACTAGAGGCAGTAGTGCAAGACACTCTAGATATTTCGGGGAGCAGACCAAGACTATTGGGAAAGATTTATGAGCCCACTTATTCCAATTCAACCAGATTTGTGTAGCCTTGTCATAGACATTACATGAGTCTATCTCTAGTTCTTGAAGAAAAGAGGAAATTCTTAAATGGATACACACATTGATGAAAATTTAATCATCTCAACATTGATATGGGATAATATGTAGTGTAGATCTCCAAATCTAGCACGATGACCATCTATTAAAAGCCAAACATGGAAACTCCATAGTCAGATTATCAAGACCAAACTTCATAATCCCCAATGCACATTCGTAGGCTTCACACCCTCAAGCTACCAAGCCAGATCACCACAAAGCTAAAGGGTATCAATAGCCTAAATATGCTTCAACAAGAACTCCTTAACCACATTGTAATGAGGGTTTAAGACTTCAATAATTTGGTAGGATTGATATGCATTTCAAGGTAAATTAGTAGGACCTTGAAGGATCCCCTCATCTTCCCAATCAATTGGGCCTCATATAAGAAATTTTAATATTCAACCAATATAAATGGAACTCTAGTCTCATTCCTCCAAAGGGAGGGAAAATTCCAACAATAGCGATTGTCACTTATCCAACAATCTATTCACACAACAAATTTTCCAAGATGATCATGGTATATGCTCGCTAAAAGGGGATGTTAGAAGAGTCAAACCACATCTCATTTTTATATTAAATGATTCCAAAAATTATGACATCAAAATGAAATGACCACCATTCGTCAACCATCATGGAGCATGGGATTTCTTCACACCTAGGAGACTCCCTAGATCAGCAACCCATCTCCACTTCTTCAAAATAATAGGTCAGTGGTCATGGAAATGAATCCAATTAATCCTAGCCAGGTCTTTCAATGTAGGAATTAGGATAACAATTTAAACATGGAAGGAGTGACTTAGAGGATCCCAAAAGGGGGTCACTACTAACTTCCACTCTCTCATAATAGGGATGTAAACTAGATAATAAAGATGATGGGAATCTCTCCACTTTGACTTCTTCAGTCTCAGAGAGATTAGTGATGCAACAAAGCACCACAAAAAAGTTAATGGGAGGCTTTTAAAGAAGTCAGACTTTATGTATATCCCTTTCTCCCATGCCTATAGGTCATGGAAACTATGATGTGCATTAAAGACAAAATCTTAAAACCTTATTTATAGGCCATGAACTAGACATACTCACTTTATAGAGAGAAAAGGATTCTTATCCTTTTCCCAGTGGAGTGGTTCAATCTGTGATATGAATCTATATCAACAATCAATGCATACATGCCACTTGAGACAATAGTACTTGTGTCCCATAGACCTTTGGATTGTTGCAATTCCACCACCCTTAGATGGCAATGGATCTAGGCAATTTGTTGCGTCTACTAAACATCTTCCAAAAAGCTCCTAAAATATATTTTTGAATTTAAGATAAGAAAACCTCATAATCTCATTTATACCAATCTTAGACTTTTATTTTTAAAATAAAAAAGAGCCTTACAAATACAAACATGTCTAAGACCATGATTTCTTTCTTGTAGGAAAATAAAGTACATCATAAAATAGAAATGCCTAGTAGATGCTACTTTTTAAAGTTTCTTTTTGAACCACCACTTCCAATGCTTGGTCAAATCTCAATGATGAGTTCAACAAGACCCTAAAGAATGATGAGCCCCACTCACATCAGAGTCAGTACCATTGGTAGACCACTGGTGACCTAAGGAAGAAGTGTGTGAAGGAACTGGCATGACTAAAGTAGCACCTCTCCTGTGAGAGGAACTTGCTCCTACTCTAGTTGATGGCAGATCTATAGTCTAAACTAGGACATCCATACAAAAGTCACTAATTCCAATAGATCCCACTAAGAACTAATTGTTTTATATCTATTTTTAACCATTCATGTGGTTTTGTTTAGTAAGTGTTTACTAAGGCACCAAATAAACCTAACCATGGTTTAAGAAAAGATGTAATGTATGTCCTTTGCTCACTAATACACACGTAATGGCTTCAATGTGTACAATTATTAATCATATGTAAATTAATATATATAAATGTCTCATGTAAAAGTTTATGAGACAAATGTATTTTGGAATGAGAATTGCATAGGTGGGAATACTTAATGTGTCATCAGAATGGTCAATATTGAATAAATAAATTGAATGAATTACATAAATGAAATAACATAGTTTTGTGCAAGATAACTTGATATAACTATAATAAAAGTATGTGAGGACATAAGGGCTTAAAATGATCAACTGTGAAGGTAATGTTGTATTAAAATGATATTATTAAGATAATGGAGTTAACCACTAATTCTATTACAATTCAAAAAAGGAAGTATTAAAAGTTAAAATTTAATTTTAAAATTGGACTCCTTAGGTCATATTTTGTCTAAGTGTCAAGTTTCAATTTAATCGGACCACCTTATTTGTACCCATTTAATTTAATAAGATAATTATCTTATATGTTATTTTGTCCCTATCATGTTACTAGATTTAAATCGCAAATATGTTTCTTTTTTACTTTATTTCTTATTTCTCCTATAGTCCTGAGTCACATGTTCCTTATTATCAGAGCTACACTCAATTGTTGTATGAGGATCTGAAGGACACACCCTTGTCTCCCTCCTTGTGAATGTGAGAGTCTAGGGGGTGCAGCAACCCGAATGGCCTAGATTTCATAGTCATCTAGATTCCTAAAAATCTAGTCGGTTCTAATGGAAAATTAAAGACCTATTCGAATCAGGAGATGATTATGTTCTATTAAAACCTAGTTTGTATCATTTTCCTATGGTTTTGAGAAACGCCTCTTCCCTCCTTTTCCCTACCTCCTATGTATGCTACACATTGGATATTCCAGCATTTGGACCGACTCATTGAGGATATCAAAGCTACTTCAGACCCTATTCATCTCTCCTCAACCATGGTTTTCACTTTTATAACTCTTAGACAACCGTACAAACTTGACAATGCTCAAAGTCATTGATGAGAGCCAACTTGTATACCTGACAACAGTCAAGTCAAGGAAATCATTTATCTATCTTCAATAGACTAGCGTGAAGGTAGATTCTTCCTCAATGGTCTTTTATCTTTCAATGGAGTCAAATCACATAGAAATCCAACTAGGGCCTCTTTATCTCTATTTCTAGTTCATTGTAGTTCAGTTCAGAGATTTGCCTCATCCAATGATGTCTTCTCCCTGACAACAACCAAACAACTCAGAATGACTGAATGTTAAGAATTTTTATTTCTGACATCTTCAAGGGTGTTTCTTATCTGGTTCATCTGGCCATGGTGGCATTAAAAAACTAGGGTCCTTGGTACCCATGTGCATGTTCTATAGTTCCTTGGGATCGCGTGGGTGGGGCAAAGTTAGTGGAGAACTTTTGGTGGTTGTAGTTACTCTCAGTCTAGCATTATTGGACTAGATTTTCATTACTTAGGTTGACAAGAGAAGCTTGCACCATGTTCAGGAAGAGAAGAAGTTGGGTATTAATATGACCTTCTCATTGTCCTAAATCACACGTCCATATAGGAGCAGATGTAGAGTAGTCAGACTCTAAAATTTATAAAATGACATTCATGGCCCCAAAAACATTATATGGGGCCCAATGTAGTAGATTGAGGACAATCCACATGGACAAGGAGTGGTATGTGTTAAGAATGTAGACTTGGCTCAGTTACACCCACTGGAGAGTAAGATTAAGTTTGGTGTTCCTTAGGGAATGATGTTACTCCAACCAATCAAATAAAGCAAAACAAGTAAAAGAAAACAAGAAGTAAAACAAAAGAACAAGCAAGATGGAAGAGTAAAATGTCAAGTATGGATGGGAACTTGGATCGGGTTTCACCTTCTATGGTCTTTCACCAACATGCATACTCACACCCATTGTATACTCTTAGAAAGATTACAAGAAATTATAATCAATTTCTATTTCCTCCTCCTCGAGCTTTAGATTGATCTATATGGTTATCTTTTTCTCGACATGGAAAACAAACAATCATAATATAACCATATGATCACGAACTTTAGAAATCCAACATTCTCATGCATTCATGAAACTCCATAACGCTTTGATAAGGTTACTACTACTCTTTTGTGGCACTAAACATCAAACATTTGAAGATGGTAGCTAATCAAGATGCAAGTATTTACATGTTGGGAGAGCCTTAGTGGCTACTCCCAACCCAACCAATATGTGTAGCCACTCATATTGATTAGTAGAATTATGAAATTACAAATAGGGAAAGACATTGTGTATTTTTAAGATGAAAAAAAAAGAAATACAATAAGGGAGACAGATTCAGAGGATGGAAGAGGGGAAATACACCAAAAATGACTGAGAATGGTCAAGGTGGATGGTGTTGTGCTCCAAGTCTAGATCTAGCACGGTGTATGTAGGAGTGTTGCATCTCCAGATTATCTAATACTTATATGATATGTGACATCCAAATTGAAACCCTCACCTTGGCAAGAATCACAATTTAAATACCACACACTAGGCTCAGAAGAAGAAAATCAGAGGAAGTCAGAAGGAAACAATAGTTGCACATGCACATGAACAATAAACAAGCCACACCAACAAAAGCACACCATTTAACATATAATTACAAAATAAATTGTTACAACATTTTCTATTACACATTGAATGATAAACTTTTACATACACATGTACTACCACTAAATAATAGGATCTTAAGATAATAGGTCAACCTGTACATCCACTCACCACACAACTCTCAACTATCATGGTTCTTCAAGAGCATATATCCACAAGCTAAACAGAAGATTACTTGTGATAAACACAATATTCAAGAATATTGTACTGAGTATGCCTACGTGTCTTTTTATATACCTATCATTGCTAATCTTGGTAATAAGACAAAACTAATATTGGGCAATTTTAAAGACATATAAGAAAAAGCATATACTTGAACAAAGATGTTTATTATCAAATGAGAACACATGTTTTAAGTACATTTTCCATTATATGTAAAACTGGTCAACCGCATGCACTATATTACCAAAGAGATTTAGTGCTCACATGTACAATTTTTCCAAAGAGATTTAGTACTTTCATAAATGCACTATTCTACCAAAGAGATTTAGTGCTCACATGTACTATTTTTCCAAAGAGATTTAGTCTTTCATCAATGCACTATTCTACCCAAGAGATTTAGTACTATCATATAATGGATCAGATATCCTATGTTTCATGTGTTCATAGACATATAAGTATGGAAAATCAAGAAATATATCATACAAGAACAATCATTTCATCCAATAACATCTGCCACATATTTTTACACACATAATAAAACCATATTAAATAGTAGGCCAAGTAAGAGATAATGCGTACCTTGAACCAAGATAGTCTATACCACATTTATGATGTCGTCTATATCCTTGGTCAACCCTGATTAAGAAAAGACCACATATACCATCATCAAATTATCATCATCTCAACCCTAGTTATGTCCATTTTAGGGTTCATCTTAGTTCATTAGGATATACTCATCATTACTTGTCTTATATCCTTATAATTAGGTTCCTGGTCTTATATTCCAAATTAATATGCATAAACTGATTATTATATTACATGTGATTATGCGCACATATTAACCCTAGGCTACATGTATCAATCCAATTAGGGTTTGAAACCATTAATTATGACTCATCACCATATAATAATTAATTATATGCATAATATTGACATGTTAGTTTCACATTGTGTTCCATATACTATTGTGAATATACTCTGGACTTTCCAAGATTTATTGAGCATACTTGTAATTATTGCATATTCGTTAGGGTTGTTAGACTTAATTAGCCATACAAACCAAATCACATGATTTCATGCATCAACATCATAATCACTAACCTTAAGTGGATTATAAACATGAATATGGATTTACTAACATATTGTCATAATTTTAGGCCATCATTTGATATTTATTATCCATGAAACAAGTGTATAACATCTTACATGTTATCATCTATTTATATACATAAGAACTTTGATATATTTTTCCATTGGGTTCTACTCAATTTTTTGAGAATTTCGGTATATTACTTGTAATTACCTGATAAATGTACAAATTACTATGATTTATCTAAGATATACATCTGGTATTTTGAGTTTATAATTACCTTTGGGCCAATCATGTGCTACCACATGTCCTGACTTGCTTTGCTGGATTGGGATCTTCCCGATCTTGATCTAGTTAGGTTCACAATTGAACCAGGTGGTCTAGTCTATGATTTGATCTCTTCACTGCTATCAGACTCCGCCTCCTATTCTCGTTCTTGCAATTCTATGGACCGGGCATTTATTTCCGTGTAGGGTAGCCCCACATGCTTCACCTCCGGTGAGAAAGTGATGGCATGGGGATTCACCTCATCATCTTCTAGGGCTACCATTAGATTCTACGACATCTTCTAAACCTCCACGGCTCCTCGAGCTCTTAATGACTACCCTAAGCCTCACCGCCCGTAAGCTTCTCGCGTCAGGGACCTCTGTGGTGGAGATAAAGGGGGAAACTATCCTTGTGAAAGGAATCTCTACCAAAATCTTCTTACTAGAATCAAGAGGTCCTCAAGAACTCATTCACAACCTAATGTGGATCACTCTACAACAACTGTCGAAAGCTGCCTCTACCTCCAGTAATTGAGATTCGTCAACTAGAAATATCATAGCTGGTGTCCATTGCATCATCTGGATCAAACATCCCTCACCTCAAACTTGCATTTCCACTTCGTATCTCCCTCCAGACTGCCTTCTTCCTCCCTATTCTAAACCCAAAAACCACCTACTCTGCACAGTGGAGAGCTGGTGGCAAAGGAGGGTTGGTTCTCTCTATTCACTTGGTCATTTGACCCGTTAAGGGTGTCAAATAGTTTGTAAAGGGAGGAAAATCCAAATCCTTGGCTACTTGTCCCCATCGTCCCACAACCAGGCTAGTCATGGCAAGACTCAACAAGATCGCAATCTAACTGAAAGGTTGAAGATGAAATATATGCCATTGGTTTCTCATGTACTAATGAGATGGAGCATTCACTTGATTGAATCATTGGCTCCTTCTTAGAAGCCAAAGTCATTGGATCAAAGATCTAGGACACATAAGATGGCCACACTGACCCATCCCAAAACCAAAGGGTGTCTAACACTAATTAAATTCAAAATTTGGTCTATAAATATCAAAATGCACATTATTTGATCATATTCAAACTTGAACAACTTACTCTAGGGTAATCCAATTGCCACAAAATTTTAACCATAGCTCTTTCATCACTCAAGCTACATCATATTAAAATTTGGTGACAAAACTCAGATATCTGGATTTTCAACTAAATTCCTCAAAGGACATTAAATATAGGTATCTTAAACATGATATAAATATCAATGGCATCCAAACTTTAGAAAAACAGTTGGAACTCTTGATATAACCTAATTTCAGGACAACACTTATTGTAACGACACCACCTCTCAGTAACCCCCACTTAAGGGAGACCAAGAGGTCATAGCCGTTATCCCAATAAACCGGATCAAAGGTTTGACAAATAATCAGTAATAATTATAACATTATTCCAAACTAAAGCAAAAGCTGGTATAAAATAAAACTTTGCATACCTTTTAAAAACTTTGGAAATCTACTTCTATCCACATCTTGAATCTATTCTATCTAATCGTCCTTGCACTTTATTTCCTTATTTTCACAATATGTAACTTTACTATTTGTTCGTTTCAGAATTGTACCTAAAACGCCGACAAACAAAACGTCGGTCAGCATATAGCATATAGCACTGTGGGGACATAAAATATTTCACAAATATGGCTAACAATCTAAATATCACAATCAAGTTAATTAACAAGCCAAATTACACTTTCAATGTGACATTCTCCACCGCTTTTTCCCTAACCCTGGAATACCATCCTTAGGTTTTTTTTTTTGCCATTGACTTAAGGCCACCTTCTCCATCCCGAGCTAGGTGCCTGGGGTTACCTCTCATGGTGCCCATTAGTCATGCAATAAAGACCACTTTCTCTATCTTAAGCTTGGTGTCTGGGGTCACCACTCATAGTGCCCATGGGTCTTCCCTCCTGGGCTTGACCATTTGGCATCATCCATTAGGGTGGCATGTAGGTGCGAGAATACACACTTATATCAAAATTGTGATAATGATAGTGACTTTATGATTTGCAAGTATGAATATCCAAACTAATATGTTGCATTCAACGCAATTAATCATCTGGAAAACCTTTGGGAAACTAATGCAATTAACCAAAATTAACCACATACCTGTCAGGCTGACTTGAGTGCAGAAATAATCCATCTAAGCAAGAAATCTAGTAAACAAGCAAGCACACAAGATGATCTTGAAATATGAATCCAATTTTCCTACCATTGATCAACCCATCAAGGTTTATTAAGCCTAGTTGCTTCCTAGGGTTACTAGTCCTTTTTAGGGTTTCCATTGCAATTAGGGTTTGAGTCTCCATAACACATTTATTACTTATAATGCTCTTTTAGTCCACATAGCCTAATTTCAACATCATAGGCACAATTAAATGTCAATTAAGTCTATTATGCCTCTTTTACATTAAAACTACCATTTTTATCCTTTTAAGTCATGACACGATCATTAGGCCCAATTGTCATCTTTGGTTACTTTCAAATTAGCAACTTATCTTTCGTATAGTCTAATTTACATATGAACTCTATTTATCACTAATTCTACATTTATCCATTAGAAAACCCTAATTACCATATTAAGGGTATTTATCCACAATTAAGAACTTTTATACTCAAAATAGCTTAGAATAATCATATCTCAGCTTTATTCATGAATTTAAACAACTAAACCCATCAAGAGTCATAATTACGAATATTAGGGTTGCAAGGCCCATTAAAGCATATTTATGTACATGGAACCCTAAATTAATAAACTATGCTTAATCATTATCCTTTTTGATCTAGTGTGTCCTTTTATAATCAACAGGTTAATATCAACTTTAAGCAACCATATACCCCTTCCCAAATCATTAATCATCTTAAATTATGGTTTCTTAATCATTAATGCATTAAAGTTGACAACTTCCACTAATTTTTGAATTGTAAGAGGAAATATCTTCTAAATCTATTTTTAATGTATTCCGCACATTTTTATGAGAAAAATTGATATATTATATGTACCAATCCGATCTACCAATATTTAGAAATGATTTTTACAAAAACTACTTACTAGGACCAATACTATGGTGCCACGTCATCTCTTCCATGCATTACGTAGCCGTGGCCGATTATAACTGAATTACCATACTTCCCTCACTTAATCGCTAGTTCCTCATACCCGGGAGGGGTATAACTGTCCAATCGATGCATCCCTTCTTCAACCTCCCGCAGACCTAATGCGGCCGACGACAGTAGCTCAAGGAAGCCTCCTCCTCTCCCTCCTTGGACCCTAGGGCACCGACGGTGGCCCCATTGCTTCCGCCACCCTCTTTCGCACCTGCAGAGGCCCCCAGTTGCGGTCGAGGTGGCCGGAGTCGGGCCAGCAGATGCGTCCACCATGGCAAACCTTGCAGGCCTGCTGGGCATCTTGAGCGAAGATGGGTGCAAGGGAAAGATAGCTGACCACCCTAGATCTTCGTGGTTGCTTCGTGCCTCCACTGAGATCCCACCACAGCCACTAGTTGCCCCCGAGATAGCCCTATTCTCTTGGTTAGGGTTTGTATGGAATGAAGAAGGAGAAGAGAGAGGGATGCATGGGATCTTCTTGGAATCAGGCCAAGGGGTCTACCCCTTATATAGGGGAGTATAGCAAACCCCTAGGATGCCCATCCACGAGATCCAAGCCCCTTTCCCACTAGGAAACCATATTCCTTCATTAAGAAGTAATCTTCTCTCTCTTAATTATCATTTTAATAAACCATATTCATTGGATATTTAAGAATTCGAAAATCATCTCTCATATCCTCTTTATGCTTGACTTTTAAGCCATTGACCGCGAAAATATACTTTCTTAAAGAAAATAATATCTCTTTTTGATAAAATGAAAAAGTCATTAAATATGTATCACATTATCCTCTTATTTTGTATTATTTGTATTTTCTCTTTCTTTTCCTCCATCGAGACTCCTTGGACCCCAAGAAATTCTAAGATTTCGAAATTCCTTTTTAAGGATACTTATTATCCTTCTAGATGCATCTACATTCTTCCTCTCAATATCTTACTTATTTCTTTATTAAGATAACTCTTCTCAAGGATTTCTATTTATCTTTTATTTCCTTTTCCTCTTTTCCTATTTCTTCCATGAGAAATCATATGTAAATGAAATTTACTTAATTGTGGCTATTAATGCCACTTTCTAGAGATTTCCAAGTATTTCTCCTAAATACTTTGCTTAATATTCATTATCTTGCATCTTTTTCTATTATTTGGACTTTTCTTCCTATCTTATCTTTTATATCCATTAATGGATTAGTCTAATAATAGGAATCACAAAATTCCTATCAAAAGGAATATTTGCAAAGAAATACCTCCTTTGAAGCAAAGCATACCACCTTTTCAATTAAGTCCATATTTATATAATCATTACATTTCAATAATGAAAGCACATGCATAATTGAGGTTGTTACATCTTTCCCCTCCTATAAGAATTTTTCCCTCAAAATTCCATCAAGTAAACAAACAATCTAGGATAAGACTTTTCCATGTCCATCATTGGTCCTTAAGTGACTTTTCCCTATCCATGGTGCTTCCAAAGAACCTATATCATCATATATTCTTTTCTATGAGTTCTTTCACCTTGGAATCTAGAATCCTCACAGGTGACTCATGGCATTTTAGCCTCCCTTGGGGCTCACTAGGTTCATTGCTCAACACATGGCTTGGGTACCTCACATAGTGCTCTAGATTGGACTCGTGGAACACATCACATTATCCTAAGGGGTAAGACTAAACATAACCATCTCAACCAATCCATCCCAAATGGTCTCATGTATTGGGGACTTATCTATCTCATCTATAGCTCTGATGGGTCAGATTTTTATATCACATATTCTCTCACGGTGAACTGCATGTCAGTCTACTTTGCTTCAGCTCACGACTCATGTCACCCCTGGGCTTTCTCAGCCATCACATGATCAAAGCGACTTCATCTTAATGAAGTGTTGAATGACACAACCTCTCTTATAGAGCTACTTACATCTCGATAAAGGCTATGGTGGTTAACATCTCTTTTTTCATAGGACAAAACTGTCATAATGTATCACCTCGAATGAGCACACATGCTCTCATCAGTCCCTCTAGTCTAGATCATACTAACCATCAGTTAGAGGTGATAATTTGTACTAGCATCAAGTTCTTCTTATACTTACTTCCACCTCATGGAAGTGAATCTTTAGGTTATACTCAGGAACTTTTGAACTCGCATCATGGTGTAGTTGAACCATCTTTCTTTCATATACATAGTTCAACTGGATCTGTCCTGGGACATTAATATCTCTCCTTCTCTTAGATCATGTCATCTAGGTAAGGAGATCTACCATAACCCATATTACATATTGACCTTCCTCGGTCTAGGGAGACTTACCACAACATCTATAGTGATGAACTCCCATTCCCACTCAGGGACTCTTTATCCTCTATATCAACTCATTGGGTTATTGGTGTTTGTCCTTCACCTTATGGATTGCATGGCAACAAACCACATGCGCCTTTGTACACTTTTCATCTTAGGCATCAAAGTACTTCTACCTCTTATTATTTTAGTAAGACCATGGTGTATGGTGATCTTAAAATCATGATCTCCTGTATGTCATGATTCCTCAAGATTTATTCCTCAGAAACCCTAAACCACTCTAGTCGGGGTTTCATCACCTTTTTTTCCAAAAAAGTGCACCTACAACCATCCTTTTATTGCATCAAGGCCTAGTCTGGTCAACCTAACAACCACTAACTTGATCAACATATCTCGTTACATCTGAGTGTTAGCCAAATATATCTCCTTTTTCAAACTTAGGGTTAACCAAACAACCTCTTCTAGCCTCTAGCTAAACTAGGAATTTGCATCTCCACCAGAGCATCCATTACCACCTCATATCCTTATGTGTAAGGTAATGTTGAAGACATACACCTCCATGTATTCCACTTATAATCTCATCTCAGACTTTAGCTCTATCTTGAACAAGAACACTTAGAGCTCATCTTCTTGGTTATCAAACTCAACCTTGTATAACTCACAAATTCCACATAGCTCATGATAAAAACATCCTCATAAGATGAATATTATAGTTCTCTTGATGTTTGTAAACCATACACATATCATACACTCCACAAGAGTATGTTATTACCTCTATCCTCATACCTCATAGAAACATTTCCACTCACATCATCTTTTTCCCTGGTGTCTGGTATGCGTACTGTCCTATCTCTCACTCCCATAACAAAAGGAAATAAGCATTTGACGGCCGTCCAAACATAATGTTTTTCCTGTTCTAAGAGTAGAGATGGTACATACCACATTGCCAATACACCTACAATATAAACTGAAATATGCATCACATGTCTCTATATCATGAACATCTCTATATCCAGGTTACTTTTATGGAAAATTGGTCTCGAACCTACCTTGGTCACCACATAATCCTTGGTCATCTCCTCTAGGTTTGTAGGGTGCCGACACTTTTGGGGCTATCCCAATTCCCTTATGCATCCAGAGAGTTCCCTCATCATCTATCTTTTGGGTCCCTTGAGTTCATGAAGGTGATCAATCTCCTAACCCATGGCTCTCAAACAATGATAGCTATTACCTCCTGACCCTATCGTTATATGCAACTAGGGAATTAGGCAACTCCTACTTCCATCGGTCTTATCCCTACCAGATCCTATGATAGACTTAGGATTCTAGTATAGTACATGTCCAATTTAGAACCTTACCCAAGTCTCCATCATCTCTCTCTTCATTCATGGGCTGCCTTTCATCCTTTCATATGGGTGATGGCGACCTACCTACTTTGGTCAGGCCCCATACTGGATACCTCCATGGTAACACATCCACATGCACTTAGAGATGGTTATCTATGGATATGTAGGTTCTTTCTCATACTATGTACTTTTCACTTAGCTTCCCAAGATCCTATGAGATCCTCTTAGGGTTTCCTCAAACCCAATAAAAGTTGATACATACCCTACACAAGGGTCCTTTCCCAGGATGGGAGGAAACTATCTCTTGATAGAAACAAAGGTCACAAACGTCCTTATGTCTAGGGTTTACATTAACATGAGAATGCTTAACCCAGAAAGCTACTAAGGCACAAGCATACCACCTACGCAACCATGCTAGGTCTCTGTGATAGGTCATACTTGTTCTCATTCCTGAACATTGGACCAAGATCTTACCTGCCCATGTTTAGATGTGAGGGGTTCATCAAACATACCTTAAAATTAAGGGGTTTCCCTCTCCTATAAACATGAGGAGTGACATTCTTGAATCTATAGACACTCAAATCTCATCATGAGAATCAGGTACACCACTTCCCCTCTTAGACCTAGGAACCCTAGGTCCACTTTTTAGATGTCCAACTACATGCTCAACCTTTTAACCATGAACCAAGCATGCACACCATATGACATGCACTTCCTATTATCCTTCTACTCTAGTTGCACATCAAAATTAAGTCCTCATCAAGGACAACAAACTAGGTATATGGCCTCACAACTTGTTACTGAACCCCTTCATGGTCTAAGGAACTCTTCTTTCCATCTTAGAAGGTAAACACCTATACCATAGGCACATAGGTACCAGAAGTCTCATCCTCCCTCTAGTGTTTGGTTCCTCTAAAGGAAACCAAGATACCATCAGCCTCCAGGGATCATGCATGTGGCAACCACAACCATCCACTTGGGTTGCATCATCCTCAACTCCCCATTATTCCTCAAATCTTGGAGTCTAAGCTTCCAACCTTCTTTCTTGGGTCCTGCGCTCTCTCTCTCTAGAACTAACCCTACAACAACCTTACTACTAGAGGTCCTCTCTCCATGAAGGTGGATCAAGCTCACAAGCATACCCCTACATGGGTGAAGTCGATGTTCAAACTTATGTTCACTCAATATTATCCATAGCTCTTTATGCTTATCTCATAAGCTATCCATAATGCCCTTCAGGCCTGGGTGTTTAACCTACTGCCAATACTAGTAACGTACTCTGGGTGCATACTAATCCATGCTCATATAAGCCCATAGGTTTTCCATAAGTTCTTCACTAACCTCATCAATGAAGGAGCTATCCTTCACTCTAACATGCACGACCCTTCCCAGGGGGGGGTCGCCAAATGGCACTAAGTCAACCAACCTCACATAGCTCATATTTCTCATAGGTATCCAAAACCAAAAGCATGTCAACCCACACACATGTTCGACTATGGCATCTGACTCATCATGCCATCTCTCCCTCTAACCACCACTTAGGGTTAGGGTTAGCATCGTCCTCAGAGGATGTGCCATGTCTCTACTTATAATGGAGGTCTCTACTGCCAAGACTAACTCTCTCTACTCATCCTCCGGATAAGAAGGTCTAGCCTCAGGTCTCTCCTAAGGGCATGCTAACATATGTCATACGACCTAAGCATGTGACTATTCTTTAGTTTATGCTTAAACTATTAAGCTTATGTCCATGACATCTTATTTACATGCTTTTCATTAATTTGGTCGAGGATTCCTTAAACCTTATAACCTTTATCCATACCTTGAGAGGGTGAGGAAGAGAGAGAAAACCCTAATCCTTACAATACTTAACAACATTTGAGTTGAGAAGGGGTGAATAAGATGGGAGAGTCCTAAAGGTATCTTATTTTGAGTCAGATCCTAAGACATTGGCTAGGCAGTCACATGGATTCGGGAGTCATCGTATTCTGACTAGAGGTGCAGAGGAAAATCTTACCAAACCCCATGCATGATCCTTTTCTAGACACCTCTGTCTTTCGGAAAATCCTCGAATAACTTCCTCGAGTTCTACATATTTTGTAAAATTTAATAATTATAAATGATTAAATGAGGAAGCAATGCTCTGATACCAATTATAATGACCCCACATCCCGGTAACCCCCACTAAAGGGAGACCAAGAGGTCAGAGCCATTATCCCAATAAACCGGATCAAAGGTTTGACAAATAATTAGTAATAATTATAAAATTCTACCAAACTAAACCAAAAAATAGTATAAAATAAAACTTTGCATACCTTTTAAAAACTTTCGAAATCTACTTCTATCTACAACTTGAATCTATTCTATCTAATTTTACTTGCACTTTATTTCATTATTTTCACAATGTGTCACTTTACTATTTGTTCTTTTCATAGTTGTACCTAAAATCCGACAAACAAAATGTCGGTCAGCATGTAGGAATATGATGGTATGTGGGGACCACAAAAATTTCACAAATATGGATAACAATATAAATATCACAATCAAGTTAATTAACAAGCCAAATTATGCTTTCAATGTGACATTCTCCACTACTTTTGCCCTAACCCTAGAATACCCTCCTTAGGGTTTCTCTTTTGGCATTGACTTAAGGCCACCATCCCGAGCTTGGTACCTGGGGTCACCTCTCATGGTGCCCATTAGTCATGCAATAAAGATCACCTTCTCTATCATGAGCTTGGTGTCTTGGGTCACCAGTCATGGTGCCCATGGGTCTTCCCTCCTGGGCTTGACCTTTTGGCATCATCCATCATGGTGGCATGTAGGTGCGAGAATACACACTTATATCATAATTGTGATAATCATAGTGACTTTATGATTTTCAAGTATGAACATCCAAACTGATAGGTTGCATTCAATGTGACTAATCATCTAGAAAACTTTCAGGAAACTAATGTGATTAACCATAAGTAACCACATACCTGTCAGACTGACTTGAGTGTCGAAATAATCTAACTAAACAAGAAATCCAATAAACAAGCAAGCACACAAGATGATCCTGAAATATGCATCCAATTTCCCTATCATTGATCAGGCCTTCAAGGTGTATTAAGCCTAGTTTCATCCTAGGGTTACTAGTCCTTTTTAAGGTTTCCATTGCAATTAGAGTTTTAATCTCCATAACACATTTATTACTTCTAATGCTCTTTTAGTCCACAAACCCTAATTTCAACATCATAGGCACAATTAAATGTCAATTAAGTCTATTATGCCTCTTTTACATTAAAATTACCATTTTTATCCTTTTAAGTCATGAAATGATCATTAGGCCCAATTATCATCTTTGGTTCCTTTCAAATTAGCCACTTATCTTTCATATAGTCTAATTCACATATGAACTCTATTTATCATTAATTCCACATTTATCCATTAGAAAACCCTAATTACCATATTAAGGGTATTTATCCACAATTAGGAAATTTTATACTCAAAATAGCTTAGAATCATCATATCTCAGCTTTATTCATGAATTTGAACAATTAAAGCCATTAATAGTCATAATTACTAACATTAGGGTTGCAAGGCCCATTAAAGCATATTTATGTACATGGAACCCAAAATTAATTAAACTATGCTTAATCATTATCCTTTTGGATCTAATGTGTCCTTTTATTAACAGCAGATTAATATCAACTTTAAACATCCATATAACCCTTCCCAAATCATTAATCATCTTAAATTAGGGTTTCTTAATCATTAATGCATTAAAGTTGATAACTTGCACTACTTTTCGAAATGCAAGAGAGATTAGCGTCTAAAGCTATTTTTAATGGATTACTCACATTTTTTTGAGCAAAATAGAGGTATTATATGTACCAATCTGATCTACCAATATTTAGATATGATTTTTACAAAAAGTACTTACTTGGACCAATAGCAGGTTGTCACGTCATCTCTTCCATGCATTATGTAGTCGCGACCGATTATAACCGTATTACCATACTTCCCTCACTTAAGTCATTGGTTCCTCATACTCAAGAGTCATCCAATCGTCGCCTCCCTTCTTCAACCTTCCACAGACCTAATTCGGCCAACGACAATAGCTCAAGGAAGCCTCCTCCTCTCCCACCTTGGACCCTAAGGCACCGACGACAACCCCATTGCTTATGTCGCCCGCCTCCGCACCTATGGAGGCCCCCAGCTGCGGCTGAGGTGGCCGGAGTCTGGCCGACAGGTGCATCCACTGTGGCAAACCTTGCAAGCCTGTTGGGTGTTTTGAGTGCAACTGGGAGCAAGGGAAAGATAGCCGACCACCCTAGATTTTTGTGGTTGCTTCATGCCTCCACCAAGATCTTACCACAGCCGCTAGTTGCCCGCGAGATAGCCCTATGCTCTCTTGGTTAGGGTTTGTACGGAAAGAAGAAGGAGAAGAGAGAGGGATGCATGGGATCTTCTTGGGCTTAGGCCAAGGGGTCTACCCCTTATATAGGGGAGTACAGCAAAGCCCTAGGATGCCCATCCACGAGATGCAAGCCCCTTTCCCACTCGGAAACCATATTCCTTCATTAAGAAGTAATCTTCGCTCTCTTAATTATCTTTTTAATAAACAGTATTCATTGGATATTTAGGAAATCAAAAATCATCTCTCATATCCTCTTAATGCTTGACTTTTAATCCATTGACCATAAAAATCTAATTTCTTAAAGAAAATAATATCTCTTTTTGATAAAATCAAAAGTCATTAATTATGTATCACATTGTCCTCTTATTTTGTATTATTTGTATTTTCTCTTTCTTTTCCTCCATTGGGACTCCTTGGACCCCAAGAAATTCTAGGATTTTTGAAATTCCTTTTTAAGGATACTTATTATCCTTGTAGATGCATCTACATTCTTCATTTCTCAATATCTTACTTATTTCTTTATTAAGATATCTCTTCTCAAGGATTTCTCTTTATCTTTCATTTCCTTTTTCCACTTTTCCTATTTCTTCCATAAGAAATCATATTTAAACAAAATTTAATTAATTGTGGCTATTAATGCCACTTTCTAGAGATTTCCAAGTGTTTCTCATAAATACTTTACTTAATATTCATGATCTTGTATCCTTTTCTATTATTTGGACTTTTCTTCCTTTCTTTTCTTTTATATCCATTAATGGATTAATCTAATAATAGGAATCATGAAATTCCTATCAAATGGGATATTTGCAAAGAAATCCCTCCTTTGGAGCAAAGCATACCACCTTTTCAATTAAGACCACATTTATATAATCATTACATTTCAATAATGAAAACACATTCAAAATTGAGGTTGTAACACTTATGTCATTAGTTACTCAATGATTTTAAAAGTTCACTTCATCACAGGGAATCTAATCCTTCTCATTAGCCTCCTTATATCGAAAAAGACTTTGAGAAAGGTGTATCAGCAGAGAACTGGATCAATCAATGAAGAAGTCAAACTCTTGTCCCATAACTAGTGGTTCATCTCAAGGTTGATAGTGAGGATGAACTGACAGCATGTCGGCATCCCCCGTGAAGAGACCTATTTATAGATTCAGCTACTGGCCCTTTTACATGCACCACAAGTATAGCCATGTGCCTTGGGAAGTGTGCTTAACAATCTTGAAATAACCGTTTAGTAAGGTCAACTGATCTTGGGGTTAAATTTGGGGGCCTTCGATAGAAATTGCAACCCATCAGTTGTTGAGCTAGAGTGGCCATCTATTGCTGAGCTAGAGGTCTCATCAGCACTTGAGAGATGATGGATTCAGTCATTGTTATCTGATGAGTCAATTGTCTTGGAAGGTCGATGGCCATACTATTAGCTTGGTCATAAAGGGAAGCCATTGAATCTTCTCATTCTATGGTCACACATGCTGGCCATATGATCAATTTTGATGTTTGTAACATCCTGAGATTCTGCTCTCTTGGGACATAGAAGGCCAGAGATGACAAATCCAAAAACATTAGCTGATTATATCATAGAGAGATATGGAATCATTATGTGCATACATGAACATACAACCATAATGCATACACCGTAAGCAATCATAACATTCAACATGTATATGTTATAAAATGAATTATATAACATCGATTTCATTTAAATATTGAAAGGATATTTTACACAATCTAAACATGTATGCTAACTAGGATCTTACACAACATGTACAACCTACACAATTCTTACTTCCTGTCTTTTATCCCATGCTAGCTCTGAACCTAAAACATACATGAAATAATGAATCAACACAATGTGTTGTGTACATGGGTAGAAAGATACATTTATTTATAGTTTTCATAATCTAAAAAAGATTTACAAAAAGAATGAAGGAAAATCATAAAAAACAATTCTTTAATGAGTGAAATATGGCAATTTTATTCATTTTTCTAGATGAGTTGCATTACTAAGGTGGAATAGTACCAAACATATGTATTGAGCTCATTCCCGTGTACCAAGAACTCTAGGAAACTCCCCATGCACCTTCTGCTCTAGGGAGGTGTACTAGACAACATTTGTCCTTCCTTCATAAGGGGGATAATGTATACCTTGATCACTACAAAACATCTATTCATCATTTATGTTCTAAAGTGGCAAAACACCGAGTACATATAGTAATATTACTCCCATATTTATAAATAAAAGAGAATATTCAACCAAGAAAACCGTAGTCATATAATGAATAAACCCCATGGCCCCAGGGATGGCACAATTCAGTCCATTGGCCCTGCCTTGAACCGGTAGGCTTCGATCGATTTTTCTGTGCTGAGCTGACATGATCTCTGTCCTCTCCGCCTCTACTTTCGAAGCGCACTTTGCTCATGAAAAATGAAACTTTGTAAAGGAATGACGTGATAGGAACCCAAAGCGGCTGACACTTACACACCAAACAATAAGGTTGCAGTCGTCAACCTCATGCAGTCGAAGCAACATGAGCTCGAGGTCCCTCCTCGAGCTCCTCCCTTCTTCCTTCATCTTCAGATCTTGACGAGTCTTCTAACTCCAAATCCAACTAGCAACAACTTCGTTGTAGTCGTAGGGCCTAGACTCCCATACATATCAATTGGGTGGAAGCTTGCTGCCAAGAGGAAATCACAGTGACTCGGAGCTCAAAGACTCCATCTTGCTCACTGTTTGAATGCCACAATTCGAAGGATGACAGCACTGGACGAGGAGTATCTTCCCTGATTATTGGCTCGAGCTATTGAGACCTTAAAGAAGTCCACATACTCCTTCGACGACCACCCATGAGGTTCATCTACCTTTCCTCACAGGTCTGCAAAAACGTAGTTGGTTGTCGTAATCGGAAACATAGGGTGATGGATTGATGGGGTTCTCCATCTGCCTCCCCACTTCTGTCTCCTACCTTAGATTCTTCTCACAAGTCGCTAGACGAATCCCTTTGTCATTGGGGTTGGCTGCTGCTAAACACAATGTGCAAGTACATAAAGGAAGTGAAGGTTGATTTTTCTATTCTGATTGCCACAACATCTTGCAATTGTTTACTTGGATCATGGAAACATGACAGATCCAACCGATCAGGCCAAAACCCCCAGGTTTCTCGTGATGGCACCCTCCGTCAGATTCTGGAAAATGGACACCTGCCCCTTTCTTTTCAGAGTTAGGTGAGAATGGGGCTCTCCATCATATTTCCAGCTAAACCGTCGCGACAAATTATATAGAATCAAAATTAGGTCTGAAAACTCAGATATCTCTCATATAGTTAATCAAAATTCCATGAAATTTGTACCATAGGTTCTTCATTACCTAAATCCTCACAATATCAAGTCAGAACAAAAAATTTCAATTGTTCATTATGTAAATTAAATCTGGACTAGCCTCATAAATAATTGTATAGGCCTCACATACAAGTCACTTGATCCTCAACTTTTGATCAAACAAGTCCATAAATACCTTTTATAATCCTCACGTACCTAAAATTTCATCAACTTGGAACTTGAGTTCATTGAGATTGTTAAATAGACCCCTTGGACACATAAGTACCCAAATCAATTAATATACAAATATATTCAACATAACCGAACTCACTTACGTCTAGTTGTCATTAATTACATTTTTATTTACACTTTTGGGTGAGAGTTATGCTTAAACTTAGAAGCATATATAAGAAGGATCAATGTTAAAAATCATATTTTGGGATCATATAAGCTATGATCCAAAGATATCTTTTTTTAGCTCATGGTTTCAAACTTATGACTTTCATGCATGATATAGAGAGAAACACAATAATACTAATCCAATTTTATCATGATTTTAAACTTAGAAATTACATGAATGGTGTAAAGAGAAGGAGAATATCCTAGGTCATTATTATCATGATTAAAAATTTATGTGTACAACATAGGAAGGGAATATAGAACATGCCAAGATTCAATGAGTGACTCCTCATATATAAATCATCTATATAGCTCAAGTGAGGTTTCTAGTATCATATATTAAGAAAGAAAGGTGGAAGGAACATCATTTCTAAATATCTTATGCACAAGGCATTTTATAGTCAGAACAAGAGTTCATATATCACCTCTCTTACAACTAATGATGAGGTTCAAAACACATGTCACTCAAGCTAGAACCTAACTCAATCACTGGATTGACTTTCTCAGTATGTGTCTTCCACCCATAACATTCTTTTATACCAAACTCTAACATCTAGGATTTAAATCATATACACAAATCATGAATAAGGACTCAAATCATATACTAGGAGTAACACATCTTAGGACATATCTACTCTAACTGTCACATATCCAATAAGGCTCTAGACATATAATGTAGATCTACTCTCTTCTAGACTGATGTCACTACCTTTCACTTAGATTGCATGAACAACTCCTACTCATCTGTGTGAGGGACACATTTTTATATTTGTATACATATAATAAAGTATTATATAGTTTTCCTTCAAGAAGGCATATGTCACCGAAAATCATTGATGCTCAAGCTGATTGGAAAACAAAACGAAATCAGCAAAATGAGTGTCCCACATACATTAGATAGTCCAATGTTATGTCACCTTGTGAAATGGAGATAACGAGGTGTAGACTAGTGTAGTTACCCAACACATATGAGCTATATATGAATATGGTTTCAGACACTTATCTAAGCCTAGTTCTCAAACATATAGGTTCTAACCTAGAAGCTAAGTCAAACCTAGATCCTATAGAACAACTTACTACTCTTCTAAGGTTTAAAGTAAAAGGTGAAATTGAGTTTTATGTTTTAGGATGAGCATTTGTCAGGTGTAACTATTGTTCACGCTCTGATACCAAGTGTAACATCCCCAGATTCTTCTATCTCGTGACTTAGAAGGTAAGAGAGGACAAATCTAAAAATGTTAGCTAATTATATTAGAGAGTGATGCAGAATCATTATGCACATACAGTAACGTACACTATAATGCATATACCATAAATAATCTCAACATTCATCACAAAATGAATTAATATAACATAGATTTCAATTACATATTAAAAGGATATATTACACATTTTAAACATGTTTGCAAACTAGGATCTTACACAATAGGTACAAATTGTACAATGCTCACTTCATGGCTTTTATCCCATGTTGTCTTTGAACCTAAAACATATGTGAAACAATGAATCAACAATATGTGTTGTGTACATCGGTAGAAAGTTACATATATTTATTATTTTCATAATTTAGAAAATATTTGCAAAAATAAAGAAGGAAAATCCTAAAAATAATTCTTTAATTAGAGAAACACGATAATTTTATTCATTTTTATAGATGAGTTGCATTACTAAGGTGGACTAGTACCAAACATATATATTGGACTCATCCCCATGTACCAATTACACTAGGGAACTCCTTGTACTCTAGGTAGGTGTACTAGCCAATATCTATCCTTCTCTCATAAGGGGGATAATGAAAATCTTAATAACTACAAAGCATGTACTGATCATTTATGTTTTCAAGTGACAAAACACCGAGTACATATAGTAATACTACATCTAATATTTCCAAATAAATTACCATATGCAAATATCATGATTCAACCAAGAAAACCGTAGTCATATAATTAATAAACCCTCATACCCGATTTAAGAGATTTCTAATATGTCATCACAATCCACTATTTTGATCACCACCTAGATAAATAGAAATTGATCTTCATTTATACCATGCTAACAATGATATTTAGGTCCAATTAGTTTTTTAAGACAATTTTAGGTTCGACTATTCTAAAACCTATGTTTGGTATTTTGAAACAGATGCAGATGTTGTGACTAGGCTCTAGATCAATTTTCATATTTTTTTGATGTTGGATATAATTTCTATGATTAATGTGGTCTTAAAATATGCAATCTAGGCATTAATCATAAAGGATTAATGTTGATCAATAAAACCCAGATCAGTCTTCAGAGATGGGTTTCAATCACCAATAGGGTTTTACAATTAATTTTCTAAAAAATTATTTTGGCTGGATACAATTTGTTACATTTTAATGAACCTGAAGTAGGAGTATTCACATCATATTAAGAAACTGCCAGTATGAACGATCAATAGTCTAATATAAGGGTTACATAATAAAGAGGGAACTTTTTGAGTCAGGTGCTATTTTTCTGGCATATATTGAACAAGGGAGCTATTTTTAATCCTATTTCTAAGATTTGTGCATTAACTAAGGTATTTACCTTTTTTGTAAATTCAAGGGCCCTACCTTGAATCGATAGGCTTTGGCTGATTTTCCTTACTGAGCAAACCTAACATGTGTCCTCTCTCCCTCTGCATGGGACACACACTTTGCTTAAAATGAAAGCATCATTGTCAAGGAACGACATGATAGGGACCTGAAGTGGCTAACACTTATCCTCCAAACCATAAGGTTGCATTCGTCATCCTCATGCAGTCAAAGCAACATGAGCTTGAGGTCCCACCTTGAGCTCCTCCCTTATTTCTTCGTCTTCGAGGCTTCACTTCAAATGTCGACGCCTCTGCTAACTCCAACTTTGACTATAAATAACCACATTGTAGTTGTAGGGCCTAGACTCCCATACATATCAACTGGGTAGAACCTCACTGTCGAGAGAAAATCACAACTATCTGGAGCTCACATACTCCATTTTGCTCATTGTTTGAACGCCACAATGAAGGATGGCAATGCTGGATGAAGAATATCTTCCCCGGTGCTCGACTTGAGCTCTTGAGACCTCAAGGAAGTCTGAATACTCCTGCAACAACTACCCATGACGTTCATCTACCTCCCCCCTCAAGTATGTAAAAACCTAGTTGGTAGTTGTAACCGATAGGATTGGGTGATGGACTGGTGGGGGGGTGTCGATCTGCCTCCCCACTTCCGTCTCTTACTTTAGACTCAGCTCATAGGTCGCTAAACAAATCCCTTTGTCATTGGGGTTGGATGCTGATAAATGCAATGTGTAAGGACATAGATGATGTGAAGGTGGATTTCTATGTTTTGATTGACACAACATCTAGCAAGTGTTTACGAGGATCTTAGAAACATGAATGATTTTACAAATCAGGCAAAAAACTCCAAGTTTGTCATGATGGCACCCTCCATCAGACTTTGGAAAAAGGCCACATGCTCCTCTCTTTTCATAGCTAGGTGACGATGGGGCTCTCTATTAAATTTCTAGCTAAGCCATCATGACACATCATATAGAATCAAACTTAGGTCTGAAAAGATCAATTACTTGTATAGTTTTTTCTTTTTGTTAGCTCTTAGTTTACTTTTCTTTGAGCTTGCTCAAGCTTTGTATATACCTTTTTGACATCTATAAAAAGGAGTCACACGCTGTTCCCGATCAAAAAAACTTGGGTCTGAAATAAACGAACCATTATTCATTTGTTTCAAATTTTAAACTCAAATATCTCTCAAATGATTAATCAAAATTCCTTGAAATATGAACCATAGGTTCTTTATTACCCAGATCCTCACATTAACAAGTCTGAACCCAAAATTCCAACTATTCATTATCTAAATTGACTGTTGAATAGCCTCATAAATAATTGTATAGACCTCAAATACAAGGCAATTGATCATCAACTCTTGATCAAATAAGTCCAAAAATATCATTTATGATCCTCACATACCTCAAGTTTCATCAATTTGTCACTTGAGTTCATTTAGACTGTTAAATGGGCCCCTTGGTCTCATGAGTACCCAAATAAATTAATATACAAATATATTCATCATAACTGAATTCACTTAGGTCTAGTCACGATTTATTACATTTTTGTTTACACTTTTGGGTGAAAAGAGTCCATAATTGAGTAAATATTTCCTAAATTTAGGTTAACCAGCTATACAACACTCACAAACCTATAATATCATATTGAGTAACAAAACCCTAAAATGTTGGTCATCACATTCAACACATCTTATATGGAATTTCGTCCTCAAAATTCAACTAATGTCATGTTTAAGGTGATATATAAGTGTCCTACATTATAAGGGTCACCACTTATAGGTACCAAATCTCTCATACTTTTATATGCATCCCTAGTCAACATATTAGAATCTAGAGAATCTAGGGTGTACCCACCCCCACCTTATATAGGTTTAAGCATAACATTTTCTTTTTAGGATTGAAGAATCATTTAATGATTTTTTCATGACTTGGCATTCTAGTATTTTAGTATTTACATCCCTTATTGCCCTAAGAATTAGGGTTTCATCAAACATATGGGTGGAGAAGATAATATGAGAGTTTTAATCTTTATCAAAACTAACTTTTGCAAGGTGGTATGAAGACTTCATGTCATTGCACAATAGAGTTTACACACCAAACATTATTATTTCATTTTATATCACATCATACTAGAATTTCATCAATAGAGAAGGGCTTGGTTTTTCATATTTACCAATTAGGGTTTCACCCTATTGCGTAAGAGTTATGCTCAAACTTAGAAGCATATATGAGAAGGATCAATGTTAAGAATTATATTTTGTTATCATATAATCTATGATCCAAAGATATCTTTTTTTAGCTCGTGGTTTCAAACATATAACATTCATGCATGCAATAGATGGAAATAGAATGATACTAATCCAATCTTATCATAATTTTAAAATTGAAGATTACGTGAATGGTGTAAAAAGAAGGAGAATATGCTAGGTCAAGCTTATCACGATTTAAAATGTATACGTACAACATAGGAAGGGAATATAGAATAGGCCAAGATTAAATGAGTGACTCCTCATATGTAAATCATCTATATAGATCAAGTGAGGTTTTGAGTATCAAATATTAAGAAAGAGGGGTGGTAGGAACACCGTTTATGAGTGTCTTATGCACAAGGCATTTTAGTGTCAGAACTAGAGTTCATATATCACCTCTCTTACAACTAATGATGCGATTCAAAACATATGTTTCTCAATCTAGAACCTAACAATTAAAAGGATTGATTTTCTCATTATGTGTCTTCTACCCATAACATTCTTTTATACCCAACTCTCATATCTAGGATTTAAATCATATACACAAATCATGCATAAGGACTCAACTCATATACTTAGGAGTAACCCATCTTGGGACATATCTTTTCACATATATCTCCTATTTTTCCTATATTGTAGGGTAGATCCTATGATTCTCTCCTTGTGGGTATCACTCTCACTAGAGTTCACCGTGTATCTTATCCTAACTCTAGGGGTTCTCCTTTATAAATGATCTAGAGGCTCATGCATATTCAACTTTATATTAATTAGCTCATCTGAAGTAAGAAAAGGGAATGTACTCTCATCATCAGACATAGCTTAGAATCATCAAAATGGGAATCAACTCATGTACAACTTAAATCTTTATAAGTAAACTTATACTATCAAAGATCAAACTTATATAAGATTACACATGCTTATATAAATCAATCATATACTCTAAGTGTCACATATCCAATAAGGCTCTAGACATCTAATCTAGATCTACTCTCTTCTCAACTGATGTCACTCCCTTTCACTTAGATTTCATGAACAACTCCTACTCTCTTGTGTGAGGGACACATTTTCAAATTTACATATATATAATAAAGTATTATATAATTTTTCTCTAAAAAGGTAAACATCAGAGAAAACTGTCGAGGCTCGAGCAGATTAGAAAACAAAACCAAATCAGCAAAATGAGTATCCCACACACGGTAGATTGTCTAGGGTCATGTCACCTAGTAAAATGGTGAGAACAAAGTGTACACTAGTGTATCTACCAAATACATATGATCTCTATATGGAAAGGGTTTCAAACATTTGTATAAACCTATTTCTTGAACATCTAGGTTCTATCCTAGAGGCTAAGTCAAACCTAGTTCCTATAGAACAACTTAGTAAGTTTCTACAGTTTAAAGTGAAAGGTGAAATTTAATTTTATGTTTCAAGATGACCAATTATCAGGTATAGATATTTTTCATGCTCCGATGCCATAACTCCCCGGATTCTACCGGTCCGGGACTTAAAAGGCCGGAGAGGACAAATCTAAAAACATTAGCTAATTATATTAGAGAGCGTTGCGAAATCATTATGTGCATACATGAATGTAGTTTTATAATGCATAAACCATAAACAATCTCAACATTCAACATGTATATTTTACAAAATGAATTAATATATAATGGATTTTAATTACATATTGAAAGGAGATTTTACACAGTTGAACAAATATGCTGACTAGGATCTTACACAACATGTACAAACTATACAATGCTCACTTCCTGTCTTTTATCTGATGCTAGCTTTGAACCTAAAACATATGTGATACCAAAAATCAACACGATGTGTTTAAGATACATACATTTATGGTTTTCATAATTAAGAAAATATTTTCAAAAAGAAAGAAGGGAAATTGTAAAAACATTTTTTTAATAATAAAAATATGGCAATTTTATTCATGTTTCTAGATGAGTTTCATTACTAAGATGGACTAGTACCAAATATATATATTGGGCCCATCCCCATGTACCAAGTACTCTAGGAAACTTCCGATACACCTTGGTCTCTAGGGAGGTGTACTAACCAAAATTTATCCTTCCCTCATAATGCAGATAATGAAAATCTTAATAACTACAAAACATCTAATAATCATTTATGTTTTGAAGTGACAAAACGCAGAGTACATACAATAATATTGCATATAATATTTGCAAATAATTAAGAATACATTGATATCATGATTCAACCAAGAAAACCACAGTCATATAATGAGCAAACCCACATACCTTAGTTCAGAGATTTATAATATGTCATTATCACTTGGTTAAATAGAAATTAATCTTCATTAATACAATGTTCACCCATTTTGATGATATTTAGGTCCAATTAGGGTTTTAGGCCAATTCTAGGTTTCACTATTCAAAAACCTGTGTTTGGTATTTTTATATTGTTATAGATGCTATGACTAGGCTCTGGGTCAATTTTCATAATTTTTTGATGTTGGATATATTTTCTATGATTAGTATGCGGTTAAAACATGTAATTTAGGCATTAATTAGAACGGTCTAACATTTACAATAAAACCCAAATTAGATTCAGAGATGGGTTTCAATAGCCATTAGGGTTTTACATTAATTTTCTAAAAACTTATATTTACTAGATACAATTTATTGTATTTTAATAAACCCTAAGTAGGAGTATTCACATCCTATAGAGGAACCATCAGTAATGAACGATCCCTAGTATAATAAAAGGGTTACATAATAAAGAGGGAATTATTCTGAGTCTAGGGATATTTTTCTGGCATGTATTGAAGAAGGGAGTTATTTGTAATCATATTTTTAAGATTTGTGCATTAACTAAGGTGTTTACCTTTTTTGTAGATTCAAAGGTCGTCAAATATCTGCATATGACACCGGATTGATGTCGCATGGCACTAGGGATGGTACAGTTCAGTCTATTGGCCCAACTTGAACCGATAATCTTTGGCCGGTTTTCCTTGCAAAGCCAACCCGATCACTGTCCCATCTCTTCCTCTGTGTTTGAAGCGCACTTTGCTCACAACAAAAGTTTCATCATGATGGAATGACATGATAGGAACCCAAAATAGCTGACACTTACCCACCAAACAATCAGGTTGCATTCATCATGCTCATTCAGTGGAAGCAACATGAGCTCAAGGTCCCACCTTGAGCTCCTCCATTCTTCCTTCGTTTTTGAGCCTTCATCTTCAAATCTTGACACCACGGCTAAATCCAACTTCGACTAGCAACAACCTCATTGTAGTCATAGGGCCTACACTCCCATACATATAAACTGGGCAAAAGCTCACTACTGAGAGGAAATCTCAACCACTCATAGCTCACAGACTCCATTTTGCTCTCTTTTTGAACGCCACAATGAAGGATGGTGATAATGGATGGGGAGTATCTTCCCCAGTTCTTGACTCGAGCTCTTGAGACCTCAAGGAAGTCCATACACTACTACAGAAACATCATTCAGTGTCGCTTTTATTGGCGTCGGTTATTTAGGAAAACTGACCCCTATAATATTATACGTCGGTTATTTATGCTTACCGACGTCTATATTCGAAGACCAGCCAGACACGGGTACCTCTTTGTATTCAACGTCGGCCTTTTATAACAGACCGACGTCTAAAATAGCCCGCGAAAATAAATTTTTGAGCAAAAACATTTTAAGTCACCTACAGCGTCGGGTTTTTAACTATTCACCGACGCCTATTTAAAATGAAAATTTGCGCGAAAAATTAGGGTAAAGGTTGTCTTGTTGGGCGTCGGTGTATTACTATCAACCGACGCCTTTACGAACTTAATAGACCCGCACGATCGCCCGTTAGGCACCTACCTGTTCCATTGTCTTCATCGCCCGCTAGCTGCCGCGCTGCTCGATCGCCCGCCTGCTGGTTCTCGCCGTCGCCGACGCTGCCCGTGCTTCCTTGCCTCGCCGTCGCCGCCGACCTTGTTGCTGTTGTGCGTCGCCGCCGCTGCACGCCACCTAGCTTCTTCATTCGTCGCCGGTGCCGCCCACCCCAGCTTCTTCCAACAGAGCCGCCACCCTAGCTTCTTCCTTCGTCGTCGGCACCGCCCGCTGCTTCCTCCCTGCTCACGCCCGCCGCGCCGCCTAGTTTTGGTCTTCTCTCCAGGTATTAGCTGTAGCCTTTCTCCCTAGCTAGCTTTTTACCTAAAACACGGCCGTGGCTCTGTTGGCCTACCATGGCCATGCTCTGTGCTGCCCAGCACGGCCGTGGTAGGCCAACACAGCCACGGCCGTGTTTGCTGTTGGTAATGATATGAACAAATATATATGTAATGCTTTATGTAAATTCCATCTTTTGCTTGCATATATTTGTGCTTCTAATCCTAATGCTTGACCTAATTCAGTAAATTTTGATGCATGTTGAAATAAGATTGAAACTTGTCCATTCTAGCATCCTAATTTAATTTGATTAAACCCTAACATTGATGAAACCCTAACATATACATATCTATTATTGTGTTTGTTGGCCTAGAAACCCGTCCAAGATTGACTCATTAGGAGTAAATCTTGGATAGTCCCCGGTTTGGGACTGTTCTTGAACACCTAATCTCACTTAGGATGTAAGTGTATAATGTGTATTGGGTTTTTGAGAAAATTTCGGTAGCATTTCCCCGTTTGTTCTCTAAGTACATATGTACTTAGAGAACAACGGGGAAATGCTGCCGAAATTTTCTTGAAAACCCAATGCACATTATACACTTACTAGTGAGATTAGGTGTTCAAGGATGGGATAGGTGGTACACATTTATTATATAAAAGAATGACATCACATTATACACTTAGGATGTAAGTGTATACCCTAATCTTTTCCTAATATATACTTGTTTCCTAATATATACTTGTTTTATCTGATCATAGAATGGATAGATCATGGATGTCCATTCGTAATCGTTGCACCCCAGAGTTTATATCTGGTCTTGATCAGTTTATTAGATTTGCCGAGGAACATAGGAAAAAACCTACAGATAGGTTCTACTGTCCATGTAGGCATTGCGGTAACAACTTGAAAGTCAACATTGGTGAGGAAATCAAAAGTCATGTCATGTGCAACGAGATTGTACAAGGCTATACAGAATGGCACTGGCATGGAAAGATTTCAAAATCGAAACCAGTAGATGTTGATAGCAGTGCTTGGGTGGAAGAATAAATTGCCTCCGTTGACATTAATGTGAACGAACCAGTTCCAGCTGACATCGTTGATGCGATGCTGGATAGTTGTAGGATAGAGCACACCGATCCACCTCCTATCTTTAGAAACATTGTGCATGATGCTGAGATACCGGTATACACAGGCTGTGCTAAGTTTACGAAGCTTAGCGCTGTGCTGTGATTGTATAAGTTGAAAGCTAACAATAGATGGAGCGACAAAAGCTTCACTGAATTGTTGACTTTGTTGAAAGAAATGCTTCCTGAAGGAAACGAGCTGCCAATCTCAACATACCAGGTAAAGAAAATGTTGTGCCCAATGGGAATGGAGGCCAAAAAGATACACGCATGCCCGAATGATTGTGTATTATTTCAAAAGGACTATGTAGATTTGAAAGATTGTCCAAAATGTGGTGTGTCACGATATAAATTGACGACTTCGGGGGAGTCCAAAACTGGTTCTCCTGCCAAGGTGTTGTGGTATCTACCTATAATATCACAGTTTCAACGCTTGTTTGCAAATCCAAAAGATGTAAAGAATTTTAGGTGGCATGCAGATGTTAAGAAAAATAATGATGGGATCCTACGACATGCGTCTGATTCCCCACAATGGAAGAAGATTGATGTATTGTACCCTGAATTTGGTGAAGAAGTCAGGAATCTAAGACTTGGCCTTTGTACAGACGGGATGAATCCGTATGGGACATTGAGCAACCAACATAGCACTTGTCCAGTCATGCTTGTTATATACAATCTTCCTCCCTGGCTGTGTATGAAGATCCTATAGATGAAGAAGAGTACTATGATAAGTATGATGACTCCATTCCATTCTCAGTTGGGTTGCCAACTCCACAAAATATTGAAGCTAATGATGACTTATATGTGCACGGAGATCACAATGAAGGATTGTTAATTGATAAAAGATCACAATTTTAGAGACATGTATGTTTATACAAATGCTAAATGTTTTCCTTTTTCTAGTTTATACAAATGCTACATGTTTTCCTTTTTCTAGTTGATACAAATGCTAAATGTTTGCCTTTTTAATGACATTTTCAGATGGCTGACCATGATGAGAATGATGTCCATGATGAGCATGAAGTCCATGATGAGCATGCTGTCCATGACGAGCATGGCGAGGATACCAATGTAAGTTCTAAAAACATATCCTGTATTTCTATAAAATTCATTATCTTCTAGTTATGTCATATATCCTATATTTCTATATTGGCCTAATTCAGTGTGTTTATTTTTGTCAAATTTTAGGTTGATGATGCACAGGTACCCACTGCAGCAATTGAGAAACTTGATGCGCAGCAATAAAAACTTAACAAGAAAAGGGGTATCACTCTGTTGAAAAAGTTAATTGCGTTGAGTGGCAGTGGATCCAAATTGGTTGAGGAGTTTGATAATGGAGGGAATGCAATTGGAGTGAACCGCAATAATTTTATAAACTATCTTGGGGTTATAATTTAAGTATGATAATTGGCATAAAGTTCCTCAGGCGAAGAAAGACTTGATATGGAAAGATTTATGTGTGAGTTATTATTATTTGCAATTCTATTTTGTAGATTACAAATTCTATTATTTGCAATTCTATTTTTGGATACTAGTTAATAACATTTCTATTTTACAGAATCTGTTTGCATTGGATGAGATGTTGCATCGTAAAAGTGTGATGCAACGTGTTGGAAAGATGCTTAGGAATTATAGGACAAATCTGAACAGAGATTACATAAAAGAGGGTGATAAGAAGAAGAAGTCAGCCCTTGAACAATGGAACTTCTTGGACAAAGAAGATTGGGACAATTTTGTTGTTTCAAGAAAATCTGAAGAATTCAAGGTATTAGGCGTCACTCCCATTTTAATTAATATACATTGTATTCACCTATTCAAGATTAACATTTAGTGCTACTAACCTAATTATAAATTTTCATACTAACTAGGCCCTCAGTGACGCACAAAAAGCAAGGCGTGCACTGAATGTGCATGACCACACTATGGGTCCAAAAGGCTATGCAAGCGTTTGCCAAAGACTACAGGCAGAGTCTGCGACTACTCAGGAGTCTCCGGCTACTCAGGATGTTACTCGTACTCAGGAGTCTGCCACACCCACGCCTCGCCATGATATCTGGATAGCTGGCAGGCAAAACAAGAAGGGTGAAATAAAGAAGCCCGTAACTGCTGAGGCGGCTGCAAAAATAGTAAAATACAACTCTTAGAGCAATCGTTTGAATATTGATTATTTGTGGTGTTAACTTACCAATTTCTGTTTATGGTGATTAGCGGGAGCTGCACGAGCAGAGGAAACAAGGCACGTTCATCCCTCAGGGCACAAGGGATGAATTGACAGTTGCTCTGGGTAACCCAGAGCATCCTGGATGTGTTAGAGGTGCTGGCGCTGGTGTGGGCATCAAAGCATTCTTTGGGCCATCCCAGCGCAAACCCAGAGCAAGACTTTCTCAAGAAGTGGTATCCTATTCTTTTTTTAGAATGTTACTGCAAAAGGAAATTCATTAATAAGAAGCTAATGTTTGTTTTATCCATGTATAGGAGAATAAGAGAGTCGAGGATATAGTTGCTAAGAAGGTCAACGATGTAGTTGTTGAGAAGGTCAAGGAAGAATTGTTGCGGTGGCAGGCATCTCAGGCTTCCAATCAGCCTATGGCGACCCACTCTTCTCCTGGTGCACAGACTGCGAGTAATCCTTGAGACCCATCGCCTAACACGTCTGTTGTAAGTATTGTTTATGACATTGTAGCTAGTCTTTTCAAGATGATATGTTTTCAAGATGATATGTATATATGTATAACATTCTTTACGTAAATTTGTAGGCATTGAAGCCATGCCGCTTAAGAATGCAAGACTATGTTGTTGCAGAGGCGCAGGCTTACCAGTCCCTTCCTGGGGCAACGTTTCATGGGACTCCAATGCCGCAGGGCTACATTCGTGTGAGCCCGATACATGTATTACCCGATTGGAGGGAAGTTGCATTGCCATATGCCCACCCAGATATTGATAGACTTGGTGAGGCAGAAGGCGGGGTCATATTGTGGCCCAAAGCAGATTTCCTCTACACGACTGAAATTGTAAGATAAATTTACATTGATTTAGACTGTTAATGTGTATATATGATGTCAACTGATCTTAAATTATATATACAGGTTAAAAAGAAGACACTAGGAGCACCTAGGCCTCCACCTCCACTTCCCACATTACCAACTTGGGTTCCAACTGACCTAACATACCCGTTAGGTCCTGCTTGTAGGGGAATGGCATGTTGGCTATGGACACATAATATACATTGCCCTATAATTGTTTCTTTAGATGCAGATTATGCAGGTCAATCATACGACAACTCTTTATTTATACAAGATATTATTAAGCTGTTTAAGTATGATTGGCTGAATACATCAATGATAGAGACATGGATAAGGCGAGATCTTGTTTATACATCCATATACCTTGAGTAACATCCGGTGATCTGGTTTCTTATATATTAATGCATACACATATATGTTTTGCAGCTACTTAGTCGAAGATCATTGCAAACAATTTGCATATGATCATGTGGGATTTTTGATTCCATCATTGATTAGTATGGTAGCTAAAGACCCTGATAGTGTTCAACAATACTGTATAGATGCTTTTACAATTTTTGGTCAGCAAATGAAGACGATAATAATAGCTCCATTCAATGTCAAGTAAGTTTACTTTATTTATAATTTGGACTTAAGAAAATTCCATTTTTATTTTGCATTTTGAGTTATTAATTGTTAACTTTTTACCTCTAGCGGTAAACATTGGGAGTTACTAGTTATTGTCCCCGGGACGTTCACTGTTTATTATCTAGATCCCGTAGGAAGTACATTAAATACTAAAATTGGACACGTAATGAGAATGCCATTATTCTGGTGAGAAATATTTCATTTTTATATCCGTTAACATCTTTTATTACATTACTATTTACTGTGTTATATTAACATGTAGGGGTTTAAATGCATTCAAAAAGGATGGAGGAAAGGTCCCAAGGAAAAAGAACCAACCAATAAATTGGGAGAACGTAAAAGTAAGTTCCCGACTCCCCGACTCCAATGTATATATTATTGATGTGAATTGTGCTTAGTTGTATTATTTTGTATGTTTCAATTTATAGTGCGCTACACAAGACAATGGCTGGGCATGCGCATACTATGTGATGCGATTTATGCAGATGATTATCAAACATGCCGCATTGGACATCGATACCATACATGAGGTATTATATATAGTCTTATTAGTTAGTATGAAATATATCAATCTTATTTTTATATTATTACTTATATATATATACATCATTCTCTTTGCAGGTGTTTAAAACTGACCACACTATAGGCAAACGCTTAAAAAATGTACATGCTCCATATACGAGGGAATCATTAAATGAAGTAAGAGAAGAATGGGTAATAGTCATACAAACAGTGGCAATTGTAAGATATAATTGGGATGTTGATAGTGATGCTGAATGATACTTTATAAATGAATATTTCTGAATGTTAAAACATGTATTTGAATGTTTCTATATGTGTGAACGTGAGAATTGAATTGATGTCTGAATGTATCTACTTGTGTGAATCTTTTTTTGTTAATTTTGCAGGTTTGTGGCCTGTTTGTAGGCTGATATCAATGGATGTCGTAAACCTGCAGTTCAAAAAACTGAACTGCAGGTTCTCATCCTGCTGATCAGCCACAACAGGCCTACAAACTGATATATATAAAAAATATAGGCGTCTGTTATTTACATATAACCGTCAGCACAGACGTACATCGTCGGGTTTTTGTAAAAAACCGATGCCTGATGTGACCAAAGCAGTACTTGGTCTCTAATACATGTAGGCGTCGGTCTTTTAGTAGATACCGGACGCCAAAGGTCTTTCCTATATGTCGCCGTTTTCTGTGGCGCGAACCCTTTTGGCATCGATTGTTTATAAACACCCGACGCTTGTAATTTAGATAGGCGTCGGGTAAAAAACCGACACTGAAATGTTCGACCTTTAGCGGCGCCCACATAGGCGTCGGTAGGAAACCGACGCCAAAAGGGGTTAAAAAACCGACGCCAAAGGCGGTTTCTGTAGTAGTGATAGGATCCTTTGACATCTGCCCATGAGGTTCATATATCCCCTACAAGTCTATAAAAGTCTAGTTGGTTGTTGTAACCAGAAACATTGGGTGACGGATTAATGGGGGGTCGATATGCCTCTCCACTTTCATCTCCTACTTCAGACTCTGCCTACAGGTCGCTAGAAGAATCCCTTTGTCATTGGGGCCGGTTGTTGCTAAATGCAATGTGCAAGGACAGAGAGAAAGGGAAGGTTGATTTCTCTGTTCTGATTGCCACAACATCATATAAATGTTTACTAGGACCCTAGAAACATGACAGATTCAACTGATTAGGCCAAAACCCTTAAGTTTCTCATGATGCCACCCTCCATTAGATTCTGGAAAAAGGCCCACCAGCCCCTATCTTTTTGGAGTTAGGTGATGATGGGGATGTCCATCATAATTCTAGATGAGACCTCGTGACACATCATATAGAATCATGCCTATGTTTGAAATCAATGAACCATTATTCATTTGTTTCAAATTTCAAACTTAGATATATCACAAATGGTTAATTGAAATTCCCTAAAATTTGAACCATAGGTTCTTCATTACCTAAATACTCACATCATCAAGTCTAAACCCAAAATTCCAGTTGTTCATTATCTAAATTGACCTCAGATAGCCTCATAAATAATTGTATAAACCTCATATACAAGTCACTTGATCCTCAATTCTTGATCAAACAAGTCCAAATATACTTTTTATGATCCTCACATACCTCAAATTTCATCAACTTTACACTTGAGTTCATTGAGATTATTAAATGGGCCGCTTGGACTCATAAGTACCCAAATCAATTAACATAAAAAATATTCATCATAACTAAACTTACTTAGGTCTAGTCATCATTATTACATTTTTGTTTATGCTTTTGGGTGAAAAGAGTCCATAATCGATTAAATATTTCCTCAATTTAGGTTACCAACCTATACAACATTCACAACCTTCAAATATCATATTAAGTAACAAACCCCTAAAATCTTGGTCATCACAATGGTTGTATAGGTTGGCCATTGGATGTGAACAGTTAGTCAGCGATATGTTCCAATGGATCAGGTTCATCAGTTTGTGATCTGATGGTCACTCTGGTAGATTCTTAGTATCTTTTTTACAGTCCCCATTGGTTGTGGGAACTCATGGACGCCCTTCTCCATGGTAGACTCCTCTAGTACTTAGGTCATCTACATAGAATGTCATAGTTACCTTCAAAACAAAGCATAACAGGTATTTATGTGTAAAATGGATAAAGTTAAGATAAAAATGCATAAATGAGGTGAAATAAGGAGCAAATTAATGCATGAAACATCCACAAAATTGGATGTAATCAACCCCCCCCCCCCAAACATAGACTCTAGCTTGTCCTCAAGCTAAGAGATAGAATCCAAGAATCGAGTTAAGACTATGGGTTTATTTATTTAGTAATTTTCTTCTTATAAACATATCCAGATTTTATTCTTAGATCAATAAATCTATTGAATTCTTAGCAAGCTCATTGTTTTTCCAAATTCACTCCTCTAGATCTAGAGTTGCATGACTTTTATTTCTTCTACTACCTTTGTTGTAAAAGTTGGGTTCCCTTCATGACGCACGTGTAATCTTTTTTCCTTGTCGTACTAGAGCACAGTTCATGCAAGGGGTAGCTTTCACACCCAACTCTAATGTTTTTAGAGATCGTAACTATTGTGTTGTGGTAGCTAAGGCCGCAGTGTTTCCTTCTTTTCTCAAGTTCACTCAACCATGATTATTGTTGTAATGATAGTGGTACTTGATTGGGTGTTGATGTTATGTCAGGTGGTTGACTGAGGTTCCCTTCAAAAAGAAGGATGTTAGGTTTGGCTTTCAAGTTTTTTCCCCTCAACATATTTTTCATTTGGTACAACTCCCAAGATTTTATTCCACTTAGCTTTTATTCTTACTAGCAGGTTTGGGAGTGATAGGATTTTGTTTTAAGGATGGGTTTGGGCCACCGAGCCTCTTTTGATCCACCACCGAGCCTCTTTTGATCCCAAAGTAGGGATTGTTTTTACTATAAGGGGTAGTTGTTTTCCCGTCTATAAGAGGTATATACTTTCCAACATGTACTAGGAGGTAAGTGTAATTCATCATAGTTGCAACAACTTCAGTCCTCTTTATTTCAGGTAAATCACTAGGGACAATCCCATTATTTGGTTATCTAAAGAGTCCTAATATAAGAATAACATAGATGCATGGTTATAAACAAGAGTTTTAATTAGGTGAATTCATATCCCATAGAATTACTCTTCAAAAGATTACCCTATAAGTTAGGGTGAGGATAAGAAGTTCTAAGGTAAGAGAGGTTACAACACCCGGGAAAATTGGATTCAAAATTTCCTTTTTAAAAACTTCTTATGCATCAAAATGTTTCATTCAAGGAGATGAGATTATATACATGTGTGAAATTTTAGTCAACATCGTCCATTTGGTTTTTCCAAAATTTTCAAAAGTTTTGCAAAGTTTTCACCAAGATTTAGCAAGGAAAGAGTAAGGTAAAGTGAAAATTGAAATGCAATTGAAATGTTGAGAATAAAATGTACCAAGCTTTCCTATTCATACCTCCTCCCTAACTTTTAGTCCATCATATCCTCAGGGTGTTAGAGAATGAGGCTGATCTAGAATAGGCGAGTTAGAGTTGGTCTTTTAGTTGAGCCCATTCTGAAGATAAGATCTTCATTGCATATTGGCCTTGAAGATGGTGACAATAATCATCTTGGTAATGCTCTACCTTCTGATTTGACATGGATAACATATGCATCCAACACAAAACATAGAAGCCATAGTCATTGGAGAGAGGTTCTTGATGTGGGCATATGTGAGTGGCTTCTCAAATTTTATACATTTGTATGTTATGCCACAATCATATATTCACATCAGGTCTATGATCTTTGCGGACACTTGGGTGGCCTTTTTATGGATTACGTCATTAACCATTTTGTGGTATGTTGTATATTTCATGCAAAACATTGTGTATTAACTGTTGTATAAGATTGTTGTTTTGTTAGCTATATCAACTAATAATAGCGCCCATTGGTCGTCATGCATAATAGGAACAAATATCCATCGTGGGGCATTGTGTTGCAAGTGGTCTATCAAGTTTTGTAGTATTTCAGACTATTTCATCAATATAATGTCCCTGAGTATTTTGTTAAAGGCCATGTACACATTAACAAGCTCATCAGCTAGAAGTAACTAACAAATTGTCATGGCATTTACAGTCATGTATCCTCCAGTGGTTAATATGTCCTAAAGGTCTGGTAGAAATATTTGAACATTATCTCTTTTAAAGTTTGTTATTATGTCTTCCTCACATGGTCACAGTTCATTCGAGAGAAAGGAGGCCACTTCAACTGACACTCCATAACATGCCAATTTGCCAAACTTTTCAAAAGTATGTAGGATTATATTTGTCAATTTTGGTTCATCCATTGGATGATCGTCAGGTGCATCTATTTCTTCGTGGACCATTGCCTCATTGTTTGGTGTCATTAGGTAATCCCTTAATACCTCATGGCTCATTTTTCTTAATCTATCACTAGGTTGGAAAAGATAGGGGTCCCTATTTTTGTAATGTTTGTTGTCTCCTTCTTTTTTGCTTCTTTTGTCTATGATGTGATTATATTTTATTACAGTGGACAAGTAGCAGCCATTGTATCTGGTGGAGGAGGCATTGAAGCAAAACATAGGTTGACTTCATTGGAGGGTGGTGGTGGAAGAGGAGTTCTTAAATCATGTGGTGGGGGCGTAACTATCTTTGAACTGGATGGGGGGCTACCGGTTGGGTTAAGTTTTATTCTGGAGTAGGGATTTTTGTTCCTCCATTCATCTTCTTTGGTTTCTTTCTCCATGTGATTCTTTTAGGTAAGGGGATAAGTGAGTACATCCTCCTCAGTATATCTTCCATATGTGCATCATAGAAGAATCGTGTGTCATGTAATATTTTCATGACATATTTTCCTCTTAATGCATTGAAGTCTTTGTTGACTATTTGTTCGAGCGGGGTTCCCCTATTGATGGTTTCTATCATACATAGTTCTACAAAGGCACTATCCCATGAGTTGTCCTTCTTACCAGACATTCTATAGTTAATAGAGTTTTCTTTCCAGTTCAGATGATACCATCCACTGACTCCTTGTATTAACTTATGCAGATGAGTGGGAACTTCTTAAATTGACCTCTGTTGGGGCTTTTTGATGATGATTCTTCCACATGGCATATAGTTTGCGCTAAAGTTGTAAGTGATGAATGTTCTGATGAAAAGGTATGCCATTGTTAAGAGCCAGTGATTGTAAACCTTTAGTGGCAAAGTTACGAACTTTAAGGCTTTAGTTTCTACAGAGTGTCCGGAAGCTCTTTGCCTGAAGTTGCATTGCTGCGTTCTTTGTAGATTTGGGCTACAAGGTTGGATATTCCATTAAAAATTGGCCTGCTTTTGTCTTTGTACATATATTACTCTATAATAGTCCCACACAAGACTTTGAAAAAGATTCTGCTTATATTTGTTTTTTTCCTAAAATATGAATGCAAATATTTCCTTGTGAGAGTGTACTAATTGTTATTGTAGATTATGCTTGTCTAGATTTCTCATCATCAAGGACATCAACTAGGACATCGATGTCATGTAGCAACATTCATGACCCAGAATCATGTCCATAACCATCATTTTACACAGTAATGGTGGTGATGTTGCCATACTTGATCTCTCACTATAGCTAGATATTAGGTGGATTAGGAAGCACCAGATTGGCTTGTTTTGGATGTTCGTCTTTGAATGTGTTGTGCACGTTTTCTTCATCTACTTCATACGCAATTTGTTCTATTTCTACTTCAAAGGAAATGGGGACACCCCACTAAATGGTTTATCTAGTAGACTTTCATTTACAAAGCTATAATAATTAGTTGGTGGTGGTGGGGTCTTGTAGTAAAAAAGGGGAGCCAGCCCCCTTCTATAACTTCTTGGGTAGTCTCTGGTGCCTCCCACTCAATTTAGTTGATTTTTATCTACCAATCATTCTTGTTGACTACCTCTAAGTCTTCAGTGTGTTCTGATGAATGTAGAGCACCCTAATCTAGCAGTGCCATGGGTTCCCCATCTTTGTGATTATTAGTGGAATACCCTGGTGAGGCTAGGGAAGTGGCAAGATTGTCTTCCCCAGAGGACACTTCCATGCTCCCCTTAGATTCCTCCCCTTATAGTGAGAGGGTGTGTTCAGAATTGGCCTCTTTTCCTAGAATTATACCATGGCATATTTGTATTGTGACTAGCACCATGTCGGCCTTGAGGTGGATGTCCATATCAGTTGGCATAGAGGATGTTATTTCAGCAGCAATAGAATGTTGTCTCTTTATGGATTTCTCATTTCTGTTTGTAGGGGATTCCATCCTTTTCTTGCCTCTAATCGTAGTTGCAAGTTCTCCTAACATATATCATACCCTTCTTTTCATAGAATGGTGAATCCATTCTTCATCACCACCAGTGCTTGCATAACCTGCATTTGATTTGCAGCCAGTTGTTTGATATGTTGTGGTAGGTTGAGTATTTGATGAATATCAATCATTATCTTCTATACCTTCAACGTTAATGCAAACATATATAAAATTAAATTACAAAGATTTCTAGTAGAGGTCAAGACGATCTCACATAGGTTGTTGATCTCCTGCCCTATCTCAATGGACTTGTTCACAGTAGGAGACCCACATTGTTCTTTTGGTCTGCTCACAGAACTCATTTCATGACCCGCCATGGTTGATTTTATGGATTCTCCATTGTCTCCTTCGATGCTTATTCTACTCCAAGTGTGGTTTCTCCTTCTTTGGGGTTGCTCCTTCTGGAATAATGCCTTTAGATATGTGTAAGGATGCATCTAGTATATTGTCAATTGTTGCTTCCTCATGTTTCTCGTAGTTGAAGGCAATACTCACTTCCATCATAGGTTCCCTTACTTGGACCGGTACAACTACATCTTCTATTGTTTTGTCTTGTAAAATTTTTAGGGGTTCAACCACTACCCCTTTAGTTGTCTTATTAATCATGATGATGGGTTATGTCTCTAAATTTTTTTTTTCATTTTCTTCCATATTTTTTATCTTGAGTGTGGCAGTTTCCTTCGTCTGTAGTTTAGTAGCTACCTTCTTAGGAAGGTGTAATATTACCCTCTTCTTTGTAAAACATCTTTTGGCTGCTTTCCATGCTTCTCATATAGCTTACTTGTGTTGTAGTTTTTAGAGATATCATCCTTACAATTTACCCCTCCTAATATATGAGTTTTTCATTATCATAGTTGCTCAATTCTGGGAGGAGCATATATAATTTGGGTCTACAAAATCTGTAGTAGTACTTCTGCTTTTGCTATTTTAGGATGTTGGTATCAGTTAGGTATCTAGCATCAATTGGTACATCCCCATATGACATGAGGAAGAATCTCAGATTACTGGGGTGCTCCAGATGATACACAATGTATATAATCATGCCTCACATGTAGAAATCATAGGGCCTTCTGGCCCAACTGCAATGGCTAGTTTTTTTATTAGTAATTTTCCAATGTTGATGGGATTTCCTTCCATCATACTCCATAGTATGTGGAGATCTAATATGCTTACACTTCTTGTATCTTGTTTGAAGATTTGGGTATTAGTGAAGAGCTTGTGCACAAATCACATAAAGTTAGATTGCATCATGGCAACATTAGATTGTCCAGAGTTGTGTCAAAATTCTCCTAACAATTTTTCCCATATCTTATTTGTCATGAAGCCTCGTGCATCCCTATCTCCTCGTGCCCTAGTGGCTCATTCTTCTTGTTCACCTGGGTCTATGAAAATTGAATTGAGACATTTCTCTGTCAGTATGTATTCTTCCTTGATGATGCACACTTGTAATTTGTAGTCTCCCCCACACTCCTTTGATTCTTTCATCATTGGTAGTTTCTTTTGAGAAGACATAAACTAGGCACTTGTAGTTTATATTTTATATGTCTACATGCACACATTTTGATTACACCCATGTACAAAATATAGAGATATACTGACCTCCTTTTTGTTTATAGGCAATTTAGGTTAAGAATGCTATCTTATAGATTTGAAGATTTTTGTAAGAAAAACGAACAATGACCAACACAAACTAAGGAGAATTTTTCTAGCTTTACATCATTCCATCCTAAATTGTAATTTCACTTTTTTTAAAGTTTAAATAACACCTTAGATGGAAAAAATCTTCATCACTTTTTAAAACAATGTCATTTTTTGGAATTATTAAAGATTATATGTTGTTTATTATATATCAGGATCATGTAAATATTTGAAGAATGAGCCTTTTCTCCTTGGCCTGTCTTATGGGTTGTTACAATATTTTTATATAGTAATCTAAACATCGTGTTTTTATTTAAAAATATATTTTCTAGACACATAAGAAATCAATATTAGGGACTATGTATAACAGTTATAGGTACCACATAAAATTGAAGTTAACAGAGAAAGATACCCCTCTCCTCTCCCACACCCTGTAATAGAAGACAAACTCCCAAGATGGAGGTAGATTAGGAAATTATTTTTTTTTATTATAACTTGAGTCATTTAATTATGGACCATAAAAATGCTCCAGTCGTGCTGAGAAACACCTACACTACCAGATGATATTAAATTTTAGAATACAAGCACTATTATAATTGCACGATATTAATGTATGTATGGTGGAATGGTAGATACTAGTATGCTACATACCAAAATTGCACGTACCACTTAAGAAAACAAGTTTCATTGCAAATATAATGTAACTATTATAGTAGAAGGAAGTATTTATGTTCACATTTCCTAGTATAGTTATATAAAACAATGATACCATAGTCTATTACTATAACATGTGTGTACCATTATATATTTTCAAAATGAGAGGGAGCCCAAGGGTTGAGTAAAGTAGTTTGTGAATTTGGCTATTTTGCAACCTTGTGTAATTTTTCTTCCAGAACTTATGTTGATCAGGTCAAAATGAAGGTTACATAGAGGGATTAATTTAGTTAACTTAGAGATAAAAGGATCATTCGTTTATTTGACTAAGAAGAAGTCCAAAAATCAAAATATGATGGTCTTGGGGGACGGAATGCATCCCCAACATGGAGACCCACAATAGATGGGAATTCAAATAGGGGGCTAGAATAGGAGGGAGTGAAAAAGTGTGAGAGGAAACATGGATACATGAAACGACACTTTTCTATAGGACATGTCTAATATATACATGGTAGAATCCAATCAAATTGTGTTATAGTGTATAGTTGGTGTTTCTCTCTCCTTAATTTAATGAGGGATTGGGTTTAGAAGATGAGTGACAAAAAGATAATGCATTCTGATTTATTGTCCTATATAATAAGTATAGGACTCATTCTATATGACCAACTACCAACATCGATTCCTTTTATATAGTACATGTAAAACCCCTAACCTAACTTAAAGTTTAATTGTGTTTTCTATGATTAATAAGATTCCAAAACCTTAATCTAATTTATTGAGATGTTTTCATAACATATGACATGGTATGATTCGGTTTGGTCATGTTTGGATGATGTTTGATCTATATATGCTTGTTTTGGACAAAGTTGTAATTTACCCATTTTAGGGTTGATCTTATAATTTGTCACATATTGGATATGCATCACATGCTTTATCATCATGAGAGAGTGGATGGTGCTTTGGGGAACCTTTTTTGCCTTGATTTGATGAGGAGAGAAGTGGTGACACCTTGGGTGTTGTTTCTAGGGTTTGCTTGGATGCCCTAGGGTGATGTTGAACTTATGATTGACCGTTTATTGTTGTTGGTTTTTAGCAACATACTTGATGTTGCTTGATGTTTTCTCTGTGGTTAAATATGGTTGGTGTGTTTGGTGGAGTTTCTTTCACTCTAAGAAGGTTGTATCCTTTCTTTTGGGTCGATGATGTTTTAGGGTTTTTGGTCGCTTAGAAAGTCTTCGACCAATGATCCCTGTGGACATGTATTCCCTTCGACTGATGGTCCTCTAGGACCAAGTAAGGTTGCTGATTTGCTTTGGTTTTCATGTCCCATCTTGGTTGCATGGTTTTAGTGGATGCATGTTTGTTCTTTGAGGGACATGTGGCACTTATGTTAATTTCACCTAAACCCTTTCAACTTTGTCTAACTTTGGGTATATGTACCTCTCCTTTCGCATGCGTATGATCCTTTTCCACGCTCTTTATCTATCTCATCTTTAGAGTTCTCCCTTGGAGCTTGGTGGTGAATAGAAGATCAACCTTGGACCTTTGGTGGTCGATCATATTGCATGTGGTGGTCTTGAGTTGGAGCATCATTTATTGTTTCTTTGTTGGTGACCTTTAATCCTTGGTAAATGATCTATCTTCTTGATCTCATTTTTTTGAAACCCTACCTATTTGTCTTCTCTTGGACGAACCCATGGTTCTCCATGTTGGTCTTTGGAGAAACTTCTCTTCATAAAGGATGGATACATGGTTTTCCATGCCAGTACCTAAGTGGGGTGAAGATCTTCTCCTTCTTTCTTTATTCTTTGACCTTGGGATTGTAGTTCTCCTTCTAGCCCTTTAACCTAGGGTTCTTATTATCTTTTGAGGTCACGACTAGCTTGGTCATGGAAGAGATAAAATCTAGGTTTCGCTCTTGATTTTTGAGCCTATTGCTTGGAGGTGGTTGCGCCATCATCTAAGGAGGGTTATATAACTCCTTTCCCTAATATTGTTGCACTTTACCTCTACATTCGATATTGTTTCTAAAAACGTGATCATATGTTGTTGATGTGATATCTTATTTGGATTTGAATCCCTATAATGATCTTGCATGTATATGTTCCTTTACCTAAACCCTAATTCATATGCTTTAAATCTAAGTGATGCAGATGATGATGGTTTTACATACAATTCAACCTTGGCTTTATTTTTTTGGTTCTTAGTTCAGTTATCATGCATGAGATGGAGTTTGGTTCTTATTTCATGTGCTTGATTCTTGGGTTTTCATCTATCATCCCATGGTTTTCATGTTGACGTTATGTAATGCTTGATTATAGGGTTTTGGACATGTTTTTCCTTAACAAACTTCTTTTCTTGAAGTTTTGGTTTTCTAGATGATTTCAATATGATTTGATCATTATTTGATAGTGGTTTTCTATCTAAGATACTCTTCATGCTGTGTTCCAAGTAGTTCAAGGATTGTAAGTCATGTTTATTCGATGAGATGGTTCTCTTTTGCCTTGGTCGCTTAGATGGACCTTTTGTCTTTGATTATACTATTTTGATGGTTTCCATTGGTCACAGAGCTGGATAGTCTTTATCCTGATTCCATTTGACCTAGGGGCTTTTCCCCTTTGACCATTGAAGTGTAGTTTCTCTTTGATCGCATGGATTGCTTCCCTTCGACCCGTAATATGTTGTTGATAGCATTGGTTGATGGTTTAGGTCACTGATCTTGGGTGATGTGTTCGACCATGATTAGTTGTCCTCTTTGATTGCTAAACCTTATGACCTCCTAACTCCTTTTTCCGATGGTATTTCTTGGACATAATGTTCCTATGAGTTGTCATCTCATGAAGATAATGGTTAACCTAATAGCATTCCAAGAATGCAGGAAAAAGTAATGATACTTAGGGTTGATGCTATATGATAACCCTAATCGGATACATTATTGAAACCCAAACCCTAATATGGGACTATGATATAGTTGTTTAACTTGTTCATGGTGGTAGTATGTGATGGTTATGTATTTTCTATCTCTCCTACTTGTATATCTGGAATGTTTCAGGTTGAATTGATATCATAGCTTGTGGTTGCTATGGTACATTTGATATGGTATACAATGTAATGATTTAGAGTCATTATGAGGCTTGATGAGATAATGATGATTATGCAGGAATCATGTGGTTTGGGTCTTGTGACATGGAAGAGGCTTTATGCCTAATGTGAGGTGATAACCTCTTGTGATGATATGAAGGGTTGTTATCCCCTAGTGATTTGATAATGTTGACGGCCATGAATAGTAGTGTTATCAAGTGATGATGTGAAAAGTTTATACATCTTATGTTTTATATCTTCTAGAGTTGCAACATACCTTTATATTTGTAGAGTTTGTTTAGGTTTTATACGTTGTAACTTGATTGGTGCTAAAAGATACCCAATTGGATTAATTAATCCAGTGAAACCCTTACTATACAGCTACCTCATGCATTATTTTATTGTCTCTTTGACAGTTTTTTTAGTATGCATCTTTTGCACGTATTACTCAGTTTGATACTATTTGTGCTTGATTTATCATTAATACCATGTGACACTCAATTTCATCAAATATTGTTTTTTCTATTATTCCATATATATATTTATCAATAAATTTGGAACTTATGAGATTTTCGACTGATATTAGGAAATGCACAAGAACCATAAAAACTTGGTATTACTAACTTTAGTGTTGGTGGTATCGAAAAATTGCAAGGAAGTAACTGAATGATCAAAGCTAATTTTAGTACTACCAACGGTCAACTCGATAGTACCAACTCATTCTTCGAATCCAACGGGGAGATCCATAAATACATTTAGCTAATTTTGGTACTACCGATGGTCAACTCAGTAGTACTGACTAATGCAAAGGAAGTGTGCATCCCTGACTTTGTCAATACTACTGAGTTAGTGTGATCAAGCCAGATTTAAGTTTTTGATTAATCCAACGGCTGGGAAAAAGGACCCCTTAAGTCGTGTTTATGACTTAGGGGAATTTTGGCCAGACCTAACCATGTCATTCTATTCCATCATATGATGGACGAGAATAAGGAGACTAAAAAGAAGAGAAGAAAGCTTCATTTCTGAAGATTCGAGCACCTTTGTTGGGTGGATATGTAGCTGAGAGACAACAAATTATTACGTACGTCAGAGAGAATCATGGAGACTCGCTTCTTCAGGGGTTTTATTAGTTAACTAAATGGTTCCCACATTTTCTTCTTCTCTCTTATATGCTCGATCATGGAAATCATGTAGGGCTAATCCCCTTATTCCTTAGGACCCTGAAGTAGCCCGATTATGCATTTTAGTTGACTTTTATGCTTTAATATATAAAATTCTCTTAATTTCTAGGCATATTTCTATGAGATTGTCATAAAACTATCCATGCTTGATCACCATAGTGTTGGGTTCTGTGGAGAAAACATGCGCGGCAGAAGCAATAAAATCCACGCAACCTGAAATAGGATCTCATCGACAACAACGTATTTGGAAGGAGTGTTTACGGGATATACCTTATCGTGGAGCAAGTTTGATGATATCCCGCTGCACGACGGTTGAATGCTACTTGTCTACACGGATGGAACTTCTCTCTCGTTCGTTGTAGCAGGTTGATCCGGTGGTGCTCCTTTGCGAAACTGATGTCCGCCGCTCGTAGCGCGTACAGGTGGTCGTCGACGTCCTCTCAACGTAGGTGTCAAGGCATTTGCGTCTCTACTTTGTCCACGCGGATGGACGGAACTCTACGTCGCGCTTCCCAAGTCGGTGGGAAGGAGTCGTGTCTTTGCGGTGTAGTACTAGCGGTGTGTTGCTCTCCTTCTTCTCCTAAGGGCGGTGACGACTAGGGTTTACGTGTGTGAGCGTAAACTAAAAGCGTCTCTCGATATCTTATATAGATATCGGCCGTCAATCCTCCTTTAAATAGAATACAAAGGGAAGTAGGGTTTCCTAAACCCATAGGTAAACAGAAACGTTGCGTTAATTAAAATGCTCGTGGATTAATTAGAATATTTTGGAATTCATTAATTAACCAAATAATCGAATTAATTGATTAATTAATATCCGACTCCATGCAATCACTTGGGATGGCTCTATGGGCATACATATACCAATAGACTCCCACTTGCAATTAGAGCCAGTCACTCCAATATTATTCAAATCCATTACATAAACATTTTAGTAATCAATGTGATTCGGAGCAATTCCAATCAAATCCACAATTATACTCCTATTCCAACACATCCTATGCGTGTGACCCGGTAGGCTCCAAATTACGTTGGCAGTGATATCCATAATCATATTATGATTTCACAACCAATGATTGGTATCTAGCAAGACTTCATTGCCACCCAAGTAATTGGATAAGTTGGATAACAACTCGACCTAACATTCATGACTGGTGTTATATTAATTGTATAGTTCTTTTGTCGTTGATATCCGGATTGAACTCGAGTCAAAGAATTGTTATCCTTTTCAACGTTCAATCCATGTTCCTTGAACTTGAGTAGACTGTCTGATATATATGTAAGCTCAATATCACATATGGACTCGCATCTGCATGGCCATGCATTTCTCAGTCTCGCTTATCAAGTGGCCAGAATATCAAACTCCCATAGGAAGGAAAGATTCCATCTACATCACTCACAGTCATCCGCATGTGTCATAGTGCACCCAAGAACCATCTTTATGGCAATCCTTATTCAGGACCACGGTGGATGATGTCAAAGTACACCAAACAACATGTGATAAGTGTAGTTACTTTAGGTCTAAGAACTACAATCACCACCATCATTATGAGATGTGACTCTAACTACCAATCATGGTATCCATGTGTCACTCTCAAGGTGGGTCTATCTGATACAATGTTCTCTAACAAGTATCTATGTGTTTGGTTTGATATCTCCATATCATGGATAATGAGATCCTTCCATCAGCCAACATACATTCTAATCTTATGTGTTATTTATGTCTATGGATATTTCCACAATAACAACTGATTAGGGACAAAACAAGAATACATACTTATAGAATACATATGATCTCACTGTTTAGGTCATCAACCCAAAGACATATGTCATTGAGTATATTATTCTATAGACATCTATAAGTTTTATGGTCATCTCACAATATAAAACACAAACATATAGATTGGAAACTTTCCTTTCATTGATATGATCAATGTAGTATTACAAATCATTTACACAGTATCCCAATATAATCATCGAATGATAGTCTCTATAGGCATACATACCAATAGATTCCCACTTGCACTTATACCCAATCACTCATGAGTCTCAATTCAAGTGATCAAACATGTCTGTCATGTTTCTACTGTGAAAGTGCTTTTGTGAGCGGGTTAGCCACATTGCTTTCTGTAGGTACTCTGCAAATCTTCACATCTCCTCATTGTATGATCTCTCGTATGAGATGGAACTGCCACAAAATATGTTTGGAACGTTGGTGCGATCTTGGTTCTTTAACCTGTGCAATTGCTCCATTGTTGTCGCAAAACAACTCAATTGCATCACCAGCACTTGGAACCATTCCAAGTTTAGAAATGAACTTCTTGATCCACACAACTTCCTTTGCAGCATTAGATGTGGCAATATATTCGGCCTCTTTTGTAGAATCCACAACCGTCTCTTGCTTGGAACTCTTCCATCTCACAACTCCGTTGTTCAGGCAAAACACAAATCCAAATTGTGATATGTAGTCATCTTTGTCAGTTTGGATGCTAGCATCGGTGTAACCCTTTACGACAAGCTCTTCCTCACCGCCTTATACCAAGAATTGATCCTTAGTCCTTCTCAAGTACTTTAGGATGTTCTTTACAGTTGTCCAGTGACATTCACTTGGATCTGACTGATACCGGCTTGTCATGCTCAAAGAATACGACACATCTGGATGAGTACATAACATTGCGTACATGATAGATCCAATTGCTGATGCATATGGAATCTTACTCATGCGTTCCCGTTCATCACATGAACTAGGAAATTGGGCTTTAGAGATTGCAACCCTATGGGACATTGGCAAGTTACCTCTCTTAGAACCCTCCATGCTAAACCTCTTTAGCACCTTGTCAATGTATGTGCTCTGGCTTAGGCCTAGAAGCCTTATAGATCTATCTCTATAGATCTTGATCCCTAGTATATAGGATTCTTTGCCTAAATTTTTCATAGATTAGGTCTTCCCTAGACAACCTTTTACTGTCTGAAGAGTAGGGATTTCATTTCCCATCAATAGTATATCATTCACATACAATACGAGAAATACGACTGTGCTCCCACTAAACCTTTTGTAAACACAAGGTTCATCTTCATTTTGACTAAAGCCAAACTTTTTGACTACTTCATCAAAACGTAGATTCCAACTCCGAGATGCTTGCTTCAATCCATAGATTGACCTTTGTAGCTTACAAACTTTATTGGCTTCCTTTGGATCGATAAAACCCTCAGGTTGTGTCATGTACACATCCTCGAGTAAATTCCCATTAAGGAATGTTGTTTTAACATCCATCTGCCAAATCTCATAGTCATGATAAGATGCAATGGAAAGCATGTTCCTGATGGATTTAACCATGGCAACTGGTGAGAAGGTCTCGTTATAATCAACACCTTGAATTTGACGGAATCCTTTCGCAGCCAATCTACCTTTATAGGTTTGAACATTTTCATCCATGTCAGTCTTCCTCTTAAAGACCCACTTGCACCCTATGGGTCTTACCCCTTTGAGTGGATCCACCAAGGTCCATACCTTGTTGGTGTATATGGATTCCATCTTAGATCTCATGGCTTCGAGCCATTTCTCAGATTATGGTCCCTTAGTAGCTTCTAGATAGGAAGTTGACTCATCTGCTATGCCCAATTCGTCATTATCTTGAGTCATGAGAAATCCAAATCTCTCAGGCTCAAGTCGTGTCCTACTAGACCTACGAGGTTCCTGTGTTACATTTGGAACTTGAAATTCCACAACAACTTGTGAGTCTTCATGTTTCTTATGTACCTCCTCAGGTTCTCTACTTTCTTGTTGGTCTCGAACTTCTTTGAGCTCTACATTCCTCCCACTAATTCCTTTGGAAATAAATTCCTTTTCAAGAAATACAGCAGTCCTAGCAACAAACACTTTGTTGTCAGTTGGTGTGTAGAAGTAGTATCCCCGAGTTTCCTTGGGGTATCCAAAAAAATAGCATTTTTCCAATTTGGGTCCAAGCTTTTCAGGAAATTGTTTCCTAACATAAGCTTCGCATCCCCAAATCATTAACATAGACGAATTGGGATGATTCCCATTCCATATCTCATATGGTGTCTTTTGAACCGATTTGGAGGGTACACACTTAAGTGTAAACGTTGCAGTTTCAAGAGCATATCCCTAGAACGATATTGGAAGTTCGGCTGAACTCATCATTGATCGTACCATGTCTAATAATGTATGATTCCTTCTTTCTGACACACCATTATGTTGTGGTGTACCAGGTAGAGTCCATTGTGATACAATACCACTGTCTCTCAGAAGGTCCTCAAACTCTTGGCTTAAGTATTCACCACCTCAATCTGAACGGAGTGCTTTAATACTCTTACCAAGTTGCTTCTCTACTTCATTCATGAAAGACTTGAACATTTCAAGAGTTTCTGACTTGTGTTTCATAAGATATACATAGCCATACCTACTAAGGTCATCAGTGAAGGTAATGAAGTATTGATAGCCTCCTCTGGCATTTTATCTAAAAGATCCACATACATCAGTATGTATGAGCCCTAGCAGATCATTGGCTCTCTCACTATGTCCAGTGAAAGGAGTCTTGGTCATCTTCCCTAATAAACATGCCTCACATGTATCTCATGATTCAAAATCAAAAGAGTCTAGATAACCATCCTTATGGAGTCTAGATATGTGCTTCTCGTATATGTGCCCAAGACGATAAAGCCATAAGAATGTTTTGTTTGAGTTGTCAAGTTTTAACCTTTTAGTATTTACGTTGTATACACTAGTCTCAAGTTCGAACAAGTAGATACCATAAGACATAGGGGCATTGCCATAAAAGATCTCATCTTTAGAAATAGAAATAATTCCATTCTTAATGTGAAATTCAAATCCACTCTTGTCCATACAAGATACAAAAATAATATTTCTATTAATGGCAGGTACATAATAGCAATTCTCTAATTCTATTACAAGGCCCGTAGGAAAAGATAAACTAATAACTCCAACTGCGGTGGCAGCAACTCTTGCTCCATTAGCAACCCATAGCTCGACTTCGCCCTTTCCTAAAGGCTTACTTCTTATCAGATCCTACATATTAGAACATATGTGAGATCCACATCCGGTATCCAGTACCCATGATGAAGAAGTATTTAAGTTTATCTCAATAACATAAATACCTGAAGTGGAGATCTCTATCCCGTGCTTCTTCTTTCTCAGTTCCTCCAGGTAGAGAGGATAGTTTCTTTTCCAATGTCCAGGATGGTGACAATGGTGACAACTGTCTTCTTTGGAGATCCCACCTTTAGCTTTGAGCGCGGATGACTTTGGCTTCTGCCTGGATTTAGAACTTTTCTTAGCCTTGTCTTTGCCTTTTGACTTTCCCTTTGCCTTGTTGATCACCATCACAGACTTGGGCTTGTCTTTCTTCATTTGTGATTCAGTTGTCCTCAACATTCCCAACAATTCTGACAACGACTTGTCAAAATTGTTCATGTTGTAGTTCATGACAAAATGACTATATGATTCAAGAAATGACTGTAGAATCACATCAGTGGCCAACTCTTGACCTAGGGGAAATCCCGGCTTTGATAGGCTTTCCACGTACCCAATCAAGGTGAGTATATGGGCGCCAACTGAGTCTCCCTCTTTCATCTTGCTTTTGAATAAAGCCTTTGAGACATCATATCTCTCCTATCTTGCTTGATGTTGATACATGTTCTTGAAATGTGTTACCATCTCCATGACATTCATGTTCACATGCTGCTCTTGCAACTCATAGTTCATTGAGCACAACATCAGGCACTTGACATCCACGACATCATCAAGATGCTTCTTGTAAGCATCCTTTTCAGCCTTGGGTGCATTTACAGTGGGTTCTGCTAGCTCTGTTGTTTCAAGGACATAGAGCTTACGCTCATGTGTGAGAATAATTCTCAGCGTCCTAAACCAGTTTTGAAAGTTGGTTCTGGTGAGTTTGTCCTTCTCAAGGACCGATCGTAACGAGAAAGTGTGAGTGTTGTTTTCCATTTGATTGCTACAAAAGAAAAAAAAATGCATTTAGTCCAAAACATTTTGACTTGTACAAATTTGATAATAGAGATTAATTAGCCTTTAATTAATTATGCTCCCACTATTTTATTCAAATTGATAGCCCTCACTATCAACTCAAAAGATTGCAATGCACAACCTTCTAGTGAGCCAAGATCCAAAATAATTGGATCAATGCCCATCCAACGTCGGCGTCAAAGACCAAATACTATGGTAGGAAACTTTTTCCAGTTGCATCATATGCAAATCTTGGATAGATGATCATGCACAACTCCTTGCCATGATGCATCTGTGTGCCTCTAGGTACTTGATCCTATCAAGGTTCCCTATAAAATTCCAAACCATAAGCCAATATGATGAGTGTGCACCCTGCGGAGGCACACCCACACACCAACCATCACACTTCCACGAGATAGACAGTGTACCGCGCAGAGGCGTGCCCACACATAGTCGGTCAAGCTTTTCATGTGTGTTGCTTTATGGAAGGAAACTAAAACTTAATATTATTAATTGAGGGGTTTTATTAATACATATACATATCCAAACACCACATACTTATAGTATGTATCATATACTAGTATATCCACAACCACAAACGATAGACATGCAATCACAAACACAAATACATCAGTTATGGCCATACTATTGTAATCCTTTGGAGCAACAAAGGATTACAGTCCACCTATGGTCTTATGCATCTCATGCAACACCTGTGAATCAACCTGTAAGCATATAATGATCAACATTACAATGAACAACTTCATGGATGCTTCGTGAGGTTGGAACTTCAAGTTGCTTCTTGGAATTGGAACTTCTTGTTGCTTCTGCATGGCTGCTCCTTGGAGTTGGATCTTCATGTTGCTTTTTGGAATTAGATCTTCATGGTGCTTCTCCATGGACACTCCTTGGAGTTGGATCTTCAAGTGGCCTCCTTACATCAAGTTTACAAAACTAAAACTAATCCTATCTCTATTACATCATATGAGTACAAATATAAAATGAAAGAATTAATTACACTTTGAAATAAGAGATGAGGCTCGGCATGCAAGCTGAATAGGATCCAAATGTAACCATTATAAATCCATAGAATTCACAAACAAACATATTCACAAGATCGAAATCCACATCCATTCACAACATTCACAAAATGGGATACTAGGCCATAACCGCGTGTGCATTCACCACATAAAATAGATTTTAATGGTGACGTGTATGCTATCATAGGTATATCTACATAAACGTATATACATATTAAATTGCAGTACTTTTAATGCGGTACATTCCCCATTAAATAAATTTTCGACTCCCACGCAGACTATACGGGGTACATAGGGGCAACGCCCCTGTGCGGGAAACCCACGGGGGTCGAGGGGAGGCCGCTCGTCGTGGGGTCTCAGGGGCAGAGCCCCTAATAGGTCTACGGAATTTTACTTCCGTGTACTTAGGAAAATCAATATTTTCCATAGTGGACCCCGTCCAAAACGTCAAAAATAGAAGCATGCGGCGTATGTGGAATCAGGTTTAGATTTGCACATTAGTAGGTTTAATTCGCATCGTATGCAACATAAAAACACTATACAACAATTCAATCATATCGAAACGAATCCAAATACGTCGTAGATTGGCATTGCTCTGATACCACTTTTGTGTTTTGTGGAGAAAACATGCGCGGAGAAAGCAATAAAATCCACACAATCCGAAACAAGATCTCATCGACAACAACGTATTTGGAAGGAGTGTTTACGGCATATACCTTATCGTGGAGCAAGTCCGGCGATGTCCCACTATACGATGGTGCAATGCTACTTGTCTACACAGATGGAACTTCTCTCCCGTTCACCGTCGCAGGTTGATCTAGCGGTGCTCCTTTGAGGCAGTGATGTCCTCCGCTCGTAGCGCATACAGGTGGTCGTTGACGTCCTCCGAACGCAGGCGTCAAGGCATCTGCATCTCTACTTTGTCCACGCGGATGGATGGAACTCCACGTCACGCTTCCCAAGTCGGCAGGAAGGAGTCGTGTCTGTGCAACGGCGTGCTAGCGGCGTGTTGCTCTCCTTTCGCTCTTAAGGGCGGTGATGGCTAGGGTTTACGTGCGTGAGCGTAAACTAAAAGCGTCTCTCGATATCTTATAAAGATATCGGCCGTCAATCCTCCTTTAAATAGAATACGAAGGGAAGTAGGATTTCCTAAACCCATCGGTAAACAAAAACGTTGCGTTAATTAAAACACTCATGGATTAATTGGAATATTTTGGAATTCGTTAATTAACCAAATAATCACATTAATTGATTAATGAATATCTGACTCCATGCAATCACTTGGGATGGCTCTATGGGCATACATATACCAACACATAGCTACTTAAGTAGACCTTTAATTGCTTTGAAAGAGGGAATTAAAGGATGGAAACTTCAGAGAAATACATATTTCATATCGCCTTTGAGAAAGGTGGCTTATGAATGTGAATAAATTACATAGAGTTTTAGTAAAGCACTTAATTAATAACACAATAGTTATGAGAGTGGGATTCATATTAGATTATATAGTGAATTACACCATGAGAGCGAGTAATTCTTGCTACATGTCTCTTTGTTTAGGATTAGGAGAGATATTTATTGATGTTATGATGTTAAGTGCAGTATTAACTAAGGTGAAACCATAATCCTAAGCAATTCACTCCATTTAAGATCAATAACCAATAATCATTTATTTATTTCTTACATTTTAGATAACTAAATCCTTCAATCAAAGTTTTCATCGGCCTTGTAGATCGTATTACAGTGAGTAGTAGTCTTTGGATTTCACATTTCCTTGTGTTTGATATATGGGTCTCAATGTTCTACATTACTTTGATAGTGTGCACTAGAATTTTAGGGTGTATGGTAAATCCCTATCAAGTTTTTGGCGTTGTTCTAAAAAAAATTGTAAGTAACACCATGATTGTTGTAATCATCCACTCTAGGCCACACATTTTATTTTTCTTTTATTCTTATAAAGTTGAATTTCAAATATCATTTATTCAAGTATTAATACTCATTCTTAAATCATCTTCAACAATTTCAATTACTTGTGCATGGTGCACATTAGAGCTCACGGCTACAAAGAGTTGTCTCCATAGGGCTTTAGTCACGCAGAGCTCTTAAGCCAAGAAGGAGAGTTTGGTAACTCAGTGGGAAGGTTGATTTCAACTCCACCATCGAATACTCTGAAACCTCCACCAGAGGATTTAGAAGAACCAGCGGAGATGGCTAACCCAGAAGAATAGTAGACTATTCGAAAGAAGATCAAGGCATCTTCTACAACAACTCATATAGGGCCAATCAAGTGACAAACTATAAATGTGGGAGGCTATAAGATAGATCTTGGGTTGGTGGCATTGGTCAAGTCATGGGCTTTCCATGACCATAGCACTTAGGACCCTATGACACATATCATAAACTTTGTTGAAAGTTGCTACATGGTCAAAATAGACAGGGTGCCATCAAAACTCATGTATTTAAGGCTTTCATGTCATCATTGGTAGACAACACCAAGTCATGGTTCTTCAACCTTTCACCTGAGTCAACTGAAACATGGGACCGGATGATGGACGTTTTCTTTATGCGTTACTTCCCACCTCAGAAGATGAACAAGCTAGTTAAAAAAATATACAACTTCAAGAAACATGTAGAAGAGACTTACTCTGAATCATGCGAAAGATATCATAACATGTCGAGAAAGGTCCCTCATCATGGGATTGATCTGAATGGACAAGCAAAGATATTTTATTATGGGATGCATCAGTGGGAAAGAACCATATTGGATATTTTAGGAACATGCTTGTTCCTCAATAACAAGAAACCCAGGTTTCATGAGATCTAGAAGAATATGTCTAAGAACCATTATTGGGGAGAAGATAGAGAATGCCCACAACATCCATTTAAAGTGTTGGAGAGTCCAAGGTGATTTATACATTTAATTAGAAGTTGACTTTTATTGTGAATAAATTATGTCCCAAGGATGAAAGATCTTATGGAGATTAGGAGGAGGAGCACATGATTGCAAGACAACAAAATTATAAGGGTAATGACTATTCCTGCAGGAAGGATCCTGAGTTCTCTTGAAAGGACCCCAATAATTTTCAGTAGAATCCATCAAAAGGACAACATCAAGCAAATCCACAGAAGCATGAGAGGGCTCCTAGCAAGATAGACTGCATAGAGGACATGCTTGGCAAGTTGGTTAGCCAGATTGAAGCTATCATTGGCCAGACTCAGAGGGAAATACAAAATCAAGGAGCATAGATTTGCAGTATAGGGACTCATATCTCTCATATTAAAATGGAGGTGGATTCTTTGAATAAACCTAGTCAACATGGGTTTCCAAGAAACACTAACGTACCATTTGGAAATCAACAAGTCAAGTCAGTGCTGCTTTGGTGCGGAAAGAAAGTACTTAATGACAAACAAATTGTCCAAGAAGCGAAGGATGCCACAAGTGAAACATGGCCATCAGCGACTACTGATACAGTTGAGCCAGATACTGCAACAGAGGACAAGACAACTAATAATGAAACCTATGAATCAGTGGAGACAAAAAGAATGCATATATTCCTCCTCATCAAAGGAAAGTGGTGAAGCCAGTGCCCTTTCCAAACATTTTGAAGTCAACTAACGTTGTGCAACAATTTCAAAAGCTTATGGACAGTTTTAGAAAATTGTGTGTCAACATTGCTCTAATAGATGCAATTAAGCAGATTCCTTCATATGGAAAATTCTTGAAGGATATAATCAATAAAAAGAGGAGGATTGTTGACTCAGATGTAGTGGTGCTAAAGGAGCAGGTTAGTGCTTTCATTTTGGGAACATTGACACCATAAAGGCAAGATCTGAGCTACTTTAACATATCATGTTACATTGGGAGGACAAAATTTGGAGAGGCATTTGTTGACTCAAGGTCTAAATTGACTAAACCCTTGTTTTGATGATGACTAAACCATTCCAATTAATTGTGTCTAATGTCTCTACCTGAGTGATTTTAGATTATGCATAGACACACTCCACTGCCCTAAATTTTGCATCTCAACTTGGAGAAAAGATAAGTCAAAGTCAATACAAGTGCACATTTTGGAATATGATGTGAATCCATTACAATTGTGTTGTAATTCACTTGTAATGATTGTATGACTTGTAATTAAACTTATAAAAAACCAGAAGCACTTAGATCAAATATTTAAGCACTCAACAGACATTTTATAAAATTTACATCAGGTTGTTCATCGGTTGAGTTGCAAACTCAAACGATCCTGATTGGATCTTGAAAATGAGTTTTGATCGGTTGAGTTTTCATTTCATAGAACTCGATCAATCCCTATGCAAACCAAAATAATTTAAGTGACTCGGTTGAGTTACCCCAGGACAAACTTGACCGATTTGTCCTAAATTGGTCTTATCTCTGAGTGGGATCGATCGAGTTATCTTTGTAGAAACTCGACCCATTGCACTGTATGGAAAAGTGTAGAAAAGTGTTTCTAGCCATTGTCGAGTTGCAACAAGTGAAAATGAATTCGTTGCAAGCCACAAAATGGCTAACTTTTATTCTTAAGTGTTCTGAAAGGCTAAGAGGCATCCCCGACTATAAATAGGACCCATACGGCTTCATTCTAAGGTTGAGCATTCAATGCAAAACTCTATGTGAGGTTCCTATTCTATAGTTTAGTTCTTCCTACAGCCTCCTTTCTCTCTAAGCTTAATCACTTGCTACATACATTAGAGTGAGTAGGAAATCTATAAGAGAGATAGTCCTACATGTATATCTTATGAGGCTCTCACTTCTACCACTTCCCTATCTCTCATTTCAACTATGAAGATGAAGGTTCTCTCTCTTGGCTAAGAGAGGTGAAGGACAACAAGGGAAGGAGTCCCTTGGTGAAGATCAAGGCTGAAGACTTAGAGAAAGAGTGGGTAAGACCTTGGTGAAGGTAGAAGACTCCTTTATCAAATGGGTAAGTCCTTGGTGGAAACTTCTCTGAGTGAAGGTGAAGTCAAAGGTTGAAGATCCAAGAAGAGTGGGTAATTCCTAGAAGGCTGAAGACTTGTGCAAGATTGGGTAAGTCCTAGGAGAAGGATAAAGACTCATTACAAAGTGGGTAAGTCCTTGGTAAGGTTGAGACTCTTTTTATTGCATAGGTAAGTCCTTTGGTTGGTCATGTATTGTACGTCTGATGAAAGAATATAAGAGTGAAACGGTTATGAAATCCTATAGGTTGACCTCTCTAGGTAGTGGACTGACTCACTTCTAGTTTGAAGTGTGGAACAACTCTACATAGCTTGTCACTTGGTGTATGTTGAATCTCTCTCTCTCTTTCTATGTATGTTTTAGTTGCACTCAAACTTCCTATTTAGCAACCTTATCTTGTGATAAAATTTGAAGGTCTAATGAATTTTGATTAAGTGACATCAGCTCTATTCGCCCCCCTCTAGAGAATCCAATCACCCATCTAGGATCCAACAATTAGTATCATAGCGGGCTTCTCCAAGCATACTTCAACAAGTAGGAGAAGATGGGTGACTACCAAGGTGGGAGATACTTCATCAACCTTCTAATCTTTGATGGGAGTAACTTCCTCTATTGGAAAAGAAGGATATAATTCTACATCCAAGGATCATGTTTTGAGCTATGGAAAATGGTGGACCATCCATACAAGCTACCAGGGACAAAGATAGAAGAATGGGATGAAGCTACCATGAAGAAAGACACCTTGAATGCAAGAGAAATCAGCATCCTCTATACCACCATTGTTGGCAAAATTGGACATTATGATAAATCCCTTTGTTTTGATGATGACAAACATTTCATTCTTGTTGATCTAACGTGCTACTTGAGTGTTGCAGGAATAAGGTGGATGGCAAAAGATTTGGGAAATCTACATGCTTGAGTTGTTGTTATTTCATGAATGTAATCAATTGTAAAAACTTGTACAAACATATAATGTACAAGTACTTAGACATCATGTAAATCAAGCGTTAGATCTTCCCTAACTAATCACCATACTTAGATAGGTCATCCCCTTCAATAGTTTCACATAGGCACACTCACATACACACTTAGTACTTTAATTGAAACATTGAAATAGGGTCAATCTCGATCGACAAAATCCTCGACCGAGATACTCTCGGTCGACAAACTTCTCGACCGAGAAAGACCCAAGTAACCATTAGACACAACTGACAAGGTGGTTGGCAGTTGCAGATGAACGTTGCAAACACTTGCTCCAGAGAGCCTATCGATCGACAAACCTTCGACCGAGTAGGCATATCGGTCGACAACTCCTCGACCGAGATGAGTTCTGACATCACTTGCATAATTAATTAACTAGTCGTTGCTAAAGCAACTAAAGTGTACCTAATGGCTAGTTAAGCACTTAGAACCCCCTAGAAAGTGTCTAGAACGTCCTTAAGCACTTGTAGGTCATTCCTATAAATAAGACATGCCTTAGGACACCTAAACACACAAATTTACACTTGTGATACACTTGAGCTTACACTTGCAATTGTCAATCTATTTTGAGAAATTGAGCAACACTTGCATTGGCTATTCTTCTCCTTGCTCTAATTTTGTGTCCAATAGGCTAGTATGTCCTATCTAGAACAATCACACTTCCATATACATTGGTTAGGAAATCTATACACTTGATATAGGCAAATCAAGCCTTGTGCTTCAAAGGTTAAGTGTAATTTCCTTTTTCTTTCTTGTTCCTTGAATCCTTTGTATTCTCCTTGCTACTCCTAGGGTTGGAGGCTGCGGATTGGAGAAGGTTCTTCGCGGTGGAGAAGGTGGACTCCGAACTACTTCAAGAAGGCTATTGCAATGGGAAGCTACTTCAAGAGGAAGGCTACTTCAAGGGGGAGCTTGAAGTTACTTCAAGAAGGTTGCTTCAAGGTTGGTGCAATTACTTCTAGGTGAAGGTTGTCTGAAGGGTTTGGTGAAAGAATTGTAATTTTATGTAAAGTCCTTGTGAGGTAATAAAATTTGATTCTTTCAAAATCCTGGTTGGGTAAGCAACCGGGTAGTGGATTGACTGCCTTAGTATTTGCTAAGGTTGGAACCAATCTAAATCCTTGTCCCCTTTCCCAATATTTTTGTGGTTGGTTGTTTGAATTAAATAATTATTGAATTAATTTAAAAACCCTATTCACCCCCCCTCTAGTGGTTTTTCAATTGGTATCAGAGCAGGCTTCAAGGAACTCTAACCAAGTCTTAAAGAATGGGTGACGGGGTACTCAACAACCTCAACCTTGAAGGAACACTTGTGGCTAGGCCTCCTATGTTTGATGGAAAAAACTACACCTACTGGAAGAGAAGGATGCAATTCTACTTCCAATGGATTAGCTGGGATCTATGGAGAATGGTGTCAACCCCCTATGAGCTTCCTCAAATGGAATATGCAGCTTGGGACACCAATACGGTAAAATCGGCTCAAATGAATGCAAAGGTTGTAAGTATTCTCTATTGTTCAACTTCAGTAGGAAAATTTAATAGAATATCAAACTGTGAAACAACCTATGAAATTTGGCATAGACTTTCCATAACTTATGAAGGGACTGTTCAAGTTAAGAATTCCAAAATTAGTATGCCTAAACAAAAGTTTGAACATTTCGATATGGATTCGAATGAATCTATTAGTGAAATGTATGCAATTTTTTTTTCTATTGTAAATGGTTTGAATGCTTTAGGTAAAGTTGATCTTGAGGAAGATCAGGTGTCAAAGATCCTTAGATCACTTCCTCCCAAAAACAAGCCCAAGGTGACGGCCATTGAAGAAGCAAATGACCTCACCCGACTGAGGATGGAACAACTCATTGGCAACCTAGAAGCTCATGAAGAAACTTTAGAAGAGGAAGAAAGAAGAGAACGTGAACTTCAACAAGGGAAAAAGGAGGACATTGCATTCAAAGCATCAACCAAGGACAATCATGACACAAGTGAATATGATAGTGAAGAAGAAACTCTCATTGTAAATGGTAAGCAAAATAAAAGTTTTAAAACTAATAAAACTTCTAGTGTTTCTTCTTCCAGGTGCTTTGAATGTGGCAAGAAAGGACACATGAAAGGTGATTGTCCAAAACTCAAGAAAGGGAAGAAATCATCTCACAAAAAGAAAGAAAGAGCATATAAAGCTGCATGGGATGATTCAAGTGATGATAGTGATGATGGAAAAGAAGAAGTAGAATGCCTCATTGCTACAACAAATGAAGAATAAGAAGAAGAGGTAAGTCTTTTTGATCTACCAAAAGAAGATCTAATTGCTAGTCTTTAAGATACTCATGAGAAATATATTGAGCGCAAGAAGAAACTTAAGAAATCAAATAAAGTAAATGATGATTTAAACGTTAAACTTCTTGCTCTTGCATCTGAAAATGAAGATCTCAAAAAGGCAAATGAAGATTATGATCTGAAGTTAAAATCTATAGAAGCTAATTGCAATCTTCCTTCCTTAGAAAAGTTAAATTTGCAAACTCAAGTGAATGATCTTCAAAGACAACCTATTTTGTGTTCACATTTAGATTATAATGAGGTTGTAAAAGAAAGAAACTCTCTATTATCTGATTTAGATTAAGCAAAGAAAGATATAAACAAGAATATGGATGATATTGCTAAGCTACAAAGAAAAATAGATGAGTTAAGAGGAAATGACATCCTTGAGAATATTCTGGAAATTTCCTCCAGTTATAATGGAAGAAGAGGATTAGGATATGATCCAAAGAGAAATCAACCCAAAAGAGCTAAAGCATCCAAGACTAAGACTATGTTTGTACCTAAGAACACAATTCCTAGAAAGAGAAATGAAGTTGACTCCATTAGTTGTCATTATTGCATGAGCCTTGGACTTTATTCATTTTCATGCCCATATAAGAAAAAGAATGATGATCTAGCTTGGATTCCTAAAACTTAGAAGCTTAAATTTAACTAGTTGAGATTTGACCTAAATCGATTCTTGATATAAAAATGTCATATCTCAACACAATCGAGCTCTAACTTCTATAATTTTGTTTTACTTGGAAGCAATTAACAGTTTTCAAAACGGTATAGAAACCTTGTCGTTCGAGAAACTATCGACCGAGAGAACAATCGGTCGAGAAATCATCGACTGAGCAGGTTACTGATTTCCAGTCTGCAATAAATCTGGTGAATATGTTTTCAATTGATCAAATTGCTATCTATTTGTTATTAATAATTGTTTTTACATGCAAAACAAAGAATAAATTCTGGAAACCATCCTTGAAACAAAATATATTAATCTTTTGTATCATGAGTTAAGATAAATAATGATGAAAATTCCTAAACATATTACAAATATGCTATAAAAGACTGATCCTGAACAAACCTTATATATTGTTTGAAAAAGTTTCTTAGGCATGATCAGTTATAAAAGTCTTTCTTAAAATTGAAAACTTATATGAGATTATTTTGGTTTATTCTCTAAATGGTTTGTGTTAAAACTGAAAATTATGAACCATGTTGATTTAAGTCAAGGAAAATTACTGCTTTCATGGTCTATTCTAAGTATTCTCTGATCTACCTACATAGAAACCATGTGTTGAATTTCATGCTTCTATTGTTCTATCATTACATCATGAATATGCTTTCACTATTTCATCATTCATCTTTCTACATATAAAGATGATGCTATGCTGCATAAAAATAAAACTCTATGGCACAAATAGATAATAATTATTGTGTGCATGGATTATGTCATTCCATGTAATACATGAATGATTCTTGATGATACATAGGCAAGCAAAATGATTCATTGGTGATATTTTGCTTAGAACAAGAACTTCAATGCTTGCAAGAGCACAATGTCATAACACATAAGATACAAAGTTCTCAATTGGTATCTTTAAAAACTTGAGATATTATTCTTGCTTTCAAGGATATATATATATATATATATATATATATATATATTCTTGAAAATCTTATGATTAATCTGAGTACAAGAAGAAATAGGACTTGATAATCATGCACCCATAGCAAGGATTAGGGGACATCATTCATAATAGACATCACTCAATGTGCTTCAAATTGATATTTATTTAATCATGCTACCTCCAGAAATTATATTTCACATATGAATGTGCAATCTTCAGAATTTGCCTCTTGGTTGAAATTAAATTTGACCAAGGGGTGCTATGGTCGTAGTCAAGGTCGACCTAAAATAAGCTTGACACAATGCTTATTTGGACATCATTTTACTGCACTTAATCTTAGTATCTTGATTCAAAATGTGTTTATCATATTGAAAACATGAAGCTTTAATAAAAGGTCAAAATCAAATCTTAAAAATCAATTTGTGACCTTACAATACACAAATTGTCTTAATTATAAAATTAAGAGGGAGCTCACAAAAACAAATTTGATTATTTGATTAAGAAGCTTACAAAACATTGTAAACATCATTTGAAGCTTGTTATGACCATAATATTTTTACTCTTGGTTATGAAGAAATCTAAAAATTTCTTAAATATGATATATCTTGTTCTAAAAGGAATTCTCTAAAAAAATCAGGGCATAACATCCCCTGCATTTGGTTAGAGATATTTTTTTGTATACTCTAAGATTAAAAGGATTCTCATTTCATTTCTATGGCTTAACATCCCTTGTAAAATGGGTGAGAAATCAATACACATATGCCATGAACTTAGAAGGAACTCATATCATTTCAAGGCTTAACACCCTTTGCAAATGATTGAGAAACAAATTGTGGCTAAATTTGACAAAAATGGTTTACAATTATATTAATCCCTTAGTTTTTCAAACTGAATATCTTATTAAGGGGGGCATCAAATTATGAAATTAAGGGGGGGGGAATAAAATTCATACTTAATACTTATCTTGGTTATCTTTTTGAAATTACAAAGGGGGAGAAATAATATAAAATTAAAAATGAGTTTCATAATATCTCAGGCAGCATTCACTTGGAAAATAAGAATGGCTACAAAGGTAAATTTCAGGTATGAAACTCACATGTTTTACATTTCCTTATTTTATATTTAGGAAATGTTTGTCATCTTCAAAAAGGGGGAGATTGTTAGCTAAATTGGACATTATGATAAATCCCTTTATTTTGATGATGACAAACATTTCATTCTTGTTGATCTAACATGCTATTTGAGTGTTGCAGGAATAAGGTGGATGGCAAAAGATTTGGGAAATCTATATGCTTGAATTGTTGTTATTTCATGAATGTAATCAATTGTAAAAACTTGTACAAACATATAATGTACAAGTACTTAGACATCATGTAAATCAAGCGTTAGATTTTCCCTAACTAATCACCACACTTAGATAGGTCATCCCCTTCAATAGTGTCACATATGCACACTCGCATACACACTTAGTACTTTAATTGAAACATTGAAATAGGGTCAATCTCGGTCGACAAAATCCTCGACCGAGATACTCTCAGTCGACAAACTTCTCGACCGAGAAAGACCCAAGTAGCCGTTAGACACAGCTGACAATGTGTATGAATGTGAAGATGCATGTTTAGTTGTTAGTAGGCTTGGTAGCACAGTTGCATGTGAAACCTATGTTGATACGACATATTAGGTATTCCTAGAGGAATGATACTGTAATGTAAAATATGAGATCGGAGTTTGGTAGCAAGAAGTATGATGGTTTCCATGAGTGTGATGATGGGACAATTTGTTTTCATGATAGGATAGTAGTTCTAAATGATGATGGCCTAAGGTAGATGGTACTTGAGGAGGCTCATTCCTCAATGCATGAGATGCACCCCAGTAGTATGAACAATGTACCATAACCCAAAGGACATGTGCTGGTGGCCAGACCTGAAGCATGATGTGGCAGATTTTGTTTCCAAGTGCTCGATATGTTAGCAAGTGAAGGCAAAGCATCAGAAGCCTACAGGGACTTCACAACCTTTGTCAATACTACAGTGGAAGTGGGATCATATCACCATGTACTATGTGGTTGGCTTTCCTTGGATAACCAAAGGTCATGATTTTATATGGGTGATACTTGATAGGTTGACCAATTCAGTTCACTTCTTTCTAGTTAAGAATATGTAAATTGTAGATAAGTTGGTATAATATTATGTTGATGAGATCGTCCATATGCATAGTATTCCAGTTACCATAGTATCTGATTGAGGTCTACATTCAACAAGTCAATTTTGGGAATGTATGCACACATCTTTAGCGAACAACTGAAGATCTATACAACTTTCCACCCTCAGATTGATCGTCAGTTAGAAAGGACCATTCAGACATAATAGGATCTGTTGAGGGAATGTGTTCTGTAGTTTTTGTGTAGATGGAATGTACATATGAGTTTGATAGAGTTTGCCTACAAAAAAGTTATCAAAGGTGTTTATACATGGCACTTTATGAAGCTTTGTATGAGAGGCAATGTAGGTCACCTCTATGTTGGTATGATATAGGGGAATATACACTTTTGGGTCCTGACTTAGTCCAACAGACTACAAAGAAGATCAATGTGATACAAAAGTAGTTAAAAGCTGCACAAGATAGACATAAGTCATATGTTGATAACTATCACTGGCCTTTGGAGTTCTAACTTGGAGACCATTTGTAACTTAAGGTTTCCCCTTGGAAAGGTTTGTTGAGGTTTGATATGAAAGGTAAATCGGTACCTAGGTTTATGGGATCGTACCCTATTTTGGCACATGTTTAAAAGGTGGAATACAAGTTAGAGTTACCACCAGAGTTTCACAAGTTTCACCCTATCCTATCCATGTCTCCAGGTTAAGGAAGTGCCACCTAGATAGAAAATAGATATTGCAGCTAGTGAAGGTTGGGTTGGATGAGGATGTGTCTTATGTTGAGGTTCATGTGTTGATCTTGAATAGGGGAGTGAGGAAGATGAAGAAGGAGTATATATCCCTAGTGAAGGTGTTTTGGCATCATTATGGTGTGGAAGAGGCCATGTGGGAGTTAAAGGATGAGATAGTATGAAGTACCCACCTTTTTTGCATAGGATTGCGCGAGCAAATCTCTATTATGGGTTTATGGTTGTAAGACCCTAACCTTGATTTCTAGTTAATTATTCTTTCTTATCATTATTATATTCTTAAAACCTTAATTATACCCTAATATGTGCTTTGATATCATGTAACAAGCTTATGTTTCAAGTTTGGTCCAGTTTGGACACTATTTAAGCAGGTTAGCCAATTTTGTGCATGTCTTGGACTTTTATGCATTATACCCATATCTATGGTTTTTCTTGCAAATTGTTGCATGATTTATATTCCTTGAATGTATTCATATCATGTTTGAGTTGGTTGTACCTTGGACGTCTAGATAAATCTTAGTTTTATGGAGATATCTATCTAGGGTTGAGTTAGTGTTTGGTCTCATGGATGAGCTACCATGGAGGCCATAACTCAATGGTCCTCCTATATTATTGAGATCCTATGGTCCTACTTGTGATAGGAAAACATATGGTGGACCTTATATTATATGAGGAATGATTTCCTTCCCTCTTGAACTCCCTGAACTAATGGTTTGCCTAGTAGAGTGCTTCAAATGATGGTTTCCACCCTTGTGACCTAAGGTGCCTCAACTGATGGTCACCTTGATCTAAAACTTGATGGCTGCCCTTGGAAGCCAAGATTCAATGTCTTAATAGACTCCCACAATCAATAGTCTAGTAGGGCATGCATGGTCATGACCCTTTGTCCATGTAAACATGGCAAGTTGGTCTTGACACCTCAAACTTTTCTCTCCTTTCAACCTTACTCATATATACTTCTCTTTCCATGAAAGCAAACTATTTGGACCCTTCACCTTCTTCCTTGATGTTGGAGCTCATACCCAATTCTTTGTGGAGAAGAAGGAGACCAAGGTTGAATAAGGTGTCCAATCTAGAATGTGTGTGAGCTAGGGTTTTGAATCTACCTTTGTTGAGGTTGAGTGGAGCTTCCCTTGTTGTTTCTTAGACATGGGTAAGCGAGACTCACACTTTTTCCTTATTGTCCGACCTTCCTCTCTCCTTTATGATTGAAACCTAGGTGGACTTGAGCTAAATCTTGAAGATGATCTCTTTCTTACGTTCTTGGCCTAGGTTATGCTTCCTTTTTGGAGAAGGATCTATCTTGGCCGAGAAGAGTTCTCAAGCTAGGGTTTCTCTCCTCTTTCCTAAAGATACCTTACTATTATGAGCTTCTCCTTTTACCTAGAGACCAATTATATAACTTTACACGTTTCATTCTTACATTGTGCTTGCATGTATAAGATCTTGCTTGAAAATGCAGTTCTATGTAGAAAGAACTTATCTTCACCTAGGGTTTGTGCTCTAGTGATGAACCTTGAAAAGTTTATCTTCTTAGATGAACCCTAAACCTTTTCCACCACCTTCCTTTGGTAGTGGAAACTCAAGACCTTGCTTGCATGTCTCAAATGATGGCCAGTACTTAGGGTTTTTGAGTTGTTATTCCTTCTTATTTGTAACTAAATGTTTTGGTTCATGGTGTTTTTTTGCTTGACCTTCATGTATAAACCGATGGTCTTGACTTATATTCAGATATGGGTTCTTTCTTGTGAACACAACTGATGGTTATGATTCACCTCACAAATGGTGGTTTGGTTTCTCCTCAAATGATGATCATCTTCTAGAGTTAAGTGTTGATTTATTTCCTTGAGAGACAACTCAATGGTTTGAATTTTAGACCTATTTTCATTGATCCTTTGTGCCAACTGATGTCCTATAATTAGGTTCCATTTTTGAATCTCTTATACTCAAGAAACAATGGTCTTAGCATTTCTTTAAGTAGTGAACTTGATTGTTTCTTTCCCCCTCAAATCTGATGATTTTACTTAAGTTTTGAAGTTTGTTTCACCACTTTTTGACCAAACTCGATGGTCATACTGGGTGCCACAACTGATGGGACTTCTCATCCAACAACCAATGACATCTTTTATTTGATGGTCGACAACCAATGGTTGTTCTAATTCCAAACTTGATGGTTTCTCTGATCTATAGTCAAGACTAGATGGCTTCACTGGGCTTACCAAATGATATTACTGTTCCCTAGGGCCAATGGTGTCAACCAATGGTCCTTCTAGTTTCATTAACCGACAATGCTTCTATGTTCAACAATTGATGGTGTACCTGAGGTCTACAACTGATGGGGATTTTCAAGTCAACAACCAATGTTGCATTTTGTGTTTACAAAATATGTATTGACTAGGTTAAGTTGATGACTCATCTAGGTCACATCTCAATGGTTTATCTAGTCATATGATTCAAGGTTTTTCTTGCTTGTAACCCAACAATCATGGGTGAGTTTTGAATTTATGTTTTAGGTTTAATGCGCCTAGTCTAATGGTTATTTTTGACCAAATGTATCCATGATCCGATGGAAATATGGAATGTTAGGGTTTATCTTTGAGTGTTGATTTATACCTTCAATTAAACTTGTCTTGTTGAACATCATATTAATCCAAATAGATGATGATGGTTAATCATACTTAGCTGTATTGAATGAATAATGTGATGATGGAATATTCTCTCTCCATATTGTTGTAACCCTAATAAGCTACCATATGCACATCATGGCTTCCTAATGATTTGTTATGTGAAACTTGTATATAACATGGATAGAAATGGTTTGTTGATCCTTTGCTGAGGCAAGAAAAGATAATGATGTTCATACAGGATATGATGTAATGTAGTAGTCTTAATCACTCTTGGACATGGTTAAGCCCAAGTGAAAGTGTAATCATATTTTTTATGTAACAAAGATTGGTGTCATTACCTTAGGAGGCCGCGATGACTGAGGCGATGACCGAGGCGACGACACAGGCGATAGATGAGGCGACGACGACATCTGACCCTCTAGAACTGGGTAGAGGGGAGCTCTTCTCAAGGCACAGACAAGGCAATGATATTCTGTCTGGTGTCGTTATGACGAAGGAGGCGTTGGATTGGTCAAAGCACTTTAAAGACAAGAATGTAGCAGGATCAATTAATCTGATGAAGACGAAGGCACAATTGATAGAAGGCAAGTTTATTTATCCTAAGGCAATTGCGGAGAGGAACCTTGCCAGATGGAGCAGAATAGCGGCTGGCTATGTTGTTGGGCTTATACCACACTGGCTGGCGTTAGCAAAACATCTCGCAATGATCTGGAAGGTCAAAGGATCTATTGAAGTTAGATCCAGAGGTAAGGGGTTCTTTATCGTCATGTTTGAGACGGATAAAGATATATAACCTTCCGTTAGAACTGTGGGACACAAAAATGTTTAGAAGCATCGGATCTGTTCTGGGACGACCTGTACGACCTGATAAGCTAACCTCAGAGTTCCGCAGACTGGACTATGCTAGAATCCAGGTGGTCATCTCGGCAGACTTCTCGTACCTGAAGGAAATGCAAATTATAAGTGACGACGGGCAAAGTGATACTATTCAATTTGAATATGAATGGGAGCCTACCAAGTGTTCGACTTGTGGTTTGTATGGCCATGAGTCATCTTTATGTGCTGATTTGGAAAAACAGGAAGGTAAAGGGACGCCGAAGAAGAACGTGTCGAAGAAATGTATTCCAAAGAAAGTGGTTGAGGATGAGGAAGGGGAAATCTTCATTGATGCTTAGAAAAGATAACTGAGGGAGAAGTGGGAAATGCAGTTGATCTTGAAGGTACTTCTTCTTGTTCTCTTTCTACCTAAAATATCTCAGAGATGAACACTCCCACTGCCACTCCTGATGCTGGATGGGAAACAATCAAGAAGAAAAGAAAATCTGTGCCAAAAGGAAATGTGAAGAACTCAACTAGGTCGATTCCTGAGTCGCTAAATAAGTACTCACCCCTGTCAAATTTTGATGAGCGGGATATTATTAATGAGTTGGTGGATACACCTGTGGCTGTGGATGAGGTGGATGGTGACCCTCCCCCTATCCCTCTGAATGGATGAGCCCTTCAGTATCTTTTCCTGGAATGTGAGAGGAGGAGGGAATAAAGTTCCTCGCATTCGGAACGAAGTAAATAGAAATAAAGCTGATGTCTATGTGATTTTGGAAATTTAGGCTACAGAAGGATGACCTGGCAGATTTTGTTGGGAGGATCTGGTCAAACGCCAGATTTGTAGATAATTCTGAATTTTATACATATACTCGTATCTTGGTGATTTTGGAAATTGTAGATATTGACATAGAGGTATCTTTGAAAAATTAACAGTGCATCCACTACATTGTTTGTAAAGAACAAATGAAGTTTGAGATGACTGTTGTTTATGGAGAAAATCCTGATGATGAGCGTGCTCTGCTCTGGAATTCCCTTCTCACTATTAGAAGCTATAATCCTATCAATTGGTGTGTTCTCAATGATTTTAATGTAGTAAGGATGATGAAAGAAAAGGTGGGTAAACAACCGCCTTCTAAGCGTAGCATGACTGATTTAAATAAAACCATTGGTGATGTTAATCTCGTTGAGATGCAAACGAAGGGCTTCTTTTTCACGTGGGATAGCCATAGTAGAGAAGGTACTAGCACCTTCTCAAGAATTGATCGTATCTTTACCAACATCACTACTAAAAAAAGGTCTTTAACTATAAAAAAAAATTGTAGCGAAAGCCCCATATTTTGTAGCGAAAGGCTTTGACTACATATTTCTTTACACATACAAATTGTAGTATATGCTCGTATAGCTAAAGCCTTTAACTATATTTTTCAAATATGTAGTTAGATAATCCATTCGCTACAAATTTATATGTATCCAAAAGCGTAGCTAGATATTGTCTTTACATATTTAAATATAGGTATAATTATAGCTAAATGTATGCCTACAATTGTATATATAGTCAGTATGTAGCAAAAACATGAAGTTAATACAAATTATATGTAGTTAATGTGTAGGGAAAGGCAGCATCCACTGCACACATATATATGTAGTTGGATTATGCACTAGCTACATATGTAGTGCCACATATACATATATGTATAGTTTGATTATTCATATATTGTGTAATTAGTCCAGAAGCTCTTTTAGTAACAAGTTTGTAGTAGTTAGACCAAGTTATGCTCTTTATGCCAACAAACTTACTTTTATTTATACCGAAACGTCAAATGTACATGGGGAGGATGTATACCTTGCCCCTATTACATAATGTGTACAAAGAAAAGGATATACATATACTAATAAATTCGATGAGGTCTACACGCATCTTGGAAAAAGAGTATGTATCTTTCTCAACCAGTTTTAGAATCATTGTTGTCTTCTCCTTTTGTTCAATGAGTTGGTGATAGCTTGGGTTCTTGTGTTGTACAAAGTTGTGACCTTGTGACACGTTGGCCCTTCATCCAATTTCTTTGATGAGTGGGTCAATTTTGTTGAATGGAAGAAGTCTTGATTTGAAGATTGTAGGATCGCCCCTCATAGTGACATCTTTCTATTACAACTTGGATCGTCCATAGATGTTCTAGGAAGCTTCTTTGTACTCTGTTTTGTCAGCCTTGATCTAGACCCAAAGAGGGATTCTTGTTTAGCAATAAGTTGACATTGAGGCCTTCTTTTGTCCTGCATCATATATGTATCAAAATTGCAGTCATTGGATAGAATAATTATTTCATTCGTTTTTAAGCTGCACCTTACTCGCAATCTCCGTCATTCCTACTCTTCCTTCAAAGTAGTACAATCTTTAAGCATGGATAGAATCTGAACCTACAATAGTTAATCACATAAAGAAAGGTAGATGATAAAAGATGATTTGTTTAGTGTAGATTTTTTACCATTTTAGGACTTGGTTTGTTCCACCATCACCATCTGATTCTAATTGCATATGAGGACTACATCTCACTTCTAAAATTGTAGTAGGACTCCTAGTCCAAAAGCTGAGGACAACTCTGTGACCACACAACAATCCCAACAGATGGTGATGAAATTGAACTGCAGATGGATACCCTGTGAAGCAATATCACAATTCCAATTTTAAAAAGAAGTATCCAATTGTCGAGAGCGTAGCAGAATCCAACTGAGAAGAAAGGTTGCCTACACCCACAAAGTGACTGTCTTTATGTTGCAAGTCCCCAAGACAGCAGTGCATACCATTTGTTTCCTAATGAGTCATTTACTTCATGATCTATGGAACCTTGCTACCATAATATCGGGCACGCCCACTTCACAAGAGGAAAATGAACACCTTAGCAACCGATTAGCTGCACATGAATATAATCATTAGAAGATAAAAAGAAGGCGATGCAAGAGGTCATCACAGGGTTATAATCAATCAATATGTCTTAATAAACAAGTTGACTTTTAACCGGTACAATGGAAATGATGTTGAGGCCACACTTGAACTTAAACAACAACTAAAGTCAGCAGAATACCCAACTTCAACAATAGAAAATGACCAGAATAAAAGAACATCAGATTGCATATCTTTGAACATCGAGCTATGTTGAGGGAACACATAAATGGCCAAATCTTGAACCTCAACAACCCAAGGTAGGATGTCACTTAAAGATATCTACAATCTAAGTCGGAAGCTAACAATTACAAGTTCCATATCAACAAGAAGATCAAGAAGCAACCACAAATAAAAAAATAGAATTTTCTAAGTGAATGGAATTTGGGTCATTGCCCAACCGAGCTATATATGAGAATTTAGACAAAAGATAGCTATAAATGAGCTAAAATGAAATCATTGCTCACCTTGTTAACATATACAGCAGGAAAATTTCATGTACAACTTGGCACAGCTATGTTGTCATTCCTAGAAGACTTTATTAAGACACCATTAGTGCACCAACAAAAGTTTATGTTTGCAATAAAAAAATGGAATAATCGGAAACGATCTGCATACCCAAGCCATTCTCCCCAAAAATTTAGGATCAGGAGGTTTTGCTTATGGAAATGTTCCCGCCATGCCAGGAGCTTTCAAACTTATTTGTTCCAGTTGTTGCATATGCTAAGGTCCTGCTTAAGGCATCAAGAAACATGGAATATATTCAGTTATCAATTGAGGTTCCTGGTAATTCCAACAAGATAGGTGGTTCACTTGTTTCTTAGGACAAGCTTCATGCTATATTTTGAAAGTGAAACATGAATACATATCTATTTGTAGGAAAAAATAGAATCCATATGACTTGTAATAAGATCAAGAATAAAAACTGCATTTCAATCTGATATGTAGAGCAGTGTACATGAAAACAAAATGCCTATTATGAAGCACCATACTCAGAAAAGAAAAGACAATAAAATCCAAAGAACAAACATAAAATATGTTTAATGCTACCTGCCATGATTCTTCATCCTCTCCAACCGAGTCCAAACTCTTCTACAACTCAAATGGTACTTCTCTAAACATATAAGTGGTGAGAAACTTGATAGTTCAATCTTTAACATGGAATTAGACCGGAAACTGTCATACTTGTCAAGGTTGCTCCTTGGAAGCCTTTAGGGGTCAAGCAAACCACAACAATGATCATAGTAAAGAAGGAAAACAATGCAGTGGAGTAGAGAAAAATCTGCTAAAATCATCTGCTAAAAGTAGGAAACATAAGCAATTAACAAAAGACAACACTAGGAAACTCTTTCAAACATAGACGCCTGGGACTGGTCAAGGAAGCATTGAAAATGGAGCAATTTAAGCATACATAACGCTTGCAAGCTATCATAATTAGGTTGAGAGGAAGGAACCAAGTTTGACAGGGTATAGGTTGTCGAAGAGTGAAGGAACCTATCATGCTTTGGCTGTGATGAAACTATTGTAATTGAGGCAAACAGTTGAGGGTGAGAGCAATGACATTACGATCTTTAATAAAAATTGTATGGCCTTGTTGCTGTTAGATGTTTACTAGATGAAGTTTCAAATTGATTCACCGTCAGGTGAAATTGGAGTCTCCATCGATATTGCAACAACATTTTCAGTAAGGAGTAGCAATCAAGCAGCAATAAATAGGTTATACATAGACACAATAGCCAGTTGAAGATACACAACAGCAGATTAGAGTGCTTAGGGAGCATAGAGATATACACCAACAATAAATAGGTTATCATTATTCCAATAGCATTGGAACTATGTACTGATTAATATTTCCCAAAATGCTAATTAGTTACCAGTGGTATTATTGCTTTAGAATGAGTGCTAAATAGGTTATGCCTTGGCACACTAGCAAGTTGGATACAATAACACCATGGATACATGATTGCATCTATCAAACACCAAACACAAACAAACCAGCAGCTTAAGTGGAAAAAAATATGACAGAGATGATGAGACCTTAGAATATCGGGGGGAATATACATAAGAAATACTTGCTTATTAAACAGTGGATAACTTAAGAAGAGTATCCTTCATTACCACCATAATGATGCTATTTGCACGAAAAATATATGGCTAAATAGTCACATTTTCAGAAAGGAAAGAAGAATTCATATTGTAGTTAAAAAAAATCTGGTAGGCGTACTGGTTGTGTGAAGCTCGTGCAATCTCAACCAACATGGATCCATTAGGGTCCCATGGTTTGTTGCTTGTGGCATCAAGTACCTGAGAGATCAGAGACGATTACCAAAGCTATTACTGTGTAATCAAAATACGTTAACTAATGATTCAGAGGTAGTGGGTAAACATATGTTGATGCAATAGTTGAAAATAAAGGTAAAAGGTAAACATATGTTGAGTACCTTCCATTCTATTCTAGGAACCTTTAACACATTTTTGTTCACTCTCCGCTTGCTGCAAAATAGCCAAGAGAGATTAACAAAGCCGCACATTACAAAATTGGCATGGGCAGGCACTAAGCAAGGTGTCAACAATAGAGATCCTTATGACGATGTTCATAAAGTAGCATATCCTACAAATGGGAAATAGTATCTGCAACAACTAGCAACAAAGACTGAACCAAAAGAACTCTTTAGCATATTTTATCCATCATGGAAAATCTCCACAGTAGGAGAATGATGTAGGTGCCAATTAAATCACAATTTCTAGTCTTGTGAAACCTATGCAAACATCACAATAAATAGTGAGCAGATAACTTACTTAACAACACCATAACTCCACAATAAATGAGCAACCCACAGTTTGATTCAAGAGCCTTGCGGGCAAGGAATGAGTAATGTACCCAGACATTTAGATAAATTAAAGTAACATTGGTTAATATGTATATACTCAAGTTACTTACATTTATAAAAAATGAAACATCACTCATTAGCAACACAATTTATTAGAAACAGAACATGAATGCAGAAATAAGAAATAACAACATTGCTAAATCCCCTTTTCTTGAAGAGAAATTAGAGAAGGGAAGAATGCGACAAGGCCACATTAGATTTATGATATGCATTGAAGAAAGTTAGAGAGGAAGATCGTGTAGAAATCAATCGCCAAGATCAGGCTCATTTTTGATAGAACAAGAGTAGGAGGAAGGTGATGTAAAAGACTCATGATGTTGGGGAGAACTGTGACATCGATTAGCTTCAATTAGAACTATGTCTTTTTTATTGATACTCAAGAAATAGATTGCTTTGTATGAACTAAACTCCATTGAGTTCCAAAAAAAATCTAGGAAACCAAAAACATGAAAACTTGCATCTCATACCACCTGATTATATCTCAGAAACTGACATTTTTGGGTATAGTATCCTAGAACATTGAAGCATCTTCCAGCTTGTTTTGATGTGGAGACGTGTACATATCATTAAAATTGATCTGGAAAGTTGGCTGGGATCCTGAGGCAGTCATCCCCTGCTCGCCTCTTCTGAGAATATTCTCCTCTCCTCAAACTGTGAAAATTTACACCAAAAAAAGATCCAGCTGAATTTTACATTACAAGAGTTTGATATTAGACATGATAACAATCTCACCTCCTATCTGGTGTTGTTCATCCACATTGTAAAATCTGCATCTGGTGGCATCTGAACACATTACTCAGTAGCACTTGAAAACATATCATTGTTCAGTAGCGCTTGAAAACGTATCATCATCCATGGAGACCAAAAACTTGCTCTTCTTCAATCCCAATCTCCCTAAGCATAGGTCAAGATTGGCATTCCCAGCACTCTGTCGAAATTGCTATTAAACAAAGAACATTACACCCATGAGACTATAGCCAAAATAATCACCACAAGTTCAAACAACGCAATGAAATCTGCAATAGTTTAGTCCAGAACAAGCTCAAAACTGAAGATATTGTGGAACCATAAAAGTGCACATACAACAAAGATTTAATCAGCTTGTAGACAGAATTTTATCTTCCTTATACTCTACATCTTCAGTAATAGTTTAGTATAGTGAATATCCAATAATATAATCCCATCACTGACCTGCAACCAAGCAATCTTATCCAACACTTTTTTACAAGCACAAGGTGCAGATGCTAAAATGCACAACCCAGACAGGCTAACATAAGCCACAAACCCAAAGCAAGGCACAATCCCCTCTATTTACTGATTCACAAAAGATGCACAATCCTCTATTTACTGATTGTGGCAGCAGCTAGCCTATCAGTATTGCTGCCCTCTACAGCCTCATTAGTGACAATGAAATTTTCATGAGAAGTTCTTGAAAAGTAAGTCGATAACTGAGAAGACATGAAATATATATACTTCAATAAATGCTTCGACTTCAAGATAGAAACTTATAAGAACAACCTAGTCAATGAGCGGAGTGATAACGATGCTCCAAGTGCTACTACGTCACAATATCATTGGGCGAGAAAGACCAATGAACATACCAACTTGTTAGAACCTATGTACTTGCCACAAGCTTTAGCTTTGCATCGTCCAACTGTAAACAATATTTATCATCCTTCATTTCCAATCCCTTACTTATGGTATCAAAGGTCCTATAGACCAACTTAAAGTGAAAATCTAATCAATCAAGTTGAAAATGTGATAGATGTAAAGTATCAATGTGTGTTGCTCCTTACTTGCTTCGTTGATGTGAATTCAAAAGGAGAAATAAGCACCAAATCTATCAATTGGTATGTCTGATCTTGTTCAAGTAAGCCAAACACAAGCAATGGTTTAGCAAGGCCAAAATCTTTGATAGAATAAATAGAAGTGTAGTAATTATTAGCTCACTAATATACATGTAGCCACATAAAATGTGAACATATATTACATATTTGTTATTTGTACATCTGCATCATGATTCTAGTTTAAACAAACATTTTCCAGCTTCTAACCTTCAGATGTGGTTCCTTGCCTACAACATCTTTTCCCTTGATACATACCAGAATAGATTGGCCTCCAGTAGGCTATTGCAATAGGTTGTTGCTTCTAGTAGCTCCGATTTATGTCCTTGTAAAGGATAGAATGTGATTTCCACTCTATTTTGCAAAGGAAGTATCAATAAAATATTTACCAATTAGGAACGTAAGGTATACTAATGTGAGGTACGAGTTTAAGAAGATGAAATATAATTTGACTGTGTAAATGGAGCAATCATATATGAGGTACGAGTTTAAGAATATGAAGAATAATTTGACTTCTTAAATGGAGTAGCCAGAAACAAACTGAAATGTTGGGGTGAATTAAACATAAAAACATAAAAGCATACATTCACACCTTCATAATTTCTTCCTCTTATGATATCCTTAGTGAAGCATCTAGCCACCTACCTCACAGCTGTACACATCTGTACCATATGGATGAAAAAGGGAACATATTTTTAATATACAAGCACCACTTCCATTTACAATTTCATAAATAGAGGATACTAAAAGACCTCATCAAGCATAAAAGCACACCAAGGGTTGTGCACGATCAGGAACAATGTTCCTTCATAGTCTAGGAACAAACCTATCCATTTGCCTTTCACACAGGCAGTTAGTTTCTCAAAATCAGTAACAACATATGGGTATTCCGGCTGTTAAAATAGCAGACAGGACCAATTAGAGACCAAACATTAAGAGGAAGGTGAATACACATACTTGGAAAATGATAAAATACATGCCAACAATGAGTTATAGGCCTAATCATGTTCATCACAGTAGCAGCAAGCTTAGATCACTTCTAAAGCATAAACATCTCAACACGGAGGTAAAATTACATATCCACGTAGAGCTACAATTATGCCACCAAATCCAGAAAATTAACATGTCAAAGTATCCTAATAACATAACAAATATACCTCATGGCATAGTCACAAGTTCGGTATTCGACAATCATTCGGCGAGGCTGAAAAATTCGACATTCGGGAATTATGCGGAAAATTCGAATAAAATCGGTAAGAATTCGGTAAAAGTTCGGTCAACTATTCGGGAAATATTCGGAAAAAAAATTATATATATATATATATATCTGGTCTTCTATTACATATCCGAAATTGTTATGTTGCATTAGTTTTTATACGGTGACTGCTGCCTGTTGGGATCTCGGATGAACTCATCCAAAGTCAAGCTGCAAGCAAGTAAATTCGAGTTAAACAACTCTATTGTTAAAAAAGGAAAAAATTATTGATTATCAGCAGATTTCCGAACATGAATACCTGGTTGGCTGGTTCCTAGCTAAGCTTTGGCCGTTGGGCTCTTGTTTCTTGCCGCTCTTGTTTCTTGCCGGCTGGAGCTGCACTCTTGTTTCTTGCCGGCTGGAGCTACCGCTTGCAGCCTGCTCAATCGCTCACTGCCGCCCGTCGAGGCGCCGACCTTGCTTGCTCGACTGGAGATCCTTGCAGCGGCCGCCGACGTTGCTTGCTCCTGTCCTGCAGCCAGCGGCCGGCGTCGTTGTTGTAGGAGGCCGGGGCAGGCGTTGGCTTGGCCCTCGTTAGCGACGCTACGTCGGGGAGTCTGGAGACGGCCAAGCGGAAGGGAAGTCAAACGGAAGCCGAACGCCGAACGGCGGGGTTCGTCCGTGAAAACTGAATATAGAGCCCTAAGTGGGCTGCCAACTATTGGGTCGGATCTTTCAGAAAAAATCGGAAATTATTCACAATATTGCGTTAAATACGTGTTTTATACGGGTATGCCGAATTATACACGAATTAAATCTATTATTCGGGAACGGTTCGGATTTCTTACGTAATTCGGCCGTTGCATTCGTCCAGTGTTTAGTTCGCGTATTATTCGTGAATTATTCAAAAATTCGGCGAATTCTGTGACTATGCCTCATGGTGCTATGACTCATCATTAATCTTATAAAACATAATCCATACTATAGATAAATCAAGGCTTGTTTATTGAGTGAGTAAAATAGTGTACAATCCAGTCTCCTATATAACAGAAGAGAATAGAGACTAAAGCAGAGGTGAGCAATATGGGACTAAACTACAGAAGTAAACAACATAAGTGAGGCGCATGCTATGCACATGACACTCAACAAAACATAACAGAAAACAACATATCTCTATACTCCCCCTCGAGCTGGAGCGTCGATGTCGAACATGCCCAGCTTGTCAACCAGAGTTAGAAAGCAAGCTTTGGGATGTATCTTTGTGAAGATGTCTGCAACTTGCTTGTCGGTACTGAGATATGGCGTGCAAATATATCTCAACAGATGGTAGTCGCTGGACCCACTTTAGAACATCGCAAAGAGTCGGTAGCAGATCACTTGACAATATTTGGTCAACAACACCTTAAAAAGAAGTCGGAAGTGCAATGAAGAACTGAACCAATTGGAGTTCATTGCGCTGCTTCTGAGCTTCTTTGATGTCAGGAGTCAACGTATGGTAGATCTCATACTCATTCCAGAGAGGGGAGTGTTGGTTGTAAAAATCATCAATAGGCGCATCTGAGGAGTACTCCTTTTTGGCTAGGTTTTTGAAAATTTCAAAAACCCTCTTCGGATTTTGCTAGTGTGAGTAGACATGAGACAGCTGGTCCCAGTAGCAGTTGCAGGGATCTGACGCATCAGATCATAAGGACCCGTATTTGGGCAGAGATAGATGAAAAGAATCTACGCCGTCATGAGGAAATCAATAATCTTTCATGAGGCGTAGGAAGAAAAAGAATCGGAGACATAGGGGACTCTCAACGTGAGAGGTCTATGGCTGTCTGAAAGAGTAGATTGCCCGCTAGGAGAAGAGGAAGGATGGGATTGGTGAAGAAGGAAGAAAATGGAGGCGGAGGTGCAGAGGGAGGGGTGGTGGAAGCTGATGGGTGGGGGGGAGGTGCTACGGCGGCAATAAGAGGGGGGAGGGTGGCGGGTGGTGGGTGCGGATAGGGGGCGGCGGTAGGTGGTGGAGGTGGAGGGGCGGCGGGTGGTGGTGGGGCTGGGCGGTGGTTGGGCAACACAAGCCGGCAGCGCTGGGGAGGAGGGAGGGTGTTGGCAGCACTAGGGGAGGAGGGGGTTGACGGGGGGCACTTCAAGGCATGGGGGCAGGGTGGGAAGGTAAAACGGGGACCGAGCCTGCTCTTGATACCATATAGATAAACCAAGGCTTGTTTATTGAGTGAGTAAAATAGTGTACAATGCAGTCCCTTATATAACAGAAGAGAATAGCGACTAAAGTAGAGGTGAGAAATATGAGACTAAACTACAAAAGTAAACATCATAGGTGAGGCACATGCTATGCACATGACACTCAACAAAACATAACAGAAAACAACATATCTCTATACATACCAAAAAATAATCAAAGTCTCATATTGAGAAACCCAAGGAAGTATATTTGGGTTTGCATTAGAAGTCAATTAGATCATTATGACAAGGAAAAAGGTCATAGAGTGTCAAAATGAAGAACCTCAAATGACTAAAGTATCTGAATTCCTAGTCAAACTAACAAAAATTTATATTAGAATACCAATTCATAGTTATATTAGTGTGTTAGAGAGCAAAAACTTTCCAGTAACAGTTAGAACGTTGTTGAAAATATGTAGTTCATATATATTAGACTTACAAATTTATTTAGAGATCTTAAAGATCCTACTAAAAAGAGCAATGGCATCGTGTCCATCTTTGTATGTATAGACATTCCAATTGGTTGTTATTCTTGTTCACTTATGAAAATATATGTAACCATTGTAAATCCTATATATTCTGTTGATGTTTAGTTTAATTCTTCAAGATATAGATACATATGCAACTACAGATTTCTAGAGTAACACTTACAAATAGACATACTAGTTGGTCCAGAAATGTGTTTGGAAATATGGGTAATGAAGTAATAGCTCAACTGCCATTACTAATGTGAAAAAATGACCCTTTACTATTTATTAGTGTAGTCAAATATATCTCAGTTGGCATTAGTAGTCTGATAGAACTCCATACCAAATAACACAAATCCAGAATCCACGACAATGGTTACTTCATTATAACCATTTTTCTATGCTACTTGTAGTATACGATAATTATTATTATTGGGGGAGAAGATCCTATCTGACTATTTTCCCATGCACTATTTATGTTAACTCTTATGTTAGATTAACTCTGATGTTGAGATGGAAGAAGTTCTGGAAACCCACAATGTTATTCTCACCTAGTAAAATGTTCTATGTACATATTCTTATATGTAAAATGTAAATCTAACAACATCAATTATTGATAAACTTTTAATTCTTCGTAGTGCCACATTTGCAAGTATCTAACAAACTGGTCTACCTACTTAAAATTGTGATATGTAAGTATCCAGTATGCTAAATCATATAGTTTCCTATATTTATAGACTACCCAACGAACTAATCTAACCCTCGTTTACACATCAAACATATAATTCTAGATGTTAGTATTTTTAAACTGCATAAATAGAAATCGTCATGTGTGTAACAGTAAGGCCAATATTATAATATACAAGGCATAGAATCATCATAATTGAAGAATACCATGTTGAACAAGGTCTATATAATCACCCTACAGTCTTCTAAGACTATCTCACATGGACAACAACTACGTCTAAAAGGGATGGTATACCAATAGCAAACCAGAATTCAGTGAATAGCTTGTTTCCTTGTAAAGATAAGGTATTTAACTCGGATTCTGTAAATGGATAGCCACTCAAATTCCTTTCATTTAGTTGTTGTTTCCTATTCTTCTAATGCAATACAAAACATACCATAAACAACTTCACACAAGCTACTAGCAAAATATAAATTATATGCCAACATCATATTCTCGTGTTCATGTGAGACGTGTTTTTAATAAATGCAACTTCTTATCCATTTCCCTATCAAGTTTTATTTCTAGCAATCCAACATATAATGGACTGGTGGCATGAGTGCATATACCATTTCACTCTGATCCCAATTGTTGATTAGTCTTTGATAAGCAGTTGGACTGGAACCATCTAGATCCTTGATCTCAGTGGCAGTAGATGGGATCTAGTAGTGAGAAATCTACCAACAAAACCCAGCTAGAAAGCATGGGAACTTCTAGAATTAGTTATCCTGGTATTGGACATACATGTTGCAAGGATAGACAAGGATATTTGGTGAAGGAGAACACATACGGGATAGTTGTAGTTGATGTTCATGATGATATGACTACCTTCAACTTCTGCAACACCTATCCTAAATTCTGTAATTGGCTGCTTGCAATTCAATTTTCATTGTCTCCATCAGCCAAGTGTTTTTCATATCATTTTTCCTACATGTGTATTCTAAACACAATAAACTTGTAGGTTGAATGATAAACCTTATGTTAAAAAATCTGATTTCATATCCATAAGCATCACATTTTTCATGTATTGCGGACCTAATTCCACTACCTAAATATGTAAACTAGTCCAACATTGGTATATGGATGTAGATTTTTAAACTGTGGAAACTCAAGGAAACAATACTCAAAGAAAAGTCCTCGAATCCATCCTAAACAATGATACTTTTAGTAGTTCATGAAGTCAAAGGTAAGAATACAACATTCATAGTTATAAAATTATGGCACCTTCTTGTTACCCTCACCACTCATGACAGTGAGTTGAACTCTTACACCATAGGCAACAAGCAACAACAACAACTAGGTTGATGCTCTTACAGAGCTCCTTCCCATTGAAGAAGTCCTGCAATAACTGTTGTACCTTTAGAATGCAGATGGAGTCAGAAGAAGACCTCGTCACCTGGATTCTTGGTAATAAGGATGGACTCACCAATAAGTGTGGACTAATCAATCTTCAGCATGTCACCCTCAAGTACCTGGGCATCGATAGGGATGATGCCACTAAAATTGATGGTGATGATATCACCTGGGACAAGGATTTTTGCCTCTTCCTCACTTCATCAACCATCAGTGAGAACCTTGTCCTTTGGTGCAAGATTCACCAAGAGCACGACATCAACATTTTCAGCATTGTTTTCTTCATATATGTTTGACTAGTACAATATAAATCATCAAGATGTATAAACATGCTATGGAACAACGAAATCACTAGTGTAAAGGAGAAACTACCTATTATAACAGTATTGAAAATGTGGGTGTGAGCCCTTGAGCAAAAAGTATTGATTGAATTGTCCCTGATGTAAACACGAGTTGGAAAAGTACTGACTGAATTGATGTCCCTGCAGTAAACATATCATGTTAGAAAATAACAATGTAGTTGCTAGTAGTGACCTTGAAATGTGTACATATGATTCAGGGAATCTCAATGTAGGAGGTGATTGGATGTTTTTGGCTGTGATTGGTCATAACAAGGTATCCACATTAACAAAAATAGTAGTGGCAGAAAAAATCCAACATACCTCTAAACACTGGAAATACAATCTTAGGGCCAGCCAGTTGAGGTAAGGAAGAAAGAGACTCTATCATATGAAGCAAAAAGTGAAGAAGAATAACCATTCATGAAAACTGTAAGGACAACAAGAGAATTCAAAATTCTGCAGAATGCTGCTTCACAACGTGGCAGGTCAGCTAGGATGCCAATGGGTGTGTTGTTCTGCATAATGCTCCACTTGATAGAGAATTAAGTATGCTTATACATGGAGAATCTAACATGCTTCCAATAGCTACACAATTTCTACTTAAGAGAATGTAGAGGATACCAACTTATGGCTCTGTTTGTATCAGTGCATCGTTTGAATGTACGTAGTACACTAGGTTTATAGGAAGAAGTGTGACAATCAAGATTTGCTTTCATATTTAATCATGGTTTTCAATTGTTAGAATAGGACATTCACAAGTTTCATGTTTATAGTAGTGCAGGGCAGTAGCTTGGTTGTTTAGGCAGCTCATAGTATGGTTGATGGACACCTACCTATATGACAATTTTGAATAACTAGCCTTTTGGGAGTGTCTCTCAGTTGAGGAAGCCATGTCGTGTGTTACTTTAAGGTCTTGTTGTGTCTGTTCAATTGATTTATCCACTTGCCCAAGCAAAGGAGGTCAGTCTTTTGAGTTACATCCAATAGATGATACCATGATAGTGCATTTCAAAAAAGTAGCTTTTCTTTCCATATGGTTAGAAGTTCATCGCACACTTCAATCAAATCCTCTATCATGGAAGTGAGCTTTAGGACAGATAGTCTGCATGGCCATCTTATGACACTCGAGATTTCTCTTTGGTGTACTGTAACTTAATAATAATATGGGTCAAAGGAATTCAAGCAAGATGTTTGAAAGGTTTCAAAAGTCCTAGGGTATCATTTGATATCATTTGATGTGTGAGGTCATCATCAGAAACTGGTGCGGATGATGAAGTTGTGTGACTTACAAAAAAAATGTCTATCATTAGAGTCATGTGGGAGATAAGATCTTTCATCCTGAGTTACTTCAACATATGGCCCCATGTGTAGAACTTGACAGAGAAGGCTTAAGATCTAGGAATGCACTAAAATGGAAGTTATCCTATACACAATTATTAAGATAAAGGAAAAATCGGAGACAATATGAAATCTAAGGTGGCCATTGTTTGTGAGGAAGTAAGAAGTGGTGGCATAGATATCTCTGATGCTTAAACTAGGAAGTTATAGTGTCTGATCTATTGTGTTCTTGCTTTTTGTTGGATGATTTATCTATGTTTATTTTATAGGTTTTTCAAAAGGTTGTCCTGTATCAAATATCAATTAGATTTAACTGGCATATACTTGAGCAATTCCAGGAAGTTCATAGCTAATCAAACACTTTCAGCTTAAGAGAATGTAATGGATGCCAACTTGTGTCTCTGTTTGGATGGATGCCTGGTCCAAATATAGACAATATACTAGGATTAGGAGGACGTGCCACAAATAAAAAAAAAATCACAATAAATCAGCGTTTTCCAGTGTTAGATAGAAGATGCACTAGCTACATTGTTTAAGGTAATGCAGGACAATGGCGTGGGTGTCTAGGCAGCTCACAGTGGAGGGAAGAGTATAACTACCTAACACAAAAAATTTAGATGGTCTTCTATAGTTTAATTTGACACCTCTGTGATATTCTATGATGTTAGGACTGCTACTGAAACATATGTTTTCAACCATAATGTCTCTCTATAAGGAATTTCTGTACTTTATGCTTCGGATGGAAGACATCTTCTATGCCACATTCGAAGCGTTGCTTCATGATGTGGCAAGACTAGTGGCATCCTAAGAAAAGGAAGTTGACACAACATGGCATGTTTCTTGGCTACAGATGTTTGAAAATGCTTGGGAATGGTTCTCTTAGTTAAAGATGAATTAGTAAGGATTTTATCTGGTGGAGATTGGATGCCCAACTTTTGTATTTGTCGTGAAGCTAGTTTAACCATATTGTTGCAAGACCTTACCAACTCTCTCGACTGTAAATTGATTTTCACATACTGTTGTAAGAATGATCAAATAACGATTGAGGTTACTTATTAAGAAAAACCAAGCACGTAATAAATATCAAGGGTACATGGAAATCAGCGTTCATCCACATAATCTATATTATATAGGAAAGTGCGTAGAGGTTTTCTGTGCAATGTTTTACACTCATTTTTTTGAATTACGAATGGGTCCTTCTATATGTGATACAACATTTTATGTTTGTTTTGCAATTTTCACGGCCTTTAGTAAGAGGGTTTTTGGTCGACTCTCGATACTTCTCACTTTATGACATCGGAGACGAGGGCACTCGATGTGTGTCAGGCGGAGGAAGGCGTAGGGTGTCCATCGCTGAGGACATCATCCACGCCCCCCCCCCCGCTTATGCTCGTAGATGAGCCGACATCGGGACTGGACTCCACGAGCACACACAACCTCATCGAGAAAGTCCACCAGATAGCTTGTTCAGGGAGCACGGTCATCCTCACCATCCACCAACCATCCTACCAGATCCAGATGTTGCTTCACCTCCTCGTCATCCTGGCGCAAGGACAACTCATGTTCATCAGCTCCCCCAAGGAAGTGGGGCATCACCTGCAGTAGATGGGTCGCAAGGTACCCAAGGGTGAGAATTCTATCGAATACCTTGTTGACATAATACAGGAGTACGACCGCTACCTACTCCTTGGAGTCTCCGTCCTCGCCGACTTCTGCTACATGGGTCTCAAGCCTCGAAAGATTGAGGCTGTTTGCAACATCGTTAAAGGCGCAATGTCTGTTTCAACGGTAACGCCACCAGACACACCAACAAGTTTCATGATGGACTTGACGACGGAGACAGTGGCTTCGACCACAGTCTGAGGAGCCACACCTCCATTTCCAAGGTCCCAAACTTCATCCTCGGCTACACAGCCGTTATCGCCTTCATTGCTCTATTCTTCCTCTTCTGCGGTTACTTCGTCTCCAGCCTCAACATACCAATCTATTGGAAGTGGATGAACATCATCTCCACCATGAAGTATCCCTACGAGGGCCTCCTCATGAACCAGTTTCAGACCAACCACACCTTCACCATCATTGAAATTACCGAGGAAGCCATCACAGGCTCCAACATTCTCCACCAGCTCTCCATAAGTACACACGAATCCAGCAAGTGGAGCATGCTTCTCTACATGTTCGCCTGGGTAGTCCTCTACAGGATCCTCTTTTATCTCATCCTCCTCTTTGTGTCTAACAATAAGAGGACCTCAAGTTGTTATCGTATTTGTCCGTTTATTTTATTTCTTCAGCAATTTCCTTATTCTTTTACATCTTACAGTGTGATCAAAATTTTTAACGGCTGGTACAAGCAAATTCAATTGACATGTTAGATTATTGACAAAACTTCCAAAACCTATACATGTAAACCAAAGACAGTAGAGAAAGTAAGATAATTTATATGATATTTGATTGAATTATACAAATTCTGTTATATGACTTGATTTCAGATTGTAATTTTGGTTGGAATTCTCTATAACCTTCTATAGACTTTGTAAGTCAACGCATGCACGATGACAGTGATGACAGTATGAACAACCCCCATTACGAAGATTTGAATTAGTTTTCTCTTCTATTAAGAACATATGGCTTGCTGTCATGTACATCCTTTGAAAGGAGGCGGGGGACAAAATAAACAAGAGAAGCAGAATAAAAGCACCATACATCACAAATTAGTTTTCGAGGTTGCTTCTCCTTTGAAATGAATATAAGTTCAGTTACACCAAAATAATTGCAGGCTTTTTCCTATATATTCACATACTATATTTTAGAAATGTTCTAATTATTTGGAAGCCCATGCAACGCATGGGTTTGTGCCTAGTTACAAAAGAAACTAGAACTATTGTAGTCAAAGAACAAAGTAATGCAAAATATGAGGCAGGTCACTCTGCTTGAAATTTAAACATACACCTAGCAGCTGAGGAAGACATGTCCCATACACAACGGGTGCAGTGAGTGTCCAAGTCACGAGGATGATCATCATTGCATTCAATGTTTGTGGAACAAAAAACAAGTGGAAGTTTAAAACAGCAACAAATTTACCACAAATAAATGAATTAGCTGGTCAACTTTAACCTCCTAACTGCGTATAATGAACCAGTTGTGTATGGGTACTAATCTTCTTGGATTAATGAGGGAGAAAGTGCCAAAGATGGTCCTCGACATTGATATTATATTGTAATATAGGCTGATAATAACATATATCATAAAGTTGGTGCCTTTGCTGACCTCAAGGTATCCAATAGGCAGCAGAAGCAAGAAGCGAGTTGATGATAAACTTTAGATTAGCAGAGATCGGACTCCCCCGCCACTTGTCCTTATTGAAATTTCACCATTTCAACAGCATCTACAGGAATTGAACTTCTCTATTCTTCGGATTGCCTAGTTTCATGAGACATCACAAACGAGAGTTTGATTACATAAGGGCGAGGGGATTACAGTGCATTAAGGACATGGGGTAGAAGGTTACTGTACACTCTCACATTACATAGAAATTGAAGTTTTTCCTGTACAGATGTCTGAAGTTACTACGAGTGGTGAAAATCTGTCAAACCTTTGTGCTTGAATGGTTGAGATTCAATCTAACTCCTCGCATCTCGTCTTTGTTGTTTCTTCGTCCTTCCAGTACCTTCTTTCCAGCGATCAATTAGGCCTCGGGCTAAATGAGAGGGGGGGGGCGGAGATGGGGGTGTAGGGGGAGGAAAAGATGATGAAGGTGGGATTGCGTCTGGGGCTATGAGGAGAAGAGAAGAGGGTAAGACAAGGGGGGCGTGATTTTGGGTTGGAGGGAGATATTGGGGTGGATGGGGCAGAGAAGACGGAGTTTTGAGTGCAAAATGGAGCATCGGGTGTGATTGGGGGAGGCTGACCGCGCCGACACGAAAAAAATTTGGGTGGGCGCGCAAAGTTGAAAGATTCGGGCATCTCATTATTTAAGATTGGGAGACCAGGAAGGAAATTATTTGTAGTCAAATGCAATATGTAAGCCAACTTGTAGTTATTAAAATTAACTATATTTTCTTTATTTACATATATAATACTTGTAAAGAAAAGTAGTTTATAACTACACATATAATATATATAGCCAATATTATTGTAGGTAAATCATATTTTTTTTGTAGTGCATAAAATTTATTTCTATTTTTCCTTACTGTTGGGGGGAAGTATTACCAGCGACTGTAAGTGATCATAAAATTTTGATGCCGAGACTTGGCTCGAGGAAGAGAAATGGATCTCCTTTTCATTTTATAAATGCTTGGGTCAACCATGAATCTTTCAAGAATGTCGTTTCTAAAGCTTGGTGTAAAACTAAAATTGATGGTACCCCGATGTATAAAGTATACATAAAACTTTATGCAGTTACTTGTGCGTTGAGAAAATGGAACAAAGAAGTGGTGGGTAACTTGTTTTCCAAAGCAAGGGAGATTGAAAGTGACCTGTTCTGTCTACAAACAGAAATTGATGCTGATCCGTTAAATGAAGTTAAGAAGAGGAGGATATCTGTTCTTAGAGAGGAGGTCACCAAAGCTTTAAAATATGAGGAAAACCTTCTTCGTCAAAAAAGTAGGATACAATGGCTCAAGCTGGGGGACAGAAATTCAACCTTTTTCTATGCATCTTTAAAAACGAGGAGGATTAGAAATACTATCAATATTTTAGAGGATGATCAGGGGGCATAATTTATGAAGTTCATGCTATTTGAGAAAGTATCAGAAATTTTTACTCCAATCTTTTAATAAAACTTTGTTGAATGAGGTGGTGTGGAATGAGGAATGGATCTTGCCTAAAATCAATGCTGCCCAGTATGATCTTCTAAGAAGTATTATTACAAAGAAGGAGGTGGAGGAGGTGTTTATGAAGTTAAGCAATGACAAGGCCCTGGGGCTTGATGGATATAATGTTGTTTTCTATAAGGTGATGTGGAATATTGCTGGTGATGATATTACCTCTGCTATTCTATATTTTTTCAAAATAGGTTGATTGCTTAAGGAGTGAAATAGTACGATGATTACTCTTATCCCTAAAACTCTGGGGGCTGTTAACTTAAAAAAATTTCAGACCTATTTCTCTATGTAACACTATCTACAATGTCATTGCAAAGATTATGGCAAATCGTCTAGCTTCTGTTCTACCTGCAATAATTATTATTAATCAAATTGCCTTCGTGAAAGGGAGAAAGATAGGTGATGCTATTCTATTAGCCAATGAAATCTTGAGTACTTTTGGGGGTACCCAACAAAGCATGTGTATAATGGCTGACTTAGCCAAGGCCTATGATTCGGTTCGAAGGGATTATATCTTTTTCTTGCTTATGAAGATGGGTTTTCCTGAATGTTGGGTGAGATGGGTGCAAGAAATCTTTGACACAACTAATTATAAAGTGTTAGTGAATGGTAATCCTATTGAAGAGTTTGAAGCTTCTAATGGGGTTAGACAGGGTGACCCCCTCTCCCCTTTACTATTTGTGATTGCAATGCAGGGGTTAACTTCTGTCATTAACTCTGAGGTGCGAGATGGAAGGTTGAAGCCTATCTCTGTGGGTGATGTCAGTGTCTCTCATATTAGTTTTGCGGATGATTTACTCCTATTTTCTAAGGAAGATGATAGTAATGCTCGTTGCATTAAAAAGATCCTTGACACCTTCAGTCTGATTTCGGGTCTTCATCTTAATAATAGTAAAAGTCATATGTTCATGAGAAAAAGGGTGGACAAAGTTGATTTAGGTAATATTCTTAACATTGTGGTGAGTGAGTTACCAATGCGACACCTTGGAGTTCCTCTCTTTACTGAAAGGTTGACAAAAGAGATGTGCCACCCGATTGTAGACAAATTTAAGATGAAACTTGATTCTTGGAAGGGTAATCTGTTGACACAAGCAGGGACGGTTGAGTTGATTATATCTACCCTCTCGACTTATAGTATTTTATGGACCTCTATTTTTCCTCTGCCCAAATATGTTATCAAGGACCTTGAAAAAATGATGAGGGACTTTCAATGGAAGGATTCTGAGGACAAGAAGCACTTACATATGGTTGCTTGGGAGGATGTTTGTAGACCTAAAAAAAGAGGAGGATTGGGTATTAGACTCATTGATGATTGGTCAAAGGCTGGAGTCATAAAGAATCTGTGGGACATTGCAGTTGAAAAGGAAAGTTTATGGGTGAGATGGATTAATGGAAGATACATTAGAGAGGAATCACTTTGGTCGGTTAGTCCCAGAGTTAATTCTTCATGGATCTGGAAAAAATTGCTTGAACAAAGAGATGTACTCCTCAATGATATTGAATTCTATTTGGGTAATGATAAAAAGTTTTTGTTTTGGAGGGACCCGTGGTTGAGGGGGAAAAAGAAGCTGATTGATCTGGTTGATTCAAATCTTATGCTCAGAATGGGCCACGGTATTAATTATAAAATAGAAGTCTGAATTAAAGAAGGTAAATGGATTGTTCCTGATTTTAGAGGAGCCTACTAGGTGAGAGATATTCTTGAGGATGTGGCCCCACAAATCTCAGGGGAGGATTATGTTCTGTTCACGAGGAAGAGAAGTTGCAGCCTTAAGGTTTGTTGGGACATGGCTAGCAAAAAACATCAAGTGGTCAGCTGGAGCAGCTAGGTTTGGTCCGATGTGCCAAGAAATTTTTTTGTTCTGTTGTGGAAGTGTTTTCTTGGTAATGTTCCCATGATTGACTATCTGCATAGGGTAGGGTTTCAGATGGTTTCGAGATGTGCTTTATGCATGGTACAGGAAGAAAGTGTGGCCCATCTATTCTTTAACTGTCAGTATACTTGTGAGATCTGGGACTTTTGGAGGAAAGAACAGAAATGTGTTGTGGCTGTTAATTCCTTTTCCGATTTGTTGTTCTTGAAGGGAAAGTATAAGTTTGCTGCTTGCTACACTATTTACATGATATGGAGAGAAAGGAACTCAAGAGTTTTTAGGGGTATTTGCACTGATACGAGGAAGCTTTGGGAGATTCATATCAAGGATATAGGAGCTCTTTGTAGTTAGTCTTTTCTTGTTGTTCGTACAATTTCCTTTACTTTTATGTGGCTACACTTTGTAACCGCTTTTGCTTTATAATATAGAGGCATCACCCTACGTTCACCAAAAAAAATGTATCTCATAAAGTTTATATCTTCTGAAGTTGCAATGTACCCATGTTTTTGTAGTGTTCATTTAGGGTTTATACTTAACTTGATTGATGCTACCTTAACATATCGAATTGCCATTAACTAATCAAGTGAAACCCTACATGTAGTTCCCTGTACCATCGATCCATTCCACCGTGAGAATTTCCTGGATGGTGAAACAAGTATTCCTCTAAAGAAAACTCAGATTCATATATTGTTGAGTATATGCATGACTTTGAGGATGGTTGTGGTCATACCTTCCTAGTAGAATGTCTACGTTGTGTCTCAAATGAATATGATCAACATATGTGATGTGATTGAGGATACTTTGGTTGTACCCATGATGATAATGTTTATTATACCCTAGTTTACTAGTGTCGTGACCTTTACACCAAGGATGGACTAGGCTGCTTTGCATCTTGACTTATATTTTGCTATGACAAACTCATATTGATTGAGGCTAAATGAGATCTTAGGATTTTGGCTCTCCTAGATCTTGTATGTAAGTGATTTTGACTTAGTACTGATTTTCTGGACTTTGAGTGCTATATCTTAAACTCCTTAGGGTTAGTAAAAGATGTAATCCATCAGTGTACTAAATCAATTGAGGGTTAAGCCCAACTTATATTGGATGTTAACCCTTGCCTTTCTTTTTATACAATTCAGTTGTTATACAATGTAGTTCGAGGAGTCCACTTATCTGAGAGTGTGAAATTTATCTATTTCCTTTAGAATGTGTTGTTAATCATACCTGATATGATACTATCTACTTAATCTGTTTAGACTTCTTAAATTTCTATAACTATTTAATTAAATAAACTATTGTAAACAATAAGTGTTGTTGAGAGATATATCTCTTGCCGTGACATGGACCTAACTCTCTTGGGTCACCACATCTTTTAGGTAATCGCCAGGGGCATCGTAAAGTGTGAGGTGGTGAGGAAGAGTAGTTTGCAGAGTAGTAGAATCAGAAGGTTGGTTTGTAGTTAGAGTGTCCTAGAGTCATCCATGTACTCTCAGGTAGAGGCAAGGGATGCTTTGTAGATGATATGTATATTGACTTGTACTTTTGGTAGTATATCAATGATGTACATGACATGTTAATATGTGTAAAGATATGTTTTGTATACAAGTTGTAGCTAAGGCCACTGGATAGATTTGTAAATACATGATATGGCATATGTTGTTATACATGTTTATGAACCTTGATGTATATGTTCCAAGACATGTTAGTAATGTTTAATCAGTTTTAATTATCTATCTTTTCTGACTAAGTGTTTAGTTAGTGATCGATCATGTGTTTTGTTTGAGAAATATCATTTAGTGTGGCACAATTATCTCACTTGGTTGTTAAAGGATAGTTGTGATGACTCATTTGGAAGCCTGAACTCTACTCTATCATCATCTATACCCAGTGTGAAGTAGTATCTACTGATGGAAATGTTCACATCACTCCTATCTTGGAATGACCCTAACAACATATCAGATCCTCACATCTTATGCATATCCATGACCACAAAATTGACATGATAGATAAACTTGTTAACTTTGACTAAACCATCCTATCATATCCTGTAAGGCCTCAAAATTGATCTACCCTTCAACTGGATTGACATGAACATATTCATTGGTTTCTTGAATACAACCATCTAAAAGGTGGAGAGAGGCATAAGATTCATGCTTGGCTTAGTCACACGGTGCTTTATGGAAATGTATGTTTCCTATGGAAAAAGGTATGTAGAAGTATCCTCAACCCTTCCTCTTTATCAGCATCCTTACCTGGATCATATCACTAACCACTTCATCAACACCCAAGACATTTGTATCTTTTATTCATCTTTTCTTATTAATAATATTCTTCACGAATCCTCCATATACATGGATTCTTTCTATTATCTCGACAAGTGGGATGTTGATGCACAACTTTACAAAAATGTCTAAGAATTTATTAAATTACTTGTCCTCCATTCTTGTCCTTAGACTATCTGAGAATGGAACATGTGGCTTCTCAAACCTCTTATGTGGTGGAATGTATGTCACATTAGGGGCCTCTTCCCCTAAGTTTGCATCAATGCCATCTCTTAGGAAAAAATCTGGCACGTTTCTTGCGGATGGTATGACTTGTGTCTGCCCCTTCCTAGTTCTGGGTGCTTCCTTGTTGAATGTGACTACTCCATTATGAAGTAGAACCTTCGCCTATTCTTGTTGCATGGGCACCTTTTCCATGAACATGAGACACAAACATAGAAATGGTGGAAACTGGAAGTTCCTTTTTTTACAAAACTAATTTAGATGGGGTGTTCTTGTTGCTTTTGCAGACACTATATTAACTGAGGTGTATGTGTCGGAATAATGTGTGTTCTACATACTCCTAGTCTTCTATACAAGATTTCAGGAAACATAACTTTTAGAACATACACCCGTTCTGACTCTACAATGTCTTGATATGGTGACTCCTTAGTAACATGTTTTGTTTCCTTGAAAATAGAGACAAAATTTACTTCATGATGTTGATGAGATGTCTCTATGTTCCCAGGAAATCTTTACTGAATGGGATTCTTTATGCATGCCAACTCCACTAGTAATTGAAAGATTTACTTTTTAATATTGCAGATATGAGTGCCTTGGTTTTTCTCCCCCCTTTTGGATAGGTCTAGTAAGGCTTCATTTAGACTCTCAAGTTTTCCAACATGTCTTTATCCCTGTCCATTTTACTAGGACCTTATCTTGTTGAAACTGCTATGAAGTGTTGGCCTACTATTGTTTTGAGTGTTGTTCTTATATAGGGTCCTTCAAAAAATTATTAAAATCCTTCAATGAGAATTTAGGATCCCTCCTCCATAAGTATTCATTGCTACTAATGTTGTTTTGTAGCCACATAAACATGTACTCCCCCTCTTCACCTCCAGATGAGGAGACAAATTTTTGAACAAGTTTCTTTGTGAGTTTGTCCATATGAGCCTTCTATTCAGTGATCTCTCTTGATTTCATAGCACTCTATAATGTTGTTGGTGCTTCTATCTCTTCTCCCAATATTGATTCTTGGCTGTGTTCTTCAAGATTTCATGACATCTTGTATCCTTACTATTCACGAAGAATCCTTCCCTACACGATCAAGTGTAATCCTCTCCGCTTTGAATAGACCATAAAAGAATATCTTTGCTTGGATGTAAAAATGAATCCAATGATGACATTCCTTGTTGAGCTTATTTTGATATCTTTCTTAAGCTTTTGAATATGACTCCCCGACATGTTTATTGAAGTTATTTATTTTCCCTACAAGTTCATTTGTCTCATGTGGAGGGACATATCGTTGGATGAATGCATCAATCATCTTGTCCTAGGTTTCTATCAACCCTAGTCATAGACTGAGAAACCATAAGTTGGCTTTATCTGACAAGGAGTATGAGAACAACTTTAGATATACCACTATGGCTAGAAATCTTTTCAACTTTACCATGTCACAATAAGGTTGTTTATGGGTGCCATTGGGTCCACCAAGATTTGGCCATGAATATCTTATAACTGTTGACATTAATTTATGGATGTTTAGTTGACCCTAATTTCATGAAGGCCTAAGATACATTTATCTTCTCCCAAACTATTTGTTCCACAGGTATGTCCTTCAGATTATCTCCACCATTCTCAAAGACTACTGCCTATTCTAGTTATTGGATGTGAGTTGTCTGCATGAGCTTCTCAGATGAAGTCCTATACTCACATACCTTTCATAAGATCTCCTCTTGGCCTTTAGTGAGTGGAGTGGGCTCTCTATAGACTATAGTTTGAGTACGAACCATGCACTAGTATGTAAAAATAAATGGTTGTGTCAGAAGTATGCTCTTGTTCAAAGAAATGATGAAAAAAATAAAAATAAATAAATGGCCTAGAGTGGGCGGTCGCAACTCTCATAGTGTTGGTGTTGCCATTTCCTCATACTAATGCCAAAACTTGATAGTTGAGTGTCGAATTCAAGCAAACCTTCACGAAAGACTACTACTAACTAAAAAAACTATTTGGCTAGGCCTAGGAAAAAAGGTTGCTTGGTTGTTTTATAACTAAGAGAAAAGAATTTAATCTAAATTATATGATTGCGTTGAAGAATGAATGGATTCTTCAGGAATATGGTTCACCGTGGCATGTGTTGCATTCAAATTTCATTTCATTAATAATCATTCACCGTTTACTTTGGGTGAAAGACATGTAGCAATTATTACCCACTCCAGTAGTGCAATATGTTACCTAGACTAAAACAAACCCCACTCCCATAGTAGTTAAGGAATTAGCTAGGTGCACTATAGATATCTTAGGGTGTTCTTTAACAGCTGTAAGAGCTCTCCTAGGCATCATATAGTATATGTGGAACTATTCTATTTGTAGTTTACTTTGCATCCGACTACACCAAAAATGCATATATACCATTATAGTCATTAATCCTCCTATCATCTCATCTTGTTTTTATCATATAGTATATGTGGAACTACAATTGTTTCAACCCCGAATCCCTCCCCCAAAGCAATTATAAATTTATCATATTGATTATGGTAATCATGTATAAAATTTTCAAAAAGAGGTGATAGATTCATGTCCAAAATGAAGTAGATAGATTATTAATTCATAAATTTCAAATACAAAGCAATATCAGGCTACTCTTTCATCCTAAGGCATATGGGGCATAGTCATACATGATTGCTATCATCATAAAATAAGAGACATAAGAAGAAAAAAGCTAAATATTAGAAAACCAATATAGAAACCCATGGAGAAGTCGTCTCAACAATCCCCTCTGGCGAACACCTTGATCTGTAGTATTCAAGCTACAAATCTTCTTTTAAAAGTGCATGCAACATCTGGGTAGTGTCTATCTCCTTCATATTACCCTCTTCCATCTTCATACTCTATTTCTATGTGAAAAATAGCGTCTGATCTTTTGGCCACACTCCCCTTAGGTTACAAATGGGGCTATGGCCGTCATTAAGTTGCAACCATTGGATCTGATGTGGTTTTAATATGAACTGATCACGTAATGTCAGTACCACTGATAGGATTTTAGTAGAACCAAGTTTGTGGATGACTTGAAACCCTATATCGACACTATTGATAGGTGTGTCGATAGCACTGAGTTGTATTATGTGCGTTCTGGTGTGATTTGGGTCCTAAATTTTGTACGACGACTTGCATGCCTATGGTACCAAGACAATTAAATTAGATACTAATGCTCTCTGTATGGTGAGTCAGTAGCACCGACTCCTAGCTTTCGTAGCATCAATATCTATCTTGGTAGCAATGAGTGTTATCTCAATAGCATCGAGATTGATTAATTTCCTTATCAAAACTTCATGTTTTATTAGTACCACTGGCCACTTATCGGTAGAATTGAGATGTGATGTAAGTGCTCAATTTAACTAGAACAAGGGAAAAATAAAATAACTACAAATTATCAGTAGTGATTTAGCATGGTTGATTAAGGCACTCCATAACTGATGCAATAAGCATTCACATGCTAATACTGAAAAAGAATTCATAACATAACTCAAAATGAAGAAATATACAATAAATGCATGGAAAATAGCTTGTGAAAAGAAACTAAAGATTGATGCATCAGTGATATCTAGTATTTGATAAATATCACAAAGGATAAAAGTGTCATTATCCTTGATAATACATTTTCAAGAAATATCATTTAATATCATAATTCAATAATAATTAACAAGTGCAACTTTATTTGAACCATTATTGTACAAATGTGTTTTCAACCAAAGTTGAGGTCACAAGGATGCATACATTATTGATCTGATCAAAAGTCATGTTTTTAACATGTAATCATTATGCAATAATCAAAATTATAGGAACTTGGAGGGTAGCTATATTATTATGGAACTATGTTTGAAAAATTGTCAAGTATTTTATAACTGGTTAATTGAGTCCTAGCATTGTGGTCTAGATGTGGCCACATAACCTAGTATACATGCTTGAGAAATTGTAATAAGTATGTATATTGGGAGGACATGTTGATCTAACTTGTGCTTGTCTTGTTTTCCTACCCCTCACCACATTGCCTGCGTATATGTTTTTAGCTTTGCTCGATAAAGGTGTATCCCATGCTGTGGGTGGAAACATAAACCGTGGACATGCTAAAAAATCAATCCAACTTCTAGAACTAGTGCACATTTGAGGGGGTATGACTTACCTTAGTGAGGCTTAAATGGTAACAAAGACCACATTTCTCCCAAAAGGAGGGTTGGGCATGGTGTGGCTCCCTATTTAGATAGGTGGCAAAGGAGGGTGGCATAGGAAGAAGGATTTACACTTTTACTATCTATATCACCTTGAATGGACTATTTATCCATCAAAATAGTTTTGTAAACTTGGTGGGGTCCTTTGTTTGAGTCAGTTATACCCAAAACATCACTTTCCTAAATTCCTCAGGGGGGCTATTGGAAGAAGTGATGGTAACTAAGAAAACAATGGAGGCCAATTGCCATTATGTCCTTTACTATATACTTCAAAAGAGTCCAAAATTATCTACAAAGTTTAGATCTAACTATTTGATCATCTTTATGATATTTTCCCGATTGAAACGACTCTAATAAAGGCAAGCCTCTAATTTAGAAAGCTATTTTCTCCTGACATTTCTAGTGGTAGATGACATGGAGTGCCATATGATTTAAATGCAAGGGTTTTGGTAGCCTTTTATAACATATTGAAATATAAATACATCTCATAACCCTAAAATCCTTCTTCCTTTGTCTTTTAGATTGGTTCTAGGTTACATTTCTTTGAATTGGGTTGCAATATTGGTGCTAAGAGCTTTATTATGAATAATATAATTCAAACGTCCATACTTTTCAAGTCATTGTGTAATTGTTCACATAGGTCATGTTTGGTTTGGTGCAAGGGATACTAATGGGATGTATCTTGGAAGAGGATGTGATGGTACATGTGTTGAAAAGGACATTTGATTTCTCATTCCATGTTCAGAAGTACACATGACAGAATAAGTTTAGATCCTTACCTTCTTCATTAGTCTTTTCTTCATTACCACATATAACTCACACTTTATTTTATTGGTGGTTTTGCTCTTCATGTTTTACCTCTTCCATGTTATTGCTAATCTAGATCTTGATACACTTACTTGGAGTTGCTTCTTGATTAGGAAAAAGAAGTCGAAACTGAGAATAATGTGGAGTGACTTGGATTGGGAGCTGAAAAGAACATGCCATTAATGACAGTTCTTTCTAAGTCTAACTGCAATTCATTGTTAACATACATCTTATCATTGTTTGACGCTACATGAAATTTCAGTATGTTTCTTTTGTCTTTAAAAAATAATAGAATCATGTTTTTCTAGATTCTACTTGACTTTCTTGTATTTTACATCATTCTTTTGGCTCTATTGAAAAAGGTTTCGTATGAAGCAATATGATTTTACTTTTCTAATATATTAGACACCATTAATCGTCATAAATCATCTCCTTATTTGACCTTTATTGTAGTGGTATGAGGTCAATTAGGATGGAAGGTCGGATCTAAAACAGGAGCTAGCAAATAGATAAATCAAGGTGTGACAATGTAGCCTATGGTGCAGACTGGAAGCGGGTGATAGAAAAGGTTAAAAATGAAGGAGGAACATGTGAACATAATAGGCCAAAGTAGAGTGTAACATCAAGAGTTGGATTCAGTATTAAGGGTTCCCAAGAGGAGAATTGAGAGTCCAGTTTCACATTGATGGAGCCGTGGTGCACATACGATCTAAATATCATGGGGTCTTTATTTTTGTAGGACCATGATGACCATCTCTCATGAGTTAACTATAGTCATGATAACTTTATACCTACCATTGTACAAGTCTTACTTCTTTTCTCCCCAATTTGTATGCCTAATGTCTGGGACAAACTTAGATAACTTTTTGAGGCCAAGACAACCCACGTGAGGCTCCATGAAGAACATTGGGGTTCATCTTTGTTAGAGTAGGGTTGAATCATTCTCAAAATCATAAAGTTTCAAGCTCACTGAAGCTGCATCATCAGGACCCTTGAAGCTAGTTTAGATTGCAAACACAACCAACAAAGACTGACAAGGACCTTTCAAATCCCGTACAACCTTTAATTCATCCTAGTTATTGGTCATTGTTTGTTTTTTCTTTTCTCCCTCATACACACTAGATGTTTGGCCTAAACCATGGACCTTGTTGTCTCATCCCATTTTCTATGATTTTAATTTTGGGTAGCATCACATGTTCATTTTGAAATCTTTTCTTGGGTTTGGAATGCATGGGTTTTATGTAGGTTTGTCTTTCATCTATGTCTTAGACTTTTTAAATGTGTGCTTCTGATGGGGAGTTAAATATTTTTTTCCTTGTATGTTGGGTTTGTGGTCGTACAAAATAACATCATCAAATATTTGCATTTTTTATGGTTGAGTTTAAACTAGAGATATTTCTCTTATATTGGGGGATTGAAGGTCAACAAGATGCACATATTTAACCTTTATAGGGAGCATCTTATGAATGACATTTTAGGGTTGGATTCCCAATATCGCTTTCATCCCATTTTATTTATCACCCTTGAGAGTGAGTATTTCAGTAATTTTACATCCCTTTTTTGTTCCATGGGGAGTTAGACTAGATCACATTTAAAATGTACCCTATAATGTCAAATTATTTCAAGTCCAATTTGAGGGCGTTTTGGCAGATTGATGTTATTTTCCATATTAAATTCCAATAAATAAATTATTATAAGAAACACATATATGTCTATTAAAATGTCAAAATATGGTAATAAATTAATGTTGGGAATGGTAAAATTTACATCTTTTTTCCATCTAGTTTGCTTATATTTAAAATAATTAGGTTTTATAGTTCCTTTTTAGGGTTTTAGCAAAAAATTATCATAGTTCTTGTGACCAGGTTGTTTACTGATTTGAGGATCTAGCCATTAAATTAAACATAGAATGTTTACATTTAAGTCTAGACATCATGTATATGCATAATCCTTGTTTATATTTGAGATTTTGGTGACTAAACCTGAGGTCCTATAATGAGGTATACATTTGCAATAAATTTCATCTTAATATTTATTTCTGTAATTCTTGAATAATAAATTTTGAATTATCATCAATTTAATATTATTGAATTTGCATTATTACTTATGGAACTTGACCCCATATTCTATTGTTGGTTTGCACCTTTTAGTCATTGTCAAAATTAATATGGACTGAACCATGAATTGTTCCACACAATTTTAGTGTAACACTTTAATAATGTTGACTTACAAGGTATTTGAATTAATGAACAAAAAAATCTAAAGAAGACAGTTGTGTCCTGTAATAATAAGGATAAACAACATTGTAGTGTAAGGTCATCTCCACATGGAAGTGTAAAAACTCTTCCAATTGGATTTATATCCAGAAAATATAAGGAAAACTTTATACATTCAAGCTTTTCAATCAGTGTTCATGGAAATTTTATACATATGGGCTACATCAGAAACCATAGATGGGTGCTATATACTCTTCAACAAAAGATGTATCTTGCATGTCTCTTCTAGATCTCACATGGATCACATATCCATGTATATCTCAAGGGATAAATAATCCACAACATGGACAAAAGAGGAAAAATAGTCAGTAATTGTTGGTGCTATATTCTTATATTGATCTATTTAAAGTGTAGGAAAAAAATATAATTTCGATGTAAGATCAACTCTTGGGGGGACTATTTGGTGGAATACTCAAGTAAAATAAAGATCACAAGCAATAATGTTTACATTGTTCACAATATAAGATGATAATTTGACAAAATTGTGTAGCTATAACTATTCATGATTGTCCATTCTCAAGATATGAAAATATTCAAGATTATTTGCAATAATATAATAAAATTTAAATATCAAAATTATGAATTAATATCATTTCTATAAAGGAAAAAATATCTAATGTTCACTCATTAATGATTGAATAACATATTAGCCTGATGGCTATGTCAACCAAAATATGTGTTGAAAACTAATCCATTACAACATGTGCACTTGGTGGATGGATGTACCCTACCTCAACTAAGCCACAACTCCAAGGGACAAAGCCTAAACGGAGTAAAAAATTCTAGATCAATTCCAGTTTTATCTTAATATTCAAAAAAATCCAACAATAATGAATTAGGGGTGGCGACCTTCCATAGGAAAGAATGGCATATAAAAAGACTTGGTTCACCACCAACCATGTTGCCCAGAATTCAAGATGGAAAACAAATAACTCAATAAATGATATTAAGAGTCGAGTAGCTCAAAATACTCAAAGCTCCATAGATTGCTCCATCAAAACAAGACTCCAAGAAGAAGAATCTAGAAATTTGTGTAATCGTATTATTAGGTGGCTTGGAAGAAATTATTTGTGTTCTCTTTATGTTTCTTTTTCTTCATATCTAATATTATAAATATTTTATAGTTCTCTGAATACCTTTTCGTGTAGTATTTCTAGATGGACTTCCCATAGTATAAGTTTGACTTCTTTATCTATCTTATCATATAGACTACTACATGTAACAACCTCAAATCTAGATAACCCTCTTTTTCTTCTTTTCTAAAAACTTAAGTTATGTTCCTTTCTTAAATGTTTTGAGAAGTATTTTCAGACATATAAGAATCTAGAGTAGTATTTATCTTTATGTCACCATCCATTCATATAAGTCATGCATGAGTGTAGCCTTGAGGAATATGATGATTTACATCGATTATTCGTTGTAGAATCATAATTAACCTGATAATGTATCTGGTATTATCCTAGAAAGAGAATTAGTGAATAGGAAAATACCTAGAGCCAATCTTATTAATCTAGTAAAATGAATCATCCTTTTATTAGGCTATATAGCACCGTTTCATAGTAATAATTCTTAACAAATGTGAAATGGGTTTTGAGGTCAGAATCATGCTTTTGGTTGCTTCAATTCCCATCCGACAAAACTGAGAGTCCAAAGGATTTTAAATACACCCTTTAATTTCATTTTGAAGAGAAATGCATATAGTTGGCATCATTATTTCGAATAAAATCCATCACGCTGGCTTGTCTCTGGCTTAAGCTGCATGACCGTCATTTAAGTAACATATGCTTGTAGAGAGGGACGATTGAGATTGCTGGATCTCATGGATCAAGGACAAACTTCATCATTTCCCCAGAAACCATGCGTACAGACGTTACACAGCTGCAAGAATTTCTTTTGTTGATCGCACACACTTCGTGACATAATGGCTCACGATTTCACCGACAACGGTTTGAGGAAAGCAGAACGCTAACCCGATTCTTGGGATTCCTTAATGCTGTTTTTGGTATTACGTTGTGATAGTGATGAGGATGGTGACGGTGATAAGGATGTTGATGGTGATAGGGAAATTATTAAAATGTCTTATTTGGTAACATGTGCATGATGATAGAGATAGTGATGGTGAAAAACTTAAAGAATAGTGTATGTTACATTGTTATAGTAATAGAGAGAGATTTTTTTTTTAAAATATCCTAAGAATCATATTTATTAGAACATTTTTTTTTACACATTTGTCTAAATAAGTAGTGAAGTCTTGAAAGAAATTTTTTTGTTTCACCATGATTCACCAAGCTTTTTCAAGGGGACAAAATAAGTTAAAATTCACCACGGATTCACCATGATTCACTATCACCATGACAAACAAACAACATTTTTATTTCACCATCATTTTCTATCACCATGATTCACCATGTAACAAACACAGCCTAAGTTTCGAATGCCCAAAAACGTATCACAACCCAGTGTTGTCGTCCTCACCTAAACGTCCTACCAGCCCACCTTTATAATTCCCATTGCCATGGGATCATCCAACAAGGAGTAACGATCATTCCTCACGAGATATATCCACCCACTTTCCTCTGAGTGTCATTGCATCCTCGCACCGGAGTTGTTGTCGTCTCTGACGAGGAACGATTAGGAGAGATATTGTGCTTGATCTCAATTCAGTTGGAGATAAGGGAACCATCTCAGACCCATATATTTCCATTACACACTTTTGGAGCGGGGTTACACCAACTTATGTTGTTAATATAGTTTGTTGTCGTTCATGCAACAGCGTCAGGTGCAATATAATTAACAGTGCATGCAGATCCAAAATAAGATTCGAAGAACAAGCAATGTAGGAGAACAAAATTAAGGGTTAGATTCGCAAACCAGATCGTTCGTTGAGAAACGAACGTGTTACTTAAAGAAACCAGTGCCCGACAATCCTCGCGGATAGGCACCGTTCTCCCAGTCTCGATCCGGCACGAACCTGGAAGTTGCACGCCTTGCTCGCGCACTTTGCACTGCTACCAGTGCAGCACAGCCACCGCAGGTACCACCGCCTGACAGTTGCGTCTGAAGGGAAGGACGAGTCTCGCTTCGCACAGGAGGACAACTCCGCAAAGCAACTCTGGGGACGACGACTCTCGCACTCGGGATTAGGGTTCACAAAACACACGACGGCAGAAACTATTTTCGGTGTGTTTAACCCTAATGACCGGAGTCATATAAATACTCATGCACGTCCCTAATCCTATTCCCAGTTAGACGCAACACTCGGTTGGTCTCATACACAATACGAGAATAATCCATAAATGAGAAACACTTTCTAATTAGGATTTAAGAAATCCGAATAAGAAACAACAATTAATTACACGAGTAATTAATTACGTAGTTGTATCCTAGTGCAAAAAGAAGACGGAAGACGGAAGACATTCTCCACAATCCACAATCAACAAGCCCAAGCCCGAGCCCGAGCTCGAGCCCGAGCCTGGCCAGGCCAGGCCAGGCGAGGCGAAGCGTGGCGTGGCGCACGCGCGCGCGTGCATGCGTGCATTGTGATGTGGTAACCCCACCCACCAAGGAGGTGAGCATACCTCCTTCCTAGGACTCCTTTGGACACTAGTGCCCCATGTGATCCTACATATGAGGACCACAAAAGTTCTAGGTGTGAGCAATATGGGATAAAACTTCTTTGATATTTGCACTAGAAACAACACTACATTCTCACATGTACTTGTTGCACTACATTGGGCTTAACCCATGCTAAATAAGTGATTACCACAATAGTCTAGCTACATTAATGAGCTGCTACAGTAACTAACTAATAGCTACAGCAGTTACGTAACTAATAACTAACGTAATCATTTATCTAACAATCTCCCACAAAGTCCAATGTGTAGTGTGCTCTACAATTCAGTCCTCCATATTGTGCTTTTAGCAGATACCTTTCGGTTTGAATCAACTTGAGTTATCCAACTGTGACCCTCGTAGGAACTAGGTGAACAAAAGTCTTGAACCTGAACCTTGGGTACAAGAGTATAGGTTGGTAACAACATAATAAAGACATGGTAGAAAAGAAAAACAATGTATTAAGGCCATGCATACAAAATATAAATCATGATTGATAACAGAGAACAACCCAATTCTCCTGTTGCGGCCTACACAACATCAATCACTTAGCTGGAGTCTCCAAGGATGTACTGCTAACATCCTGTCCTAAGACTTGACACCATTAAGAGACTACTCTCTTACTAACTTGCAGTCATGACACTAACATGTTTTCCAGGGAATAGACACACAAATGCGAGAAGCATCAAATAAGATTACATAGTGTCATCTGATTTACCCGACAGCTTGTTATTACCACATTGAACCCAATTTGTGGGATCTCCACTCTTTTGGGTTGGGTTGCTACTGCATGCAAATCTATAGGGGTTTCAGTCCCATTCCCAACCTGGACTTTTCCACTAAAGCGAAAGTAAGACCTTTAGTGAAAGGATCAACTGTATTATCTTTGGTACCGACGTAGTCCACAACCATGACCCCATTAGACACTAACTCCCTTACAGATTTCAATCTGACTTGGATGTGTCTACGCTGTTTTTGATTGTACTTGGAACTCTTTATCTTAGCAATAGTTGTAGTGCTGTCACAGTGAACTGAAATTGCAGGAAGCGACTTCATTACCATAGGTAAACTAGACATAAGTCCATGTAGCCATTCAGCTTCTAATCCATTTTCATCTAAAGCACACAACTCTGCCTCAATAGTGGACCGAGACAATATGGTCTGTTTCTTAGACCTCCAGGAAACAGCTCCTCCTCCCAACAGGAATACATATCCTGAGACACCATTACTCCCAGAATTCACGACAATCCAGCTTGCATCACTATATCCTTCGACTACGGAAGGATGTTTACCATAATGCAGCCCAAGGGAACATGTTCCATTGATATACCTCAGAACTCTGTCAAGAGCTTCCCAATGGGTCTTGTCGGGAAAACTGGTGTATCTACTTAACTTGTTCACAGCAAACGCAATGTCTGGACGTGTACAGTTCATAAGATACATCAAACTTCCGATAATATGAGAGTATCGTAATTGAGACACTGGAACCCCAGTCTCATTCTTCAACAAGGGTTTGGATGAATCATATGGAGTCTTAACAGGTTTACGTGATGTGTACTCAAACCTCTCCAGTATCTTCTCAACATAGTGAGACTGAGAGAGAGTTATACCATCAATAGACCTTATGATTTTAAGCCCTAAAATCACATCAGCGACACCCATATCGTTCATCTCAAACTTGCTACACAAGAATGACTTTGTCTCTTTTACTACTTTCATATCGGAACCAAAAAGCAGGATATCATCGACGTATAAGCATAAAAAAATGAATCCATTATCGAAAACCTTGCAGTAGAGACACTTATCAAATTCATTCGAAATAAAGCCAAACGATGATATCACAGAATCAAACTTTTCATGCCATTGCTTAGGGGCTTGTTTCAAGCCATATAATGACTTAACAAGTTTACAAACTTTGGACTCATTCCCACGACCCACAAATCCCTCAGGTTGTTCCATATATATCTCTTCTTGAAGATCACCGTGTAAGAACGCGGTCTTCACATCCATCTGATGGACATAGAGATTATAAATGGAAGCCAATGCTATAAGCACTCGGATTGTGGTCATGCGGGAAACAGGTGAATAGGTATCAAAATAGTCTATTCCTTCCCTTTGTGTGTAACCCTTAGCAACTAACCTAGCCTTATACTTATTGATTGTCCCGTCCGCATTAAGTTTCTTCTTAAAAATCCATTTGCAACCAACTGCAGAACAACCAGGAGGCAAATCCACCAATTCCCAAGTTCCATTCGAGAGAATTGATTGGATTTCATCATTAACGGCTTCTTTCCAAAACTTAGCTTCTGGAGATTCCATAGCTTGTTTGAAAGTAACAGGATCATCCTCAACATTGTAAGTGAGAAACTCACTTCCAAAGTCCTTTGATGTCCTAGGCTATTTACTTCTCCTTGGTTCAACTATTTCTTTAGAATCATCAGATTCAGAAATAGCTTGTTCTGAGTCACCCCCACATTTGTCATCCTTTCCACGTGCTCGGGAATGGAACCTGTGGTAAATGAATCTTCTTGAGAAACTTCATTGGGCACACCAGTTTTCATAGGAAACACATCCTCAAAGAATGTTGCATCACATAATTCCACAATTGTATTGACCTCAATGCCAGAGATATCTGATTTTACAATCAGGAATCTATAAGCATAACTTGTCTCTACATAACCTAAGAATATGGCATCAACCGTTTTCGGTCCTAATTTCTTCCTTTTGTGTTCAGGGACAAGTACCTTAGCAAGGCACCCCCACACTCGAAGATATTTAAGACTCGGTTTCCTTCCTCTCCATAACTCAAACAGACTACTTTCTGAATGTTTATGGGGAACTCTATTCAGAATATGGCAAACCGTATTCAAAGCTTCCCCCCACATAAAGTTGGGTAATCCAGATGTTTGGAGTAAGGTATTTACCATATCTATTAAGGTTTCGTTTTTATGTTCAGCTATTCCATTTGATTGTGGTGAATAAGGAGCATTTACCTCATGAACTATACCATGTAATTGGAAAAATTCCAAAAACAAATTCGAGTTATACTCTCCTCCCCTATCAGACCTTAATCGCTTAAGTACCTTACCGGTTTGAGTTTCAGCTTCTTTCTTATAAATTTGAAATTTATCCAATGCCTCATCTTTACTTCTAAGTAAATAGACATAACAATATCTACTCGCATCGTCAATAAAAGTTATAAAATAACGCTTTTGGTCTCTCGTAGCAACACCATTAAATTCACAGATATATGTATGAACTAAATCTAAAATTTCCGAATTCCTATTCACAGAATGAAAAGGCTTCCTAGGCAATTTAGCTTGTACACAGATTTCACATTTATTGTTGCTAACTTCAGATTTAGGGATCAAATCTAGATTCATCATACGCTTCATTGAGGCAACATTAACATGTCCCAAACGTGAATGCCATACATCGAATGAAACAAGATTCATGCAAACAGAACTATAATCATTCAAATTTAAAACGGAATTTGAAACAGGTTCAACATGAATCTTAAACAAGTTCTCCACATCACATAAGTACCCCTTGCCAAAAAACAAAGAATCACGAAGGCGTGTAATAATAGCCTTATTACATTTGCAGTCTACTCTATAACCTTCTCTAACTAATAAGACACCACTAAGGATACTGCGTCGAATGGTTGGAACATGTCTGACCCTGTTAAGAGTCAAAACCTTCCCCGAAGGGAACTTCAAGTCCACCCGTCCTTCGCCTTTGACTTCTGCAGAGCTGGAATCGCCCAAAGTCACGGACCGACCTCGAGAGGCCTGATAAGACACAAACAGGGATTTATCAGCACATACATGTACATTAGCCCCAGTGTCAATTATCCAATAAACTGGTTCAAATATAGAGAGAATTTCAGGTTTAATAGACACGTACCCATCATTGAGGTTCAAGGATGTAGTCATCATGTTGACCACAGCCTCCTCAATTGCAGATGCGGTAGCTTTCTTTGCCTTCTTATTAGGACAATCCTTGTTCCAGTGTCCAACTTGTCCACAAGTCCAACAAGGTTTGTTCTTCGGTTTCTTTTGGATCTTTGCCTTGGGTTTATGTGCATTCTTAGATTTCTTATCTTTGGTGTTTTTCGTAGAAGTAAGATTAACAGTTGGATTAGCATCAGTAGGCACCTTGACCCGTTTTTCCTTTAAGTATTCTTCTTGTATATTAATATCCATCATTAATTCATCCATGGTGTGTGTCCTTTTGCGATGCTTCAGAGACATACCAAACAACTCTCATGACTTAGGGAATTTTTCTATGATAGACATAACAACAAATTTCTCAGGCAACACCATCTTGGCATCTGAGAGTTCATGAACTAGGAGTTGTAGATCTTGTGTTTGATCAGAAACTGATTTACCCTCAACCATCTGAAACATAAGAAATTTAGACACGCAGTATTTTTCAACACCCTGATTTTCAGTGCTAAAATTCTTAACTAACAATTCCCATAAAACCTTGGACGTAGTGACTGGCGGCTTTGAGTAAGAGTCATACAGTTTGTTATTTAAACCAAACAGAATCAACCCACGACACGTTTTATCACCCTTCTTCTAATTAGCAATAATGTTTGCATTATCAGGAATTGTGTCATCAGATACAGGTTCAGTTTCAATTAAATACTGATCATATCCCGCAATATTCAGCCAAATTTCCATACGACTCTGCCAACGGGCAAAGTTCGTACCAGTAAATTTTTCAGGCATATTGGTTGTATCAATCCTACATCCCGAATTACCCTGACCGGCAATGTTAATTAACGACAGAAATTGGTTTCTTTAAGACTGTTGTTAATATAGTTTGTTGTCGTTCATGCAACAGCGTCAGGTGCAATATAATTAACAGTGCAGGCAGATCCAAAATAAGATTCGAAGAACAAGCAATGCAGGAGAACAAAATTAAGGGTTAGATTCGCAAACCAGATCGTTCGTTGAGAAATGAACGTGTTACTTAAAGAAGCCAGTGCCCGACAATCCTCGCGGATAGGCATCATTCTCCCAGTCTCGATCCGGCACGAACCTGGAAGTTGCACGCCTTGCTCGGGCACGTCGCACTGCTATTAGTGCATCACAGCCACCGCAGGTACCACCGCCTGACAGCTGCGTCTGAAGGGAAGGACGAGTCTCGCTTCGCACAGGAGGACAACTCCGCAAAGCAACTCTGGGGACGACGACTCTCGCACTCGGGATTAGGGTTCACAAAACACACGGCGACAGAAACTGTTTTCGGTGTGTTTAACCCTAATGACCGGAGTCATATAAATAGTCATGCACGTCCCTAACCCTAATGACGGAACCCGAGCCCGGCCCGGCCCGGCCAGGCGTGGCGTCGCGCGCGCGCGTGCGTGCGTTGTGATGTGATAACCCCACCCACCAAGGAGGTGAGCATACCTCCTTCCTAGGACTCCTTTGGACACTAGTGCCCCATGTGATCCTACATATGAGGACCACAAAAGTTCTAGGTGTGAGCAATATGGGATAAAACTTCTTTGACATTTGCATTAGAAACAACACTACATTCTCACATGTACTTGCTGCACTACATTGAGCTTAACCCATGCTAAATAAGTGATTACCACAATAGTCTAGCTACATTAATGAGCTGCTACAGTAACTAACTAATAGCTACAGCAGTTACCTAACTAATAACTAACTTAATCATTTATCTAACAACTTCTGGGTCGAAGAAGGTCTCCTCCTCATACATTCGGGTCCTCGTCGGAGGGAGGCATGATGGATTATGTTCTCGACTATAAGTTTCCTTCACTCAGCCTCTCTGGTTGGGAGTACTACCAACCCACACGGCGAATTTGAAAACAGGAAATCGAACATGATGAAATTGAACTGTTGATTTGGCTCGATGTAACTGCAATGTCATTATTTAATTTGTTATCCATTTGGTAGTGTGCCTTCTTCACTGGTTCGCTGCTATGCATAAGCAAGTGAAATAGAACTGGAGTATGCAGCAGCACATGCTTTAAGTGGTCAAGGAGAAGGAACCGCGCCTAATTTGAGAGCACTTTCTTTTCCACTTTTTCTGTATAATCTGGGATGGTCGTGTAGCTGATTTTCCGACTACGGATTGCATCTATCTGAAAGCAAACCTAAATAGTTGGAAGCCACGCTGATTTCCAGCTGCATGTGTTCGTTTGATGTCCAATCAAACGGCCCTCTACGAGGTTTCAGGGACATGATTTTGGGTGAGTCGCTACTAGACGGGGACTTTGTTATATCCACAACATAGTCCATGTAATTTTGCCTTCTCATTGTACCAATTGACGACCAGCTTTCGATAGAACTGGGCAGTGATCCTTCGACCAGACAGTTGTTCCTGATCCCACGCAGGATTATGGGGATGCATGGCCTACTATGAATGGATTACTCGGTTGGCGTGATGCTTACTTGAATTCTCCCAACCCATGTTGCTTCCATGGTTCTCTTAACATCAGAAGATTCTGAGCCTCAGTTATCTTTCAGCCTCATCTGCCATTGTCCAGGCCAGGCTGGGATTATCGGCCATGTGAGCGCCTTCTAGCCTTGTCTCCGCGACTGGTAGTTTCACATTGAATCGTGGACTCGCCCAGACATCAACATGTCTTGATGACCTTTCTTCATCAGTCTGACCGAGGTAGGAGTCCATACCTGTGATCGGGAGTCCAGGGAATGGGTAGGAGAGACAGACCACCTGCGAGGATGATACTGTTGGAAAGGGATCCATCCCTAGAGTGAGTTCCGATCCCTTCGAATTGATCCTACATTGGAGCGCGAGGGAGGGACAACTACCTTTGCATTTTGAAACACCACATTTGCCCGACGACGGTCCTGTTTGGGAGACCAGAGAACAAAGGTCGCTAGTTTGCAATTGCTCATTTAATTAAAAATACCAATAATTAGCTTGACATGGTAATTAAGTACTAAATCATTAGAAGGTCAGAAAAATGCAATTAGGCGTGCTTTTGATATCAGATGAATTTTTCTCATTTGTGGACATTTGTTTTGTGAGAACCCGTTACACGAAACGAGATTATTCAAAACATAAAGCACAATCGATCACTAATTAATAACATACCCAAAAATATGAGTAAATTAAAACCAATTTTAATGTCAGTACCAGCTCAGAATTATTTGTATAAGAGCACAATATCTTTCTTATATCCATACTATGCCAAGAATTTGATGCAAATTATTCTACCGTCTTATCCACTACATATATACATAGGAGAACAATATATGTATATGCCACACAACAAATATTAACATACTAATAAAATTTCGATTTATTAGAAACATCATCTAATTTTTTTTCCTACCCGGACCTGAGAGTACATGGACGACTCTAGGACATACTAGACATCTAATCAACTTTTTCAAAGATTCCTTACTATAGCTCCTCTTTGCGGCCACATATTTATTTTCGTCACTTTCAATTACCTAAAAAAATTGACAAACTACAAGAGTGAGACCTATGTCCCAACAAGAGATATAACCTCCAACAACGGGTATTGATTACAACATTTTAAATAGTAGATGACTAAGCAGTTGGAGTATTTAATAATCAATTGAACAGATTGAACAGTTCAAGTATGATAAATAGATTAAGTTAATCTTAGCAACAAGTATGATCTTTAATGAACATATAGATAACAAATAAATCCATTTCTTTGGATAAATATCTACTCAAATATCATCAATTTGCATCTAAAAACAATCATTATCATTATCATTAATCTAAAAATCATCATATTCCTTGCTAACAGCACAAGCAATCCAGTAGCATAAGCAACCCTGATATCATGAATATGTCTACTAACATAACATGACTATCAATATTGGCATCTCAAATAAAGGGAACAAATATATATATATATATATATATATATATATATATATATATATATATATATATATATATATATATATATATATATATATATATATATATCATTCTTAGAACTAACAAAATAGCACAATTAATTGCATAAGCATGATTAGCAGTTTAAGATTTTCTAATTACATATGTATGACTAGCAATATTAACTATAGCTAGAAGCAACATCTTAACCATCAATGTCAATATATTTGACAAAATAAGCATGTTTACTACATGAGAATAACTACAACATAAGCATATCTATTATCTCTTATTGTACTATACATGGTCTCAGTGAAAAGAAAACAAACAAGGATTATCATCCAATATGAAGAGTTGTGTATAACCCTAAACAATCATGCTACACAATTATCTTACATCTTCTATTATGCCATGAGGAATTTAAGGATACCACTCAAAATCCAACTGACCACTGCTAAGTCAAGATCAGTACCATACAAGATCTAGGAAGAGCCAGACTCCTAAGATATTATTCGCCCCCAGTTAGTACATGTCTGCCACAATGACACATAAGTCAAGATGCTAACAACCTAGTCCATCCTTGGTACAGGTCACAACACTAGCAAAATGAGGTGGGTATTCATACCCTACCATCTGAGGTACAATCACAGTTGTCCTCCAATCTAGTCACATATATAATCCCCAAGACACGACTACAACTGTTTTCAAACTAAGGACTAGGTATGACCGCAATCATCCTACCTAAATACTTGAATTCAAGATGACAAGCACCCGACATACTCATCTGTATGCGCTCTGAGTTTCCCTTAGGAATACTTGTTTAACCATCTGAACAACTCTGATACGCAGATGGATCTATGACACAGGGCACTACATATTAGAGTTTTACTTGTTTAGTTATGCCAATTGGGTGAATTAAGGATGCATCAAATAAGTGGACATACATACCCTAATTCACTTCTAGAAAATATATAATATCACAACTTTAAAAGATATAAAACGTGTGAAACATAATTTCTCATCTCATCATCACATGGTACTATTCACTTACCATTCATGAGGCTACACTAGTCATCATACTATCACAAGATATAAATCCTTTTCACAATATTACAGGGTATCAACTCTTATCAACACAAGAGGATTACACCTCATTATGGGCTCAACCATGCCCAAAGGTCATTAAGACCATCATACTATCACATGATATAAAATCCTTTTCAGAATATAACAGGGTATCAACCCTTATCAACACAAGAGGATTACTACTCATTTAGGGCTCAGCCATACCCAAAGGTCATTAAGACGATCATACTGTTTCATTCAAGATCATCATAATTTTTGGATGCCTTATAAAAGGCTAAACAACATCACTTACATATAATATACTAGATCAACACAATATTGCATTAATGAGGTAGGAGATATTCATAAACAATCATTACAGGGTTATATTAACATCATGAACATTCCTTTATTACATCAACATGCAAATAATCTACATATGATTAACCCTCATTATATTTATAATGCACATGTTTAGCATAAGAAAGTATCAACCATGTATCTATGATAACCACCAATTAACATGTCAATGTTATGATCATATTAAGGAGGTTATTCCACCATCATTCCATCATATAAAAATTTAAAACATGAATACTTATCTTTATCTATTTGCATTAGAGTTAGGTTCACAAGATAAATTATATTTACGATACTAATCACCACTCATACCCAAACCCTAACTCACGACATCCACATTGGATCATGGATCCATAACGTGAAACATCACCATAACATTCCATACCATTCTCAAGTATGATCCCACACATAAATCAAGGTGTAACCATCGGGTTATAGCATACTTGGGTTTCAACAACATTAACAAGGTACTCCATGATTATATTAGTCATTCAAGGACTATTCATACCCAATTACCATCATTTAGTTATATGAAAGCTAGGTATAACAAGCTATATCTCATTAGGGTTACATAGAAACACAATATGGTTATCATCCCTTATATTCATATGAGTGAATATGCAAGACAAACTTATTAAGGTTAACCCTCCATTTGTTCCTTCATCATTCAACCCATATCAGCATACCAGAATGTCACCCAGAACAATTGGATGTTTAAGAGGTAAGACCATTGGTTGTTTACATAAGTAAACACCTTGAATGAATCATATATGATTTTATTGAGTTGTGATCTATAAAACACACCATTTAACCCTAGACATCCTTTGGTTAACAACAATAAGGATCTGTTGAGAGTATGGTAAAACCCACATTCGACTGATCATTTAAAACAAGTCATCCATTGTCAACAAGTAAGATCCTTAAGTTGATCATATAAAGGAAACTATCTAAATCTCATTATTAGGACCAACATTTTACAATATCCATCATGATCCTTAAGTTATCATGAACACAATGCCATAAGGTTTATGCAATGGTACCATCATCGGGTCATGGGTTTATAGAAGAAATCAACGTTAAACACTCAAATTTACCATTGGTTGAAAGGTGCTTAGCACCATAGGTTGTCAAACCAACCTGATCCAAGTCATATTATACCTTAATAATAATGTACACATGATCACAAGTTCAACTAGAACTAAAATCAAAGTAGGGAACATTACAAAAATCAAAATCCAAGTTAAGCATAGTTTTTTAGTGCATGAATCATCATTTTCAAGTAAGAACATGAGCTACCAAGCTTATGGTAAGCAATAAACGTGGAGAAACTTATAAAACTTGTCTCTAATGAGAAGATAAACTCCCACACATAAGATAACATGAGAAGGTAGGGTAGAAAATTTGATCATAAACTGTGAACTCGTCCATCTAGCACCTCTTTATATAAAATGAGCAAACCCTAAGCATAAGGAGCAAGAAATGTAGGGTTTTAGAGATTTAGAGCAATTTCTACCATGAAAAAATATTGTTCCAACCTGTATAAAGGTAGGAGGAAGGATAAAAAAGAAATAAATGGAGAAAAGAAGGAGATTCTTACTCTATTAGGTCAAGATCACTAGAAGGAAGCTTTTTTAACCAAAAAAGGAAGTCAATTGCAACCCTAGATTCCTTTTCCAAGAAGCTCCCCTCTTTCTTCTTCCTTGGAAAGTAAATTTGTAGAATCATATAGGGAGGATGAGGTTTGTATGAGTAAAGTGGTGGATAGAAAATGGCTCGTTCTGGTGCTTAGGGATAAGTATATGAAACTTTAAGAGAAAGAAAAAGAAAAAGTTGAAGTTCTAGTATCTTTCCAATTGTCAATGGCCTTAAACTATTAAGAATATACAAGAAAATATACAATAAGATCCCCCAGCATCCATAGATACATGGATATCCCTCGTTTCTTGAATTTTCAAGCAAAACAAATAATTCACTAGTTGATAGCTACTAAAGGTAGCTCATCCATGAAGGGGCAAACCCTAAAATACCCTTAGTGAAAACACCATCAAAACAAGGTTTTAATGGGTGTCCCATGGCTCAAAAAGCTCAATAATGATGAGAAGGAACATAATTCAAGTGGTAAATTGTAAAGAAAACCTCTCAATTGGGTAAATTACAAAAAGGCCCAAAATGTGCATAAATTGCATAACTTGCTCAAACAGTGTCCAAATTGGACCAAATTTGAAATCTAAGCATGTATTATGATTCCAAAAAATATCAAAAGGTTATATTAGATTTTTAATAATTTATTTATTTAATCAATCATATTCAATTCATTAAGCAAGTTTAGGGGTCTTACAACTATAAACCCCTAATAGGTATTTTGCCCTCAAAATCCAAGGTAAAAAAAGATGGGTATTTCCTTTATACCTCATCCTATTTCTAAGGACCCTGACCTCCATTTAGGGTTTACCCTATTTACTTTGCTTAACCCTGATGCTTTGTTTCTTGATAATCACCTTTGGTGGTGACTGGGGTTTGTTGGTGCTTTGTTGAGAGTTGGAGGTGCTACTTGCAATTTACCAAAGTTTAGGGTTTGTGGGCAAGTTTGCCACCTTGTGAGGTGTTCCTCCTTCTCATTGCTTCCTCTAGTGTTGAGTGGAAGGTTTGGGCCCGTTGCTTGAGTTCCTTTGGGCTTGGTTGAGCTTGTTGGGCCTTGTAGTGCCTTGCCTTTGCTTGGTTGAACCTTGTGTCAGGCATGATGGTGCTTGTGTCGCCCAAGCTGTGTCGCCCAGGGTTGTGTCGCCCATGGTGATGGTGTATCATCCAAGTGTGTCGCCCATGAACCTTTGACCATCTTTGACCCCGTTTGTGTCACCACTAGTGGACACTTGGTGCTTGATGCTTGCATGTGGCAATGGACTTGGATATGTGTCTAAGACATGTTAGAGTGATGGAAATGCTCATGGACAAGTGTCCCTAGGTGGGTGACACCTTGCTTTTCTTTGCTTTGGTTTCTCCTCCATCCCCTTCTATATATTCATTTCCTTTCCCTTGCTAAGGATCCCTTTAGTTCCTTAGTCTTCCTCTCCTTGGTACACGACACACTCTCTTCCTTTGCAAGCTTTGTGGCCGATCCTTCTTAGAGTCTCCTTCTTCCTCTAGTGGTGGCCGAACCCTAGAGTGCTTGTCTCTCCTTCTTGTGGTGGTGTGTGGAGATTGGAGCTAGGAGCTTGGATCTTGCTTAAGGCGGGTTACATAACTCCTAACCCTAACTACACTACCTTCTTTTATGTTCTTATATGTTGCTAGTTTAGTTTCTTGCTTATTTTCTCCTTGTTGGCCGAACCTATGTTCTAAGGTTTCTTGGTGAGAACTACTCCCTTCTCACCTAGGTCATGTGGAGTGAGCTTGAGTGCTAGTATCATGAGCAACACTCCTCTCTCGTTTAAGTTGAGAGGTGATCTTGTGTTCTAGTAGCTTAAGCAACACCCTCCTCTCACCATGGACTTGAAGGGTGAGATTTGTGGTAGTTGTGAAACCTTATTAGGGTTGCCCCTTGTGTTGCCCGATTGATGATAAGAAGCTTGGAAAGACCCCTCTCTCTTGGTTGTTGAGAGGTGAGTCATCTTCTTGATCCATTAGGGTTTTGGTGCTCTTGTGATTGGGGTTGGTGACGACCTTGTGGAAGTTGCTTCTTGGCCGTTATGACCTCGAGGTCTATTCCACCCGATATCCCTCTTGACTTAGAGTCTTGGACGACACATCTTGTGGTTGTGACGGGCATCACCTTTGGTTCCTGTTTTGTGGGCGTCGGGCATCACACCCAGATGAGCAACATGCCCGATACACATAGTCTTGGGATGGTTTGATGTCGGTGTGCGAAGCTTGTTGCCTAGTTGGTAAGTGTTGTGTCGGGCGTCAGGCTGCTGGACGCTGACCCTTGTGTGTTGGGCGTCACACCTTAGTTTCATGGGTTGGCTGATAGCTTGTGGTGCGCTGCACATTATGCCTTGCAACACGTCGTTGCCCGTTATCCCTTGGGCTGGGTTGCACACCCTGGATGCCCGTTACTAGTGAGTTGCCCGACACAGCGTTGTGCAACACAGTGTTGCCCGACAGAGGTGCCCGATACATAGGTTTCACGTTAGGCTTGTGCACGTTATGTTTTGGGTCTCTATTACACGTTACATCTCGAGTTGTTATTCGACACTCTTACTTGATGTTTGGCCGTTATGAGACTGGTTTTGCTTTACCGTTATAGGGTTGTAGTGGTTGGGCGATGTGGGAAAACACCCTTCCAGATACCACCTCTAGTGAGGGTGCCCTACCCATAACACTTCTTGCGAGGGTAGTGGGCACTTCTAGTGAGGGTTTTGATCCTCATATAAAACATTTATACTAGATTGTATTTCATGCGGTCATGTTTGGGTTTATATTGGTGATATTTGATATGCTTATGATGACTAAGTTGGTAGCTCACATCTATGAAGCTTGACATAATATTACATCTTCTCATATTCAACTTGAACCCCCTGTATAATGCTAAGAAAATGGTGAGCATGTAATATGGTTTGATTAATGATGTAACATATGCTTATGATCACAAGTTGAGGCATGATTGATACAACATATAAGCACCGTGTCACCCTATGTTGATAATATGAACTTATAAGCTATTCATAATGATTATGCATACTAACCATGCAGGTCTCATACATAGGCATAGCTAGCAAAAATGGCTATGAGATATATATATGTTGAGTAACTCTATTGTGATGGTTACTATTGCTAATGAGATAACCTGTATGATGTATTTGACTAAAGTTCTTGGGATTGTTGTCCCATGTTGAAGATGTAAGCCTTGAGAGGCAGTGGCATTAAGTGATGAGGGATTGAGATCCCATGGTAATGTGATGATCCTTGAGATGGATCTGGATGATTGGCAAAAGGCCAAGTGATGACATGTAATGTTGGATCCTTGTGATGGATCAGGATGGTGTTGATAACAATGAAAGCATACTGTTGAGTTTCATAATGTTTATTTCTGTTATAGTTTGCATGTTATATAACTTGGTTGAATCTTTCAATCCATATAAAAGATACTAATTATTCATAGTGGAATATATCATGTAGTTGCCCTGGCCATAGATCCATCATCGTCAGGAGCTGGTGATGGTGAAACAGGTTCTCCTGTGGGTTAAACTGGAGCGCATATTATTGAATATGCGAGGTTTCTCCTAGCCTAAAATAGAGAGGGAATCGAGTGCAGCGACGGTTGTAGACTCGGAATATGTGACGAGCATGGTGAGCAGGCCCATGACTAAGGATGTGTGATATAGGAGCATGAATGCGTTCATGGCTCAGAGCACGGTGAACAGGCCCTTGGCTCACTAGCATCGAGACCTGTACCGAGGCGGGCTAGAGGAAGGGTAGCCTATGGAGATGACCCTGTGGCTGAGGCCACTTAAGAATGAGACTGTGGTCCTACTTTCGTTCTCGTGTACTGGCCACGAGGTGGGAGGTCATGGAGTCTGGCTCTTCCATTGACCTTGTATGGCATCGACTCTGGGTTTCACAATCGTCAGTTAGATTTGAGTGGTACAACTCACTTCCTCAGGGAATAATAATACATAATCCAGTCGTATTGTATTTACTGCTTAAGGCAAAACACAGAACATTGGTTGAGGCCTTGTTTGAGTAGTTAATATTGCTACAACTTGTGGTTACTTATATGTTCCTCATGTTATAAGATCTTGTAAATCTTATATTGTTAATCATGTTCCATAAAGAAATACTTGAGTATATGCCTTCCGTACTTCTTGGTAAGCTTGATGGTATGAATAGCCTTACCTTATAAACTGCTCTTGTTATACTTCTTATCAGTTATCAGCTGTTGTTGATTTATCTTTCTGAGGTTTTATGTTTCGGCGGGGAGTTATATTTCTCACTAGGAATGTGTGTCTCACCCCGCTGGTTTACACCCTTTTTAGGTGTTCGAGCTAGACATGGTGGTGGTCGCAGAGTTGCGGCCGAGCAGCAAGACGAGCAGTAGAAGGCAAGCGATGGATATGCTACTATCTTGGTTGTTTTGTAGTAGAGTCTTAGAGTCATCCCTGTACTCTCAGGTCCTTGGAGGTGTCTTGACATTGTTTCACGATGTATAACTGTTGATGTTTTATATATCCTTCTGCTGGCCGGATGTGGCCGTTATGTATGTATAAACATGTGATGAACTCATGTGATGTTTAGACCGTTGTTCCTCTAACCTGTGGACACGAATCAAGGCTTGTATATGCTGATATAACCTGTTTTCTTGTAGGATGAGGACTTAAATGTAATAGTTTCTCAGTTTATCTTCTTTCCGCAATCAGTTTTAATTAACCCGTGTTTTGGTAATCTGTGGTTATGGTGATTTCCGCACATTTTCGTGTAACACCTCGCTGTCTGTGTGATAGAGGGATGTGTTGTTACACTATTACCTTTAAATGGTTACTTATATATCATGGTGATGTCACATCATTCATACATATCTCATCTTGGGTCAGTACAAAAACCCCCACATAAGAAGACATTTGCAAAAATGAAACATAGAAACTTGTTGTGTCATCTTTACAACTCTAGTAGTAATGTTCAACTTTCAATTCTAGCTATCATCCAAAAATTATATCTATTGTATTAGCACATTACTCAAAAGTCGTACTTGCAAGCTTTTTACCAATAATGTCATGTGTCCCATACAATTCCTTGAAGCATAAAAAAGGCAATGTATCCATCCTTTTTTTTCTAGATATACTGACATTGGAACACTTGTCAGTTTTTTTTCAGCATCAAAAGAAATGTTGACGTTGGCATTTGTCATTCCATACAAGGAAACATCATTGCTAGTCAACCTTGTTAGGGGTGAAACAACAACACTATCTTCACCTTACAAATAATTATACAACCTACTTAGAATACATATCATGATCCTATAAAGACATTTAATCAACCCCATCTCACTCTTGTTCAGCTTTTCTCATAGCTATTGTTGGTTTGGCAACCCTATGGTTTTTGAATAAATATTGATTATATTTTTGACTGTATTTGAAGTACTTTGGCATGTCATCATTCAAAGTTTGATATAACTTGTATGACAAGACCAGAACACTCCATTCTACCTATTCATAAATTCTATTTGTACATTGGTTAGTCTAAAGGACATAATTCTAAACCTATCATGGTCATGTAACTTATATCACCCATTCTAACACTTATGTCTAAAGGATATTTTATCTTAAAGAAACACAATAGAACATGTCTACTGATCAACAAACTATCTATCCTTGATAGTAGTCTTTCCCAACTATCACCGAACCATACACAATTTTATAGAATCACTTTTGTTTTTCCTTCCAAATAACATTTAGAGGGTCATCATCAACTCTCTCTCTCTCTTTCTCTCTCTCTCTCTAAGGGAGAGGAATACTAGTAATGTTCATTTAATAAACATCTCCAACCTTCACATACTCCCCATACTATTGATGCATCTTGGATACTAGTATTCATTACCTTGGTATCCACCTCATGTGTTGTAAGGAACTCCCATCCTTATCTCATCTACTTTTACCAACATAATCAAATCTCAAGACATATAAGAGGAGTCTTCCTAATTATTGGAAGGATCAAAAGCAAACTCATAACAAAATTTATGATCTTGGAACCATAGTCCAAACAATCTTATGTGATAATAAGCTATCCAATACAAAGTGAAACTGATCCACTTGAAAGGTGAGCCCTAGAAAGGAAAGACACAAAGGGAAACAAACTTCCCACATCATCGCAACATTGTTCAAGGGTCACTAGTAAAAAGGTAACCAATTCTATTTCATTATGCAAGTTACATTTTCTTATGTATTATTTTACCCATTTCATTTTGGGTTCCTTGCCATTATCAATGGAATCATCATTATTAACATATCACATTACTCCTTATTTGATGATTATTTATCACACTTGGGTATGTCCTCTTATTTTATTATATTTTTCAACCACTCATCAATAGGTAAATCGTCATATTCCACATTTTCTTTATTAAACATGGATCCCCTGCCTTAATTTCTTTCAAATGCCATGTTTATTTTACATTAACATTTTCTTACACTCATTGTTTGGTCTGAGATTAACTCTGGTTCCACCTTATTCCTTTGGCATTCATCTCATTTATCTTCTCATTTTTTACTTATCATTGGAGTTCTCTCCATTTTATGTGAATTTCATACCTTGAATCACTTTATAAGCATAAACTTATCTATCTTTTACTTTATTATCTTCTTGAATCACATCTTCAAGAACTCCTCTTTTCATTATTTTGTATTTAGATTTAGATTTCATGGTGTTGTATCTTACTCTTAAAGTTACCAAACATTCATGTTTTGATAGATAATGATGTAATTCTCATCTTCTATAAGGTAGGATTGAGATATTTACATCATGATGTCTTATTTGTTATGCTCTTTAGATTGTCTCAAAATGACTACTTGATCATAGTAACAAAAAATATAACAATCTAAGAGTTCCATACTTACCTTCTCTTCAATAATTGAATACTTGACCAGGGCATCCAAGTACTGAGATTAGGCAGTATGCACCATATTTTATGTCATATTCCAAATTTTGACATCATCCTAGTCCTATGTCCTAGTGTCCCTGTAGACTCAGTGAACCTAAAGCTCTGATACCAACTTGTGAGAACCCCTTACACTAAATGAAATTACTCAAAAAATAAAACACAATCGATAACTAATTAATCACGTCCCTAAAAATATGGGTAAACTAAAACTGATTTCAATGTCAGCACCAGCACAGAAACATTTTCATAAGAGCCCAACATCTTTCTTATATCCATTCTATGAAAAGAATTTGATACATATATATACAGAGGAGAACAATATTTTCATATGCCACACAAAAAACATTAACATGCTAACAAAATTTCGATTCGTTTGAAACACCATATACAAACTTTTCCTGGCTGGACCCGAGAGTACATGGATGATTGTAGGACACACTAGACATATAATCAACTTTCTCAAAGATTCATTACTATAGCTCCTCTTTGCTGCCACAATTTTGTTTTTGTCACTTCCGATTACCTAAAAAAATGTGGCGAACCACAAAGGTGAGACCCATGTCTTAGCAAGAGATATAACCTACAACAACACTTATTGATTAAAACATTTTAAACAGTAGATGACTAAGTAGTTGGAGTATTTAATAATCAATTAAACAGATTGAAGAGTTCAAGTATGCTAAAAAATTAAGCAATTCATCTTAGCAACAAGTATGATCATCAATGCATATATAGATAACAAATAAATCCATTTCTTTGGATAAATATCTACAGAAATATCATCAAATTATATCTGATAACAATCATTATCATTAATATAACTATCATCATATTCCTTGCTAACAACACAAGCAATCTAGTAGCATATGCAACCCTGACATCATGAATATGTCTAGTAATATAACATGGCTATCAATATTGGCATCTCAAATAAAGGGAACATATATATATCATACGTAGAAAAACAACATATCACAATTAATTGCATAAGCATGATTAGCATTTTAAGCATTTCTAATTACATAGGCATGGGTAGCAATATTAAATATAGCTAGAATCAACATCTTATTCATAAATGTTAATATATTTGACAACATTAGCATGTTTACACCATGAACATAACTACAACATAAGCATATCTATTATCTCTTATTGTACTATACATGATCTCAGTGAAAAGAAAGCAAACAAGGGTCATCGTCCAATATGAAGCATTGTGTATAACCCTAAATAGATATGCTACACAACTGTCTTACATCTTTTATTATGCCCTGAGGAATTTGTGGATACTACTCAAAATCCGACTAACCACTGCTAAGTCAAAATCAGTACCATACAAGATCTAGGAAGAGCCAGACTACTGAGATCTACTCCACCCCCAGTCAGTATGGGTCCGCCATGGTGACACATAAGGTCAAGCCGCTAACAAACTAGTCCATCCTTGGTACAGGTCACGACACTAGTGAAATGAGGTGGGTATGCATACCCTACCATCCGAGGTACAACAACAGTTGTCATCTAATCTCATCACATATATAATAACCAAGACATTACCGCAACCATTCTCAAACTAAGTGCTAGGTATGACCATAGTCATCCCCCCTAAACACTTGAATTTAGGATGAAAAGCACCCTGCATACTCATTAGTATGTTCTCCATGTTTCCCTATGGAATACTTGTTTCACTATCTGGCAAGTTTTGACACTCAGATGGATCTATGGTACACGAAACTACATGATTAGATTTTCACTTGGTTATTAATGCCAATTGGTTGAATTACTACTGTATCAAACAAGTGGACATAGAAACCCTAATTCACTTCTAGCAAGCATATAAATATCACAACTTCAAAAGATCTAAAACGTGTGAAACATAATTTCTCATCTCATCATCACACGAGACTATTCACTTACCATTCATGAGGCTACACTAGTTATCATACTATCACAAGATATTAATCCTTTTCACAATCACAAGGTATCAACGCTTATCAACACAAGGGGATTACACCTCATTCAGGGCTCAACCAAGCCTAAAGGTCATTAAGACCATCATACTATCACAGGATATAAAATGCTTTTCACAATATCACATGGTATCAACCCTTATCAACACGAACATTACACCTCATTTAGGGCTCAACCATGCCCAAAGGTCACTAAGACCATCATACTATTCCCTGTAGGATCATCATTATCTTTGCATGCCTTATAACAAGGCTCAATAACATCAATTACATATAATACACCAGATCAACACAATATTGCATTAATGAGCAAGGAGATATTCATAAACAATCATAGCAGGGTTATATTAACATCAGGATAATTCCTTTATTACATCAACATATAAGGAATCTAGATATGATTAACCCTCATCATATTCATAATGCACACGTTGAGCATAAGAATGTATCAACCATGTGGCTATGATAACAACCAATTAACATATCAAGGTCGAGATCATATTAATGAGGTTATTCCACCATCATTCCATCATATAAGAATGTTAAACATGAATGCTCATCTTTATCTATTTGCATTAGAGTTAGGCTCCCAAGATAAATTGTATTAATGTTACTAATCAATACTCATACCCAAACTCTAACTCATGAAATCCCCATTGGATCATGGATGCATAAGGTGAAGCGTCACCATCACATTCCATACCATTCTAAAGTATGAACCCACACATAAATCAAGGTGCAACCATCATGTTATAGCATTCTAGGGTTTCAACAACAGTAACATAGTACTCCATGATTGTATTAGTTATTCAAGGACTATTCATACCCAATTACCATTATATAAATATATTAAAGTGAGGTATAACAAGATATACCTCATTAGGGTTATATATCAACACAATATGGTTATAATCCCTTCTATTCATATGAGTGGATAGGTAAGAGTACCTTATTAATGGTAACCCTCCATTTGTTCCATCATCATTCAACCTATATCACCATACCACAATGTCACCCAGAACCATTGGATGTTTGAAAGGTAAGAAAATAGGTTGTTTACATAAGTAAACACCTTGAATGAATCATATATGATGTTATTGATTTATGATCTATAAAAGTCACCATTTAACCCTAGACATCCTTTGGTTAACAACAATAAGGGTTTTGTTGAGAGTTGGGTAAAACCCATGATCGAATGTTCATTTAATTGAAGCCATCCATTATCAACAAGTAAGCTCCGTAAAGCCATATAAATCACATTATCAGGAGTAACATATTATATTATCCATCATTCCACTTTATTAGAGGAATAAACATTATATCTTGACCATTAGGTCAAGTTCATATGTTAAAACCATCAATTACAGTATAGATCCTACCATTGCATCTAGTGACCCAAGAAACCATTGGTTTAAGGCTTAATTGATGCTACAAGTACAATTCTTAACTCAAAATAGGTTGTAGAAACCTGATCCACAATCATTAGTGACTATTAAATCACTATAGGTTGTTAGATCAACACTATATTCATTAATTGATAGCAAATATTAAGCTAATGTCATCATTGATTGATAACATCAATAGGGTACTTAATGGTTGATCATTAAACTGCTAATTGATCCAAAACCTGACCTAAGGGGGTGACCATAAGTTTTCACCATCATATTACACCTTTGATATCGATCATCAGTTATTATGAAGACAACACCATAGGGTTGTTGCAATGGTACCATCACCGGGTCATGGGTTTATAGAAGACATAAGCTTTAAACCCTAAAATTGACCATTGGTTGATAGGTTCTTAGCACCATAGGTTGTCAAACCAACCTGATACAATTCATATTTTACCTTAAGAATAACTTAAAAATGATCACTGGTTCATCTAGAACTGAAATTAGAATAGGGAATATTATAAAAATTGAAATCCAAGTCAATCATAGCTTTTTAATGCATGAATCATCATTTTCAAGCAAGAACATGAGATAGCAAGCTTATGGTAAGCAATAAACATGGGGAAACTTATAAAACATACCTATAATGAGAAGATAAACTCCCACACATAATAAAACACGAGTAGGTAGGGTATAAAATCCAATCATAAGTTGTGAACTCGTCCATCTAGCAACTCCCTTCATCAAATGAGCACACCCTTAGCATGAGGAGCAAGAAAGGTAGTGTTTTAGAGCTTTAGAGCAATTTCTAGCATGGAACAACATGGTTCTGACCTGGAGAAAGGTAGGAGCAAGAATAACAAAGAAATAAATGGAGGAATGAATGGGATTCTTACTCTTTTAGGTCAAGATCACTAGAAGGAAGCTTTTTCAAACCAAAAAATGAAGTTAATTGCAACCCTAACTTCTTTTTCGAAGAAGCTCCCCTCTTTCTTCTTCCTTGGATAGGAAATTCACAGAAGCACAGAGGGGGGAGGAGCTTTGTAGAAGGAGGGAATTGGTGGAGAGAAAATGGCTCTTTGGTGCTTAGGGATAAGTATATGAAACTTTAAGATAAAGAAAAAGAAAAAGTTGAAGTTCTAGTATCTTTCCAAGTGTCCATGGCCTTAAACTATTAAGAATATACAAGAACATACATAAGCAGCCCCCCCAAGCTGACAATAGAGACATGCTTATCCCTCTATTCTTAATTTCCAAGAAAAATAAATAACTCACTAGTTGATAGCTACTAAAGGTAGTTGATCCATGAAGGGGTAAACCCTAAAGTATCCTTGGAGAAAATACCTTTAAACCAAGGTTTAAATGGGATCCCCATGGCTCAACAAGCTGAATAATGATGTGTGAATATCCAAGGAACATAATTCAAGTGATAAGTTGCAAAGAAAACCTATCAATTGGTTAAATTGTATAAAAGTCCAAAACTTACCTAAAATTGCATAACTTGCTCAAACAATGTCCAAATTGGACCAAATTTGAAACCTAAGCGTGTATCATGATTTCAAAGAATATAAAAAGGTTATATTAGAGAGTTTTAATAATTAAATTATAATAATTAAGCTTATTCAACCCATAAAGCAAGTTTAGGGGTTCTAGGTTTTCAGGGAGAGTTATTTTACTAGTTAATTATTGCATGAGATGTAATATTAACTCTATGTACAATTTTCTACATAAGTGGTGTTAACCCTAGTTCAGATCTATGTGTTCTATTACTTGACTTGAATAAGACTGGTGGTATGTGCTCCTCCCTCTTTAAACTCGGCATTAATATGACTAAACTTTCCCATAATGAGACAACTCGGTAAAGAATTGTGTTACTAAAATATTGATTCCCAAAACTTTGGGTACAAGAGACTGTGCCCCATAACAACCCTGGATAAAACATCCAGACAACAAGATAAACTATCTGAACTAAGCTACTAAAAAGTAACTATCTACCTAACAATAGAAGGGGACAGTCCCACATTACAAACTTAGAGGTAACCAGATATACAAAATAGACCATTCAACAACAACTCATAATGACATTGGCAATAAATCCATCCTCTGAAAGTATGCCAGCATGAACAGCCAGAATCATCAGTTCAGCATCCAGGATACCTGAGAAGCAGCATGGTATGAAGCCTCACCACTATCATCTAGATCACACATTTCTAGCAAGCAACAAAATCAACCAAAAAAGCATGCAACACATTGGTCCTTTAGCACAGACTAACTCAGCTAGTTGATCATTCACACACTGGCATTAAAAACATACTTTTGAAAGGCTGTGGACTAACCAACCAACAAGAGACACTCTGAACCAGAGAAACCAAAGTCCAAAGACCATCTGATCAATCCTTTTGCTATACCAGAAACCAGAAAACGATCCCCAGCAGACTGAGCAATCATAAAGAAGAACCCCTGAGGGAGGCTCATAAAAACATAGGACCCAGATAACTGACTACTCGCACACTAACAATAAGGTTGTTTCCTGATGTTGTGAGGACTGGTCAGCAACCTGAGAGCAGTGTGAACCTCTGACCCCAACTCTAAGATTACAACTGATAACTCCATAAGTCCAGCACGAGACCATCAACAACATAAGAATAGGAAAGGGATAAAAGTAACAACTCAACCCCCGTCCCTCTTCATTTATGTTGATCCACAACAGCAGGGACAACAGGGGGGAACCCTATCACCCTTTCCCCAGCAACTGACTTCTTGTGAAGAGGCTATACGACAAACACCTTAAGGGTGTCCTCGGAGAAGCAACTGGACAAACACCAACTTCAGTAACCAGCCACACCTGCCGCCAATCCTGAGCATGCCCATCGTGGATGCCAGCAGTAGGAGAGCATACGCCAGAGAGCATACGCCAAGCCTGATCACCATCCATCACCAACAGCAACCCAGAGGCATGCGCCAGAGAGCATCTCCATGCAAAAGGATAAGGTCAGTGATGGAGACCACACTGCCAGGAAGGTTAGAGGAGCTCGTCACCCACCTAGGAAGACATCAACCCCATGATTGCCAAAGAGGGAGCCGACCGAAATCGTGGCAAGTCATCATCCTGAGCAAGCCAGGTTTGCCCGGGGAAGGGAAGAGGAGTTGCTAGAGAAGAAAGGGTAAGACACCCTACCTTCCTCATCTTGATGAGGCAACACGCAGAGCCCGCAGGTCTGGGACAGATTGGCCGCTCGCCATGTATCACCCTTGAACAGAATGGCATCGACAACGTCGAAATCACCGAGACACTACCCAGATCCGATCACACTAGCGGTGCCTATCATCGCCCTACCAACCCAGATCTTCCGAGGAGACGCCAGTGAATTTGAAGGCACCCTATCTTCAGAGGTCCTCCGCAGCCTTCACACAGAGCACCACCAAGCCGTTGGAGGCCAGGGGGAGGGACACGCATAGGCGGCGTGCCCTCCCCCCAGCGACAGCCACTGAGTGAAAGTTAGAGAGAAGGCAGAGCGGAGCAGAGACCCTAGCATAATGAGACAACTCATGGAGTACTTACTCTTATTCCACCACATTTTGAAATATTATATCCTCCCAATTGAAAATTAATGTTACTCTTCTAAAATTATTGTTACCATTTTTAATTAGGATAGTGGCCACACCTTCTATACAAGTTGAATCATGCCACATATGTTTGTCAATTAAAGCATATTGCATGTTCTATAATTTTACTAGATAACTATCATAAAGGCCTATGCCTAACCATTAAGGTTTCCTTTTCTTCCATGGGTGTGCTTTTTGACCCTTATATATAGAGGCATGCTTTTATTCCCATCTTATATTGGCCAATGACTCAGTGGTGTTTCGTCGTGCTATAGTTACTTCAACGTGTTATAAATGATTGATTATGGCAAGAGTTATGGTTTTTTACTTGTACTTCCTCATTCATTTGGAAATTCATTCTCTTAATCTTATTTGAAACTTACCTATCTTTAGTGGCCCTTTTTTATTGGAACATTTTACTTTACTTCTGAAACAACTAATGCCCTAGTTAATCTTCTGACTTATATACACATTTAACTGATTCATAGTTCTTTACCTTCCATCCTGGGTGATGTTCCATACCATGAAGGTGAACATCATCCCATAGACTTCCTTGGTGAGGGACAAGAGATAGTGGGTCCCTAACTTGAGAAGGTCATGCAATAGTAGTTTGAGCCTTCTGAGATGGCTAGGTTTCCCACTACAAATGATCCACTTAGTTATAACTCTATTCCATACCTTGTTGACCATGTGATCTTTTGTTGTAACTGTTTTTGAGATGTAATGACTTAGTTACTTCTGCTTCTATACTTTAATATACTATTGATGATCCAACCATTTTAGAATATTTTAGCACCCCAATTATTGATATAATGTGATTGAAATTATGGGATATGCTTAATTTTTTCAAACTAATAGTAGGGAGCGGTCCCAATGGGATGCTCTCCTTACAGATGGTATTAGAGCATAGAAATCATCACTTAAGCATCTGAAAACCCTTATGCTAGATTTCTTACCCTCGTTATCCCCTTTTTAAGACCAACTTGTCCATAGGGATGTACGATGAATCATACTGATTCTTCAAAAATGATGATGGCCACATCACATTTCCAAACCCTTAGTTTGACATGCCCCATATGGAGCCTCCCTTGGTGACCCCAAATGCACAAGCTAACCTTGGGACTCAATTAGTGGTCACCTAAATTACTCTTGTCTTAGAATTTCAGCTTCGCCAACCTTCACTCTAGAGAAAGAGTTGCCCTTCTTGCTCTAACTTGTGTCTACTTTTGTGATTGGGTTGGTAAATGTCACCTCTTATCCAACCAATTCTATGGAGTACTCTCTCACTGAGTTCTTAAGATGGAACTGCCCTATTTCAATGGTGAAGGGGCGATTGAGATGGTAGATGAGCTAATGATTGGGTCTTACCCATTGATCACACCTTTAAGGGTATAACATGCCCTCCTTAGTAGAAAGTTTTCTTTACTACTTATGTTCTGAGTGGACCATCTTGAGTTTGGTGGAACCAGATTGCACACACACGTGACACCTCATAGATGACCTGAAAGAAATTACGTACATTTTTCAATGAGAAGTACATATTTTCTACCACTGTGAAGAAGAAACAAGTAGAGATTTATAGCTTGAAGAAAGGTTTGCTTAGTGTATCTACTTATGCATAGAGGTTCTGTAGTTGGAGTGCTATGATACCAATCTAGATGAAAATCGTCGTGTTGAACTATTCCTGGAGGGTTTGTCATAACAGATTCGACGAGCCTTGGTGCAGAAAGTTCCACTCACCTTTCAGAAGGTGGTCAACAAGGCACTCTCTTCTAAAGCTTATCTCAGTTACTAGTCATCATTATTCAGCCCCAATAAATAGAAGAGTCTTTTTGAGGACGGTCATGAGAAGTGAAAGAACAACACCATCATCACTTTCCAGGGAAATGCCCTTCTAGGGTTGTATGTTGTAAAAAGACATGAGGTAGGTGATATGCCATGAGTGTGGCCAAGTAGTTAATATTAGGCCCCAATGCCCTAGTTATCAAGGGCCCCATCTTCTACTCAACCACGAGCCCCACAATAGATGGTACCACAAGAACAAATACAACAACCTCCATGGAACAACAACACCACCAATAATAACAATCAGTAGGTCGTTATCCACCTGTGGAGAGACGTGGTAGCCGAGTCTACGCCATGGACACTATGGAGGTCAATGATGATATGAAGTCATCAATCATATGGTATATCTACTTCAACAACTTGTTAAAGATTTATTTGATTCCAGTTCTTCAAAAACTATTGTCATAACTTCCATACTCATAATGATATTAGATTTGGAAACATTGTTTATGGATTACATCTTAGATGTTCAAACACCTAGCAATAGGGTTGTCTCTTCCTTAATAAAAATTCTTTTTGTATATTTGCACATAGTTGTAAAGATTTTCCTAACTATTTCATCATCCTTAACATGACGACCTTCGGTATCATCTTGGAAATGGATTGGCTGAAGAAGTTTAGGGTAGCTCTATTTTGTGAAGATAGGAAGATCAGTTTGTTACACCCTTATAGTTAGTGTGGTTGTATCAAGGGAAGGAGTCATAAAAAATGACAATTCATAATCTCAACACTCAAAGATGAGAAATTAGTCTCCCTTGGCAGCAGAGCCTATCTGGCATCAATCATTCTCAACCCTACACCACCATAATTTGAGGATATTGATGTAGTGCAAAATTTTCCAGATGTTTATCTTGATTAATTTCTAGGACTTCCACCAGAAGGTGAATTCTCTATCTACCTCATATCTGGTATGACTCCAATATCAAAGCGACCATATTATTTAGAACCTACTGAACTTGCTGAACTTAATCAGTAGTTTCCAGAGCTCCTAGAGTTAGGTTTTATTCTCCCTAGTATCTCACCTTTGGGACCCTGTTTTGTTGATGGAGAAGAAATATGGTTCCATGACAATGTGCATGAATTATCTTATACTTAATGAGGTGACTATAAATAATCTCTACCCTACAACATGCATTGCGACTTGTTTGTTCATCTAATGTCTACCACCATGTTCTCAAAGATCTACCTACAAAGTGGCAACTACCATATGCACGTTAAGGGTGAGGATGTCCTGAAGATGGATTTTTTTTCTAGTTATAGGCGTTATGAGTTCTTGGTTATGCATTTGGCTTGACTAATGCCCCAATTCCCTTCACAGACTTGATGAATTGAATCTTCCATCTTTGACTAGATAGTTTTGTAAGTGTGTTCATTGATGATGTGCTCATTTTTTTTGATTCGAGGGAGTGGCATCAAGAGCATCTGCATATTATTCTTCATGCCTTGTTGGGACACCAACTCTATGTAAAGTTCTCGAAGTGTGCGTTATGGCTCAACAAAGTTATGTTTTTGGGCCATGTAATCTCTACGGGTGGCATTGTCATTGATATAGTCAAAATTAAGGTCGTAATGAAGTGGCAACCACCAAAGAGTCCTTCTGAGATATGTAGTATTTTGGGCCAGACAATTTACTACTGAAAGTTTGTGAAGTACTTCTCTTAGTTAGCTCTTTTTTTGAAAAAGCTGACATGAAAGAATGCTAAGATTACCTCAATACCTGAGTGGGAGAAGAGTTTCTTATAGAGGAAGAAGAATTTGGCTTCTACCCCTATGATTGCTCTTCCTATGGAAGGCAAACATTATGTCATTTATATTGATGCTTATTGACAAGAATTGGGATGTGTCCTTATGCAAGAAGGACGAGTGATCACCTACACCTCATGCCAGTTGATGCTAAATGAAACAAACCTGCCTGCACACATTCTAAAGATATCTTCCATAGTCCATGCTCTAAATATTTGGGGCAAATATTTGTATAGAGTCCAATTCTATTTTTTGTGATCATGATAGCTTGAGTTATCTTATGATAAAAATGGACATAAATCTACAACATAGGCGATGGATGGAATACCTAAAAGATTATGATTTAGCCATCACTTACCATCCTAGCATGGACAATGTCGTTGTGGATGCTCTAATAAGGAAGAAGGATCTTGTGTGTGCTTCCATCAGACGTTTTGTATGAATAATTTTGGAGCAAGTATCAATCTAGAGACCTGAGTTACCAAAAGTTGATGTTGATCCTAGTGGGAACAAGTTGACCATCCATATGAAGAGATCATCTTTGAATCCCACATTGTTATCTGAAGTTGTTATTGTACAACTTGATAGTCCTGAGCTAATTGAGATGAAGTTGTTGATCGAGAAACCACAGTTAGATTTTTTGTTGGAGTGGATGGTTCCATTGAATTTTTCCATAGGCTATGGATATGTGATGTTGTTGATCTGAGAAAGAATGTTTTCAATGTAGCCCATGGGTCCAAGTACAACATTCATCCTGGCACAACTAAGATGTACAAGAATTTACAACAAGTCTTCTGGTTGAGGAATATGAAGAGAGACATTGCCACATATGTTGCAAATTACCTAACATGTCAGCAAGTAATGATAGAACACCAGTGACCTAATCTTCTTCTACATCCACTTGAGATTCTAGAGTGTAAGTGAGAGAAATAACTACGAATTTTGTCATAGGTTTCCCCAAGTCAAAATGTTGGTACGATGCGATATGGGTTGTTATGGATCGCCAAACTAAGTTGGTTCACTTTTGACCCTTTAAGAGCACATACAAGGTTTCTAATATTTCCAGTTCTATCTAGACTGGATTGTTTGCTTGCATGGCATTATTAAGGTGATAGTTTTTGATCATGATCCAAAGTTCACATCACATTTGTGGAGTGGATACATGAAGAGATGGGTTCTGATTTATATTTCAACACTGCATACCACCCCCAGATGTATAAAAAATCTGAATGAACAATACAATTATTAGAGTACTTGCTCCGTGCATGTGTGATGGACTAGGAAGTTTCTTGGGATAGGTATCTTTTGTTGACCAAGTTTGCTTACAAATAAAGCTACCATGCCAGTCTTGGTATTCCACCCTATGAGTTACTCTACGGTCGACCTTGTTGTTTGATCTAGGACTCTAGAGGGGGATGAATAGATATTCAAAAATTCTCACAAGATAGATTATACCTTCAAATTATATCAATCAAAAACAATAGCTTAAGTTCAATTTGAAGTCCTAATAACAAGAATAGTAAGGATGAGATAAAATGAAACAAGTACTTGGACAAGGTCATTTAGAGTGGTTCCACTCTCCAAACAATGAAAGAGTCAATCCACTACCTAGAGAGGTCAACCTCTAGGACATAGCAAGTGTTTTCCTCTACATATTCACCAATAAGAGTTACAACACAAGACTCACCAAATGACTTATGTATCCAATACAAAGTATCTTCAACCTAACAAAGGACTAACCCACTTTACAAAGAGTCTTCCGCCTTCTTCAAGGACTTACCTACTCTTGCACAAGTCTTCAACCTTCAAGGATTTACCCACACTTTTTGGATCTTTAGCCTTTTCCTTCTCCTTCACCCAGAGAATATCTTCACCTCTTTTTCAACCTTGAAGAAGAACAACAACAACTACACCTTCACTCAGAGTAGCTTGAATCACCTTTACTTCTTCAGGAAAGGGGAAGGGAAGATGGAATGGAATGAGAACTTTATAAGAACAAGGAAGTAGCTCTCTTACAACTAGCCTAACTCACTCATAATCATGAAATGTTGTATAAGCAAGAGAGAGAAAAGGGCTCAAGGAGTTGCAACACACTCAACTATATCAAGTACTTAGAATAGAACAAATGAGCAAACTTGGCATTAACTCCAAGGGGTCTTATTTATAGCTAGGGGTGTTCCCTTGAGTGTGGGATCACTTAAGGGTGAAAATACCCTTTTTCCAAGTTGCAACAGATCTATTATCGGTAAAAAAACTCACCAATGGTTATAATCACGTTTTATGTGTTTTTCATACAATACATTTGGTAGAGTTCTAATAAAGGTAACTCGATCGATCCACTAAATAACAAAGCCAATTTTCAAACTATCAGTCGAGTTTGTTCTGGGAAACTTGACCAATTAGCTAAAATCAATTTTTCTCAGTGAGACGGTTAGTCAATTTGTTTGAGTGTACAACTAGACCGATTGATCTCTTCATTAAATCCATCATTGGATCAGTCAAATTTCCAACTCAACTGATGAAAAACCTATTACAAATTTTCTGAATTGACATTTGAGTGATCAGACGTTGGAATTAAGTGTCCTTGATTTTTTTCTCATCTTAGTTACACGTCATATCATTAATGCAAGTGATTAAAAAAAACATCTAAGGTCATTTGGAATGATTTCCCAAAATGCACACTTGCATTGCTTTTGACTTAAACTTGAACAAGCTAGGGTTTGTGTAATTTTATCCTTTTCATGTACCTAAAGCCTGAAATCAATCTTAAAAAAACATATTGGATGCATAGGAATGGAATGGTTAAGTCATTATCAAAATGTGGGCAATGTATAACTCTCAACTCAACATTCCATCCCTCTTTGAAAATGACAAGCCATTCCTCAATCATATCCACTTGTACAGAAACAACATTCAATGACGCTTTTCTAGGCATCGGTTATTTAGATAAACCAACGCCTATGCCATTCAGTGTCGGTGTTGTAGGTCATCCGACGTTTGTGGTCAAGACATGGGTACCGCTTTGTATTCAACATCGCCTGGATAGCAAACAACCGACGCCTAAAATCGCACGCGAAATCCAATTTTTGAGTGAAAATGTTTTTGGCACATACAACGTCGGCGTTTTACCAAAACACCTACGCCTATATGAGATGAAAATTTGCGTAAAAAGTTCCAGCTTAGGTGTCAGTTATCCTTTGATAACCGACGCCGATAATGGTTTCCGCCAATTTATTTAGGGTAAAATTTGACTAATTGGGTGTCGGTTGTGTAAGTAGAACTGACGCTGAAGACGTTATGTGGCAGTTTGATGTTAGAACCGACACCTAATACCCACATAATAAACCCTCGAACGACGGCCACTGTTCGGGTACCCTTTCTTCTGTTTCATCATGAAGCAATAGTTCCGCCCCTCTGCTCTTGCTGCTCGCCCGATGCTGCTCACCGTCGACGCCCACCTGCTGCTGTCTCGCTGCCGACGCCCACCGCCGCTACTTGCTGCTCTGCGTCGCCTCCGCCGTCCTCTTTTCCACCGACCACCGTATTTTTCTTTTCCGCCGCCCTCCGTCCTTCCTTGCCGTCGCCTCTATCCTCCTTGGCGTCGCCGCTGCCTGCTCTGTGGTCGCTGCTATCCTCCCTGCTGTGTCACCTACCTTCCTACTGCCCGCCGGAGCCTCCAGGTAGTAGCCGTAGCCTCTGTTCTTCCTTCTCCCTAGCTCTTTACCAACGGCCAACATGACCGTGGGTGTTGGCCTACCATGGCCGTGCTGCCCAGCACGACCGTGGTAGGCCAACACCCATGGCCGTGTTTGCTGTTGGTAAGGATATGAACAAATCTATATGTAATGCTTTATGTAAATTCTAGGATACAAATAAATCTTTTTGTTTGCATATATTTGTGCTTCTAATCTTAATGCTTGACCTAATTCAGTAAATTTTAATGCATGTTGAAATAAGATTTAAACTTTTCCATTCTAGCATCCTAATTTGATTTGATAAAACCCTAACATTGATGAAACCCTAACATTAATTGTGATGAAACCCTAACATGTACATATCTATTATTGTGTTTGTTGGCCTAGAAACCCGTCCTTCTTGGATAGTCCCCGATTTGGGACTGTTCTTGAACACCTAATCTCACTTAGGATGTAAGTGTATAATGTGTATTGGGTTTTTGAGAAAATTTCGGTAGCATTTCCCCGTTTGTTCTCTAAGTACATATGTACTTAGAGAACAATGGGGAAATGCTGTCGAAATTTTTCTCGAAAACCCAATACACATTATACACTTACTAGTGAGATTAGGTGTTCAAGGATGGGATAGGTGGTACACATTTATTATATATAAGAATGACATCACATGTGTTTTTTGGCCTAGAAACCCATCCAAGATTGACTCATTAGGAGTAAATCTTGGATAGTCCCCGGTTTGGGACTGTTCTTGAACACCTAATCTCACTTAGGATGTAAGTGTATAATGTGTATTGGGTTTTTGAGAAAATTTCGGTAGCATTTCCCCATTTGTTCTCTAAGTACATATGTACTTAGAGAACAACGGGGAAGTGCTACCGAAATTTTCTTGAAAACCCAATACACATTATACACTTACTAGTGAGATTAGGTGTTCAAGGATGGGATAGGTGGTACACATTTATTATATATAAGAATGACATCACATTGTACACTTAGGATGTAAGTGTATACCCTAATCTTTTCCTAATATATACTTGTTTCCTAATATATACTTGTTTTCTCTTTGATCATAGAATGGATAGATCATGGATGTCCATTCATAATCATTGCACCCCAGAGTTTATATCTGGTCTTGATCAGTTTATTAGATTTTTCGAGGAACATAGGAAAAAACCTACAGATAGGTTCTACTCTCCATGTAGGCATTGCGGTAACAACTTGAAAGTCAACACTGGTGAGGAAATCAAAAGTCATGTCATGTGCAACGGGATTGTACAAGGATATACAGAATGGCACTGGCATGGAGAGATTTCAAAATCGAAACCAGTAGATGTCGATAGCAGTGCTTGGGTGGAAGAAGAAATTGCCTCCGATGACGTAAATGTGAACGAACCAGTTCCAGCAGACATCGTTGATGCGATGCTGGATAGTTGTAGGGTAGAGCACACTGCTCTACCTCCTATCTTTAGAAACATTGTGCATGATGTTGAGATACCATTATACACAGGCTATGCTAAGTTTACGAAGCTTAGCGCTGTGTTGAGATTGTATAAGTTGAAAGCTAACAATAGATGGAGCGACAAAAGCTTAACTTCATTGTTGACTTTGTTGAAAGAAATGCTTCCTAAAGGAAACGAGCTGCCAATCTCAACATACCAGGTAAAGAAAATGTTGTGCCCAATGGGAATGGAGGCCAAGAAGATAGGAGAATAAGAGAGTCGAGGATATAGTTTCCAAGAAGGTCAATGATATAGTTGCTGAGAAGGTCAAGGAAGAAATAGTGCGGTGGCAGGCATCTCAGGCTTCCAATCAGCCTATGGTGACCCACTCTTCTCCTGATGTATAGACTGTGAGTAATCCTGGAGACCCATCGCCTAGCACGTCTACTGTAAGTATTGTTTTTGACATTGTACTTTGTCTTTTCAAGATGATATGTTTTCAAGGTGATATGTATATATAAGTATAATATTCTTTACGTAAATTTGTAGGCATTGAAGCCATGCCACTTAAGAGTGCAAGACTATGTTGTTGCAGAGGCGCATGCTTACCCGTCCCTTCCTGGGGCAATGTTTCATGGGACTCCAATGCCGCAGGGCTACGTTCGTGTGAACCCGATACGTGTATTACCCGATTGGAGGGAAGCTGCATTGCCATATCCCCACCCAGATATTGATACACTTGCTGAGGCAGAAGGCGGGGTGATATTGTGGCCCAAAGCAGATGTCGTCTACACTAATAAAATTGTAAGATAAATTTACATTAATTTAGATTGTTAATGTGTATTATGAGGTCAACTGATCTGAAATTATATATACAGGTTAAAAAGAAGACACCCGCAGCACCTAGGCCTCCACCTCCACTTCCTGCATTACCAAGTTGGGTTCCAACTGACCTAACATACCCGTTAGGTCCTGCTTGTAGGGGAGTGGCATGCTGGCTACGTGCACATAATATACATTGTCCTATAATTGTTTCTTTAGATGCAGATTTTGCAGGTCAATCATATGATAGCTCTTTATTTATACAAGATATTATTGAGTTGTTTATGTATGATTGGCTGAATACATCAATGATAGAGACATGGATAAGGTGAGATCTTGTTTATACATCCATATACCTTGTGTAAGATCCAGTGATCTGGTTTCTTATATATTAATGCATACGTAATACATGTTTTGCAGCTACTTAGTCGAAGATCAATGCAAACAATTTGCATTTGATCATGTGAGATTTTTGATTCCATCATTGATTAGTATGGTAGCTAAAGACCCTGATAGTGTTCAAAAATATTGTATAGATGCTTTTACAATTTTTGGTCAGCAAAAGAAGACGATAATAATAGCTCCATTCAATGTCAAGTAAGTTTACTTTATTTATAATTTGGACTTAAGAAAATTCCATTTTTATTGTGCATTATGAGTTATTAATTGTTAACTTTGTACCTCTAGCGGTAGACATTGGGAGTTACTAGTTATTGTCCCCGGGAAGTTCACTGTTTATTATCTAGATCCTGCGGGAAGTACATTAAACACTAAAATTGGACATGTAATGAGAATGCCATTATTCTGGTGAGAAATATTTCATTTTTGTATCTGTTAACATCTGTTATTACATTACTATTTAATTATGCAATTTACTGTGTTATATTAACATGTAGGGGTTTAGATGCATTCAAAAAGGCTGGAGGAATGGTCCCAAGGAAAAAGAACCAGCCAATAAATTGGCAGAACATACAAGTAAGATCCCGACTCCAATGTATATATTATTGATGTGAATTGTGCTTAGTTGTATTATTTTGTATGCTTCAATTTATAGTGCCCTACACAAGACAATGGTTGGGCACGCACATACTATGTGATGTGATTTATGCAGATGATTATCAAACATGCCGCATTGGACATCAATACCATACATGAGGTATTATATATAGTCTCATTAGTTAGTATGAAATATATCAATCCTATTTTTATATTATTACTTATATATACATCATTCTCTTTGCAGGTGTTTAAAACTGACCACACTATAGGTAAATGCTTAAAAAATATACATGCTCCATATACGATGGAAGCATTAGATGAAGTAAGAGAAGAATGGGAAAAAGCCATACAAGTAGTGGTGATTGTAAAATATAATTGGGATGTTGATAGCGATGCTGAATGATATTTTGTAAATGAATATTTCTGAATGTTTCTATATGTATTTTAATGTTTCTACATGTTTGAATGTGAGAATTGAATTGATGTCTGAATGTATCCACTTGTGTGAAAAAATATTTGTTGATTTTGCAGGTTTGTGGCCTGTTTGTAGGCTGATATCAATGGATGTCATAAACCTACAGTTCATAAAACTGAACTGCAGCTTCTCATCCTGTTGACCAACCACAGCAGGCCTGCAAACTGATATAAAAAAATATAGATATAGGCGTCGGTTATTTACAGAAAACCGTCAGGAAAGACCTACAGCGTCGGTTTTTTGAACAAAACCGACGCCTAATGTGGCCACGACCGTACTGGAAATGCCGTCGGTTGTTCGTGTAAAACCAACGCAGAATGTGCCCTAGATGACGCTGTTTTCTTTGGCGTGAACCCTTTTGGCGTCGGATTTTTATAAACAACCGACGCCTATACATTAAATAGGCGTCGGTTAAAAAACTGACGCCGAAGTGTTCGACCTTTAGCGGCACCCACATAGGCGTCGCTCGGAAACTGACGCCAAAGGGGGTTAAACAACCGACGCTAAAAGGCATTTATGTAGTAGTGATCGAAAAGGATAATTGAAGTTATATCATTGTCTTATTAATCGCAAGGGGATTCAAAATATGAACAATATGAATTTCTCCCCTTTAATCTATGCTTACTTTAACCTACATAGTTAGTCTATCTACACAAAGCAACATGACATATATATAATATATAGTCCAATAGCAAGTCACGTGATAATGCATATAATGAACAAGAAAAGGATCACATAGTCAATCAAAGCAATATAGTTCAACTTCAACACATTGAACTTCTCTTCCCCTTTTGACATTATCTAAAAGGAAGGGGGTATAACAGTAGAGAAATAGGTCTTCTCCAAGCACAACCAAGCATGCATCCACAACATGGAATCTCAAAGCGTACACCAAACAAATATGAGAGAAACAAACTATCTAAGTCATAATAAAAATATATTAAACATGGTACCAACTCATGATACATAGTAAATCAAAGAGTAAGTGTACAAAGGATTAATATTACAACCCAGAAAGTATGTTCTTAGAAAACAACTACAAATAAAAAAATGATAAAATCTAGATGATAAAATAGGACAACTCAGAAAATGTGACTAGATGTTTAATAAAAAATTGCCTAGAAAGATACATATGATCAACACTTAGACTAAAAACTAGAACAAATAAACATCTAAGATATCTATATCATCATCATCAAAAACATCCCAATTGTCTGGATCATAGTAATCATCTCCATCTGAAGGTGCACTAGAGAGAACAACATCGCCATCATCACTGGAGGCACCAACAAAGCCATCAGAGCCATCATCATCACCCTCATCATCCTCATCAACATCCTCATCATCAACAACCTCCTCATCAGCCTGGTCTGGCATCTCCTCATCAGCAAGAGAACCTAAACCTCAAACAGGCCAACAAACATTCTTCTCATCCCAAGACATGCCAAGAGCATGGAGCTCATTGGCATGTGGGAAGGAAGGAGTAGAACTACTAATACTAGCAAGTAGAGTGGCCAAGGGGCCAACTATTAGAGGTAGCACAAAAGGGTTAGATCCACCAACAACAGAGGGTGTAGCAGCAGAAGATGTAGCTGGAGGGGCAAGGTAAAAGTGATCATATGCAAAAGATGCATAGTCACCTCCTGGGTAGGGCTGGTAGGTAGGGTAAGGGTGTGTAAATGATAGGTCCATGTTGGACATGATGGAATAGAGGTCTTGATGCAGGTGTTCCTAAACTTGAAGGTTGTATGCCTATTGATGCATCATGTATCCCATAAGGGTTATTATTATATACATGGATCGAGGCATGAGTTGGTCGGGTAGGCTGAGGTGGTGGAGGTACTTGGGTAGAGTTAGAGGTAGAGGCACTAGGTGCGGTAGAGGATAGGATGGGCTGTAAAGACCAAGTCTCTACTATTAAACATGATAAACAAATCACCAATTGTGTGGCAGCAGAAGAATTAAATCTTGACTTTATTCAAAATGTATAAAGAGTACATTACAAATTTTCCCCAAAAGGGGTACATCTTTATACAAGGAACTAGGATCTAGGTAGAGGAAGACATAGACTAATACCTCCAAACAAAAACAACTTAATATATAAAGGCAATTATTAACATGCAAGTTATATGTTCCTTTTCGTCATCTCCTATCCTTAGTCTTAGGTTCACCAAGCTTCCATGCACACTCTGATCCTAGCCTGGATGGTTGGGGTCATCCAACAAGAGAAAGATAAAAGGTATGTGTCAATAATAGGATAAAGACAATCATAAAGCTAAGCATTTCATCACAAAAGATTCCACTAATGAATTTCAAGAAGAGAGAGACAATTGAGTAAATAACATTTTAGAAAACTGCCACATTTAAATATCAACCATTATCACATTTGCATGAATATAAATTATGACTCAAAATCATCTCAATGTAGGGTGAGGCACCTATCGGACCTCACTAATGGCAGGGGACTAAAACCGCAATGCTAAAAAGTGGCAGGGGGACTAAAACCCCATTGCCTAATATATAAAATGGCAGGGGGACTAAATCCCCAGTGCCCGACAGGGGGACTAAAACCCCAGTGCCCTATGGGTGGTTTGTACTCATGTACACTACATTGTCAATTGTCCAATAACTATATCATGCATAAACATTCACTTGGCAGTAGAGTAAAAAGTATAACAAGATAACAACATAGCATTGGGAATAAAACCCAAGAAATAAATAAATTGGCCATCATAGGCAACAATAATAACCAAGAACTCCAAGAAATAAAGGATCCAACAAAGCAACAACATTATACAATGTTTCCAAATATTTCAAAAGGATGAGCCACATAGGAAATAGCAAGATTGAGCATTTCCAAGTAAATGAGGCAACATATGTAGTAGCAAGATTCACATAATTCAAGTGAATGAGCCACAATGGCATTAGAAGCATAAAATAAGTAAAGAGCCAATAAATGCCTTTAGAAGGATAACAAGGCTAGCACAATAATGATTGTGGGGTTGGAAAAGACCCAACTGAGAGATTAGGATTGTTTGCACAATTTTATTCACATTCATCCATAGAGATCACATATATGAATAGGGTCTACATTCTAAAATAGGCTTCATATACAAAATAGGGTGCACATACCTATTTTAATTATTTACCATCACATTCACCAATCTGATTGCATCCACTTCTATATTTCCCTAGTTACATTATTACACATGTATTAATATATATAAAGACATAAAGCATAGGAAAAACCCTAATTTTCTACCTTTAAAACCAAAACTCGATTTGTGACTCAAAACCTTGACCAAACGATTAGAAATATTCTCCTGAATAAGAAAACATATTTTATTTTACAAATTGGAGTTAAAATGAATTAATTAGGTATTTTAGAACATTTTATACACTTAAAAGGCATTCAAGGCAAACTTCGAAAAATCATTTAGAATCATGCTTCAAAAACAACAAAATTGGATTCTACTCAAAAAATCCTTTCCATTGACTATTTATTTGCATTTTTCTGACATGGGAATGATTTATTATGAATTAAATCATCCCAGCCAATCAGAATGCAAGAAAAACCATAGCGTGACAGTTATTTAAATGAAAATATCATTCGATGTAAATAACAGGTGAAATGAATAAACTACCCTTGTGGGTTAAATAAATCTATCACAGCCGCAAAGGCATGCTTGTCATTTGCACAATCCGATCAATCACAGCTGAGAAACAAATCAAAAGATGAAAAGACAAAAATGCCCATATTCACAACCAATTGTCCCATGGCAGGGGCATGGATACCTTGGTCATTGCCTGACCAGGCGTCTTCCAGCCCAGGCATGGTGCGAGCAAGCTCGTAGGGGCTATGTTCCTTTGCCTCGAATCTCCATCAGGGCGCATCACAGAGAACGCAGAATGGAAACGAGTCCGTTGAGACCTAGCGAAGCCGAAGGCATCCTCGCCACAAGGCGGGGACCCTTGAAACCACTAAGAGATCCGGAGAAGGTCGGGAAATAGGGGAGAGGTACTGGCGAGCTGGAACATTAAAAACAAAAAGAAAGGATATCAGCTAAGGCTCAAAAATGCTCGCGGACTCAAGGCGAGTCAAAAACTGGAGTTGTGAGGTCAGAGGCACACTGAGGTGGGAAAAAGTTAGGCACCTTCGAGGTGCTTCCGGCGGTCTATAGGTTACGACGGTCGGGGGATGCTCGAGCCGAAGCGAAGAGGTGAAAAGAAAGAAGAGAGGCTAAAGATGGTTACCTAGCCTGCAATTTGACTGAGGCGAACAGAGTTACGAGATACGAGTCGCCATCACTGAGGGACAAGGATGAGTAGGTTTGCAACATCCAGGGAAGATGGGGAGAAATTGGAGGGATAGAAAGAAGGCTCGAAGCCTGGGGGTGCTAGGTGGTACCTTATATAGGTGTGAGGATGGCCAAGACCCCCTCTGCGCAAAACGACAGAGAGGAGGCGAAGGGTAGGTTTTGGGCATTTTGCACAAGGTGAGGTAGAGGCGGCGAGTAAGGATTCATTCGAACCGGCGGAGGGAGACGAAGCCAATGGGACCGAAATCATGCCCAATGGTTGAGAGGAGAGAAAGAACGATCACGCGAGAGTTCGACAGTCAGGACTGCTCAGTGGCTCGCGAAGCGACGGAGGTTGAAGATGAGTTTCACGTCTTCCGATCAAGGCGGAGATCAGATGATCAAATCTAGGCCGTCAGATGACTCACAGGTGAAAAGGGGGTGCATGACAAGTAAATAAATGAAAACCATAGCGTTACGCGGTGAAATGAAATGGATTAAATGCATTTGATTCAAAAACTTTAATCATACTATATTAAAAGCTCATAAAATGGATTTGAAGGGTCAAATGAAGTCCAAAAGGCACCAAATTTTAACCACATGCTTATATTAATGTTTAGAACATTCCTATGCAATTAGATTTCGTATTTAAGCTCACTAAGGCTCATATCACATATGTTGTCCATTATTACATGTATTAATATATTAAAAGAGATGAAATAATATGGAAAATTAATTAATTGAAATATGGGAGCAATATTTCGAGGCAATCATCTCCTAATTATTTCAAGAGAAATAACTCACCATATTATCCCATTTTCACACATTTTGTCCACTTAAGAGGAGAGAGAAAATAAAGAGGTTAATATACTCATAATTAATTCAAATACTTATTATTACTAATATATTTATCCAAAAAGCTCCAAATTAATATTATCTACTTATATCCATCATTAATGACCAAATTACATTATTAACCTTCACTTATCTCCTTAATTGGGTTATTTGTGCAAACACCCCTTCATTATCATAAATGAGGGAAAAAGGTGATTTTAAACATTGAATTGTACTCAAATTGCACAAGGGATCCAGAAAGAATATAAAATAAGGGAAATTTTTGAAAATGGTCCAAATGGACTAGAAAGCAAAGAAAAGCTCAAAAGTGGGTAAATTGCAGGGAAGACCCTGAATTTTAGTATCTTACAACACACCACCCCTTAAAGAGGATTTCGTCCCCAAAATCACAACAAGAGGGAATAGAGGGTGGGTGTGCAACATCCCAACCTTAATCACTAGGTTATAACCCTTAATCTAGGGTACAACACAAAATCTACATAAGTCAGGTGTTACTAAGGTTTCCACAAAACCTATAGCCTTTTATTAAACTCGATTAAATTTTTTGACTTATTAGCATATTCTCCATCATGAAAAGGTATCATATTTATTATACTATGAATTGTGCCACATTTTATTCAAAACAATTATATCTCAATATTATATCATGTTTATTTCCCTCATCAAGAGTTTTAAGCACAATTAGGGTTTACTAAGCCATTTAACATTAATTAACGTATTAGGTCATAAACCTTAATAACATGAATTCATTTTCTATTATCCTCTTAAAACTACCATGTAGAATTATCACAAATTATTTTGTAGAAAAAGTTATTATTATCCAATAATAATTCCAAATAATGTTCATATTACACATTTTCATATCATCTTTCATACTCATATTAATGACATCATTAATATTTTTGGTCCATTACACTTCATATTATAAGTTATACATATTTTACTTCACATTAGGCATTTATGAATATTTATGTGAATCCAATTATTTATTATCATATTTGAGTCATTATATGCATTTTAGTGAATATGATGTAACACATTAAATATTAATGAATTAATTCATATATTAAATTATGATGAGGTGTTCATTAGAGAACAAGGTGTTATACCTTACATATATTGATCACTTAGTGACTATAATCCATTTATATGCATTAAGGTATATTATGTGATGATGACACCTAATGTCACTAATGTATCATGAAAGGCATTAAGGGTATATATGTGTATATGTTGTCAAAGGTAGATGATTACCTGTTAGGGTTTAGGTCAACATGATCATTACACGTTAAAGCATCCTTAGGGTGCATTATCCATACACATTTTACCATTAGGGTAGCATAGTCAACGTTGTGTATATTCACCATTAGTATGAGTTACTCATAATTATGCGCATCAATAATATGTGAAGGTTCAAGCATGTGAACTATTCCTTTATGACTTACTACATATTCATGTGTGTATAAACAAACAAGTTGAATTACAAGAATAATGTGTTTGGTAAATTTCTTGTTCACATAAGTTATTATGTACATAAGTCCACATACGTAGGGTTTCTAAATCTAAAGATATTTGATTTTTCTTTTAGTTGGGATTCCATCCCCCTAAAAAGGGATTTCATCCACGAAATCAGATTTGCAAAACCAAACAGGGTACTAACACCATTACCCTTACACGACCCCTTAAAAGGATCAACTAAGTCAAACCAAGCTAAGGGTAAAAGGGTACATAAAACTCAACATTATAAGGATTTACTAACCAAGCTTTAGGGTGTAACCTAGGGTACACTAAACCCTAAACATAGGTGAATAAGGTATTTAAGGATGATTGTTGTGTAAGAGATCAAATCATCACTTATGGTTTTCCTAAGGTATTCAACAATTAGGCAACATGACCAAAGATAGACTATTTCGAGCAGTCTGTATCAGATCAGGCCAGGCCAGGTCATATGAGCTCAGGAGTCCTCGTTACCAAGCTAGTGGGGTGGAGGAAAATATTTCCAGCCCCCAAGCTCTGACCCTTTCTGGGCACCATCACTTCAACTTCTTGCTCTAGTAGCTTCTCAAAAGACAATTCACCAAAAAGTTGACAAATTTTATTTTCAATTAATTATTATTATGATACTAAATCAAACTTTCATGCTAGGTCAACTCTAAGGTGAAAAACTAACTAAAGGGAAACTATATAAGATAAGGGTTCTATCTAGGTGACAATTTTGAAATAGTCAAGAATCCGACTACCTTGATGATCTGATACCATGTTGTAAAGACCAAGTCTCTACTATTAAACATGATACACAAATCACCAATTGTGTGGCAGCAGAAGAATTAAATCTTGACAATATTCAAAATGTATAAAGAGTACATTACAAATTTTTCCCAAAAGGGGTACATCTTTATACAAGGAACTAGGATCTAGGTAGAGGAAGACTTAGACTAATACAAATTGTCACCAAACAAAAACAACTTAATATATAAAGGCAATTATTAACATGCAAGTTATATGTTCCTTTTCTTCATCTCCTATCCTTAGTCTTAGGTTCACCAAGCTTCCATGCACACTCTGATCCTAGCCTGGATGGTTGGGGTCATCCAACAAGAGAAAGATAAAAGGTATGTGTCAATAATAGGATAAAGACAATCATAAAGCTAAGCATTTCATAAAAAGATTCCACTAATGAATTTCAAGAAGAGAGAGACAGTTGAGTAAACAAGATTTTAGAAAACTGCCACATTTAAATATCAACCATTATCACATTTGCATGAATATAAATTATGAATCAAAATCATCTCAATGTAGGGTGAGGCACCTACCGGACCTTACCAATGGCAGGGGGACTAAAACCCCATTGCCTAAAAATTGGCAGGGGGACTAAAACCCCAGTGCCTAATATATAAAATGGCAGGGTGACTAAAACACCAGTGCATGGAAGGGGGACTAAAACCCCAGTGCCCTGTGGGTGGTTTGTACTCATGTACACTACATTGTCAATTGGCCAATAACTATATCATGCATAAACATTCACTTGGCAGTAGAGTGAAAAGTATAACAAGATAACAACATAGCATTGGGAATAAAACCCAAGAAATAAATAAATTGGCCATCATAGGCAACAACAATAACCAAGAACTCCAGGAAATAAAGGATCCAACAAAGCAACAACATTATACAATGTTTCCAAATATTTCAAAAGGATGAGCCACATAGGAAATAGCAAGATTGAGCATTTCCTAGTAAATGAGGCAACATATGTAGTAGAAAGATTCACATAATTCAAGTGAATGAGCCACAATGGCATTAGAAGCATAAAATAAGTAAAGAGCCAATAAATGCCTTTAAAAGGATAACAAGTCTAGCACAATAATGATTGTGGGGTTGGAAAAGACCTGACTGAGAGATTAGGATTGTTTGCACAATTACATTCACATTCATCCATAAAGATCACATATATGAATAGGGTCCACATTCTAAAATAGGCTTCATATACAAAATAGGGTGCACATACCTGTTTTAATTATTTACCATCACATTCACCAATCTGATTGAATCCACTTCCATATATGCCTAGTTACATTATTACACATGTATTAATATATATAAAGACATAAAGCATAGGAAAAACCCTAATTTTCTACCTTTAAAACCAAAACTCGATTTGTGACTCCAAACCTTGACCAAACGATTAGTCATATTCTCCTGAATAAGAAAACATATTTTATTTTACAAATTGGAGTTAAAATGAATTAATTAGGTATTTTAGAACATTTTATACACTTTAAAAAAATTCAAGGCAAACTTCGAAAAATCATTTAGAATCAGGCTTCAAAAACCAAAAAATTGGATTCTACTCGAAAAATCCTTTCCATTGACAATTTATTTGCATTTTTCTGACATGGGAATGATTTATTATGAATTAAATCATCCCAGCCAATCAGAATGCAAGAAAAACCATAGCGTGACAGTTATTTAAATGAAAATACCATTCGATGTAAATAACACGTGAAATGACTAAACTACCCTTATGGTTTAAATAAATCTATCACAATCGCAGGGGCACACTTGTCATTTGCACAATCCGATCAATCACAACTGAGAAACAAATCAAAAGATGAAAAGACAAAAATGCCCATACCCGCAACCAATAGTCCCATGGCAGGGGCATGGATACCTTGGTCATTGCCTGACTAGGCGTCTTCCAGCCCAGGCATGGTGCGAGCAAGCTCGCAGGGGCTTGGTTCCTTTGCCTCGAATCGCCATCAGGGCGCATCACAAAGGCCGCAGAATGGAAATGAGTCCGTTGAGACCTGGCAAAGCCGAAGACATCCTCGCCACAAGGCGGGGACCCTTGCAACCACCAAGAGAGCCGGAGAAGGTCGGGAAATAGGGGAGAGGTACCGACGAGATAGAGCATTTAAACCAAAAAGAAGGATCTCAGCTAAGGCTCGAAAAATGCTCGCGGACTCGAGGCGAGTCAAAAACTAGAGTTGCAAGGGCAGAGGCGCACTGAGGTGGGAAAAAGTCAGGCGCCGCCGAGGTGCTTCCGGAGGTCTATATGTTACGACGGTCGGGGGCTGCTCGAGCCAAAGCGAAGAGGTGAAAAGAAAGAAGAGAGGCTAAATATGGTTACCTAGCCTGCAATTTGACTGAGGCAACCAGAGTTACGAGATACGGGTCGTCGTCGCTGAGGGACAAGGATGAGTAGGTCTGTGACATCCAGGGAAGATGGGGATAAATTGGAGGGATAGAAAGAAGGCTCGACTCCCAGGGGTGCTAGGTGGTACCTTATATAGGTGTGAGGATGGCCAAGACCCCCTCTGCACAAAACGAGAGAGAGGAGGCGAAGGGTACATTTTTGGCGTTTTGCACAAGGTGAGGTAGCGGCGACGCGTAAGGATTCATTCGAACTGGTAGAGGGAGATGAAGCCAATGGGACCGGAATCGCGCCCAATGGTTGAGAGGAGAGAAAGAACGGTCACGCGAGAGTTCAACAGTCATGACTGCTCAGTGGCTCGTGAAGCGACAGAGGTTGAAGATGAGTTTCACGTCGTCCGATCAAGGCGGAATTTAGATGATCAAAACTAGGACATCGGATGGCTCGTAGGTGAAAAGGGGGAGCGTGACAAGTAAATAAATGAAAACGATAGCGTTACGCGGTGAAATGAAATGGATTAAATGCATTTGATTCAAAAACATTAATCATACTATAATAAAATCTCATAAAATGGATTTGAAGGGTCAAATGAAGTCTAAAAGGTACCAAATTTTAACCACATGCTCATATTAATGTGTAGAGCATTTCTATGCAATTAAATTTCGTATTTAAGCTCACTAAGGCTCATAACTCATATGTTATTAAATATATGGAGAACTAATATGCAATTAAATTAATGTGTTGTCCATTATTACATGTATTAATATATTAAAAGAGATGAAATAATATGGAGACCTAATTAATTGAAATATGGGAGTAATATTTCGAGGCAATCATCTCCTAATTATTTAAAGAGAAATAACTCACCATATTATCCCATTTTCACACATTTTGTCCACTTAAGAGGAGAGAGAAAATAAAGAGGTTAACATACACATACTTAATTCAAATGCTTATTATTACCAATATATTTATCCAAAAAAGCTCCAAATTAATATTATCTACTTATATCCATCCTTAATGACCAAATTACATTATTAACCTTGACTTATCTCCTTAATTGGGTTATTCGTGCAAACACCCCTTCATTATCATAAATCAGGGAAACAAGTGATTTTAAACATTGAATTGTGCTCAAATTGCACAAGGGGTCCAAAAAAATATAAAATAAGGGATTTTATGAAAATGGTCCAAATGGACTAGAAACCAAAGAAAAGCTCAAAAGTGGGTAAATTGCAGGGAAGACCCTGAATTTTAGTATGTTACATGGGCACAGACTTATAAAGTATGCTCTCACTAATGCAAACTCCTTTTTGGGTAGGTTTGTATTGCATGTCATGGAAAAGAGATTTTCCAGTGGTAAGCTGGAAAAGACAACAAATCAGGGCTGGGTAGGGTGGATGGGTGCCACGAGTGTTCTTGCCTAAGTCAAAGAAGGTCATACGATGGAGAACATATCTCACCCACTTGACTCATATGTTCTTCAAGAGATAGTACATAATGACCCTAGTCTTTTCTACAATTTCAGTCTAATTTTTCTTTGGATGAATATTGCAGTTAACAACTAAGGAAAGTATGCATCTCTTGAGGTCTAAGGTAGAGGATGGAAGGGTGCACTTCTTCCTATACGGTAATTTAGGCTTCTTCAAGAACTTATGAATATAAGGGAGAGTAAGGTCATATTGCTTATAGAAGGCCTCAGGCTCGACTACGTAAAATACTTGGAATAGTTCTTACGCCAGGTGTCAGTCACTTCAGTACCCAAAAAAAAGATGTTCAGGGTATCCTAAGAAACTTCAAATTTCATCAAGGCTATCATAGATCTGAGGACTACTTGAGTATTGGGTGGGAGTACAAGGGTGTCGTAATTCCAACAGAAATTTGCATCATGAATGGATTTGGTGCTTGTGATGGAGTTGTTATAGCACACACGTTCAACACCCAAGACTAAGGTATGTTGGTCGAAAACAACTCTGCTACTTGATCTATGACCTCCTATTTCTATGGGCATTGCTCAATAAGGGTATGAAAAGGAAAGGGGTTCCTAGTAAGGAGCTCCTTGTACCTATTGAGAGCATTATTTGAGACAAAGAAGGTGTCATGAAAGGGAATCAAGTGAGAGTTATAGAATGATGATGGTGCATTAGCTGAGATGTCCCTCTTTCTACTATTTGGGAGCCATGGAGAAGAAATAGAGAGGATGGAAAGATGAAAAGCTAAAGAAACACCACAACAACTCGTCCACACACCAAGAGTTAATAGGAAGAAGTTAAAGGAAGGTTGAGCTAGGTCGAACTAGGGCTAGGGAGAGGAACGTCAGGGCTAGGGTTGAGAGCTTGACGAAGCTAGAGGTTGGATCAGTCGATTTTTCTCTAGTTGAGAGGGAGAAAATTCGGCCAGTCGAATTACCCACTTTTGTGCTCAAATTGACTTATCTCCTTAATTGGGTTATTTGTGCAAACACCCCTTCATTATCATAAATGAGGGAAACAAGTGATTTTAAACATTGAATTGTGCTCAAATTGCACAAGGGGTCCAAAAAATATAAAATAAGGGAAATTTATGAAAATGGTCCAAATGGACTAGAAACCAAAGAAAAGCTCAAAAGTGGGTAAATTGCAGGGAAGACCCTGAATTTTAGTATGTTACATGGGCACAGACTTATAAAGTATGCTCTCACTAATGCAAACTCCTTTTTGGGTAGGTTTGTATTGCATGTCATGGAAAAGAGATTTTCCAGTGGTAAGCTGGAAAAGACAACAAATCAGGGCTGGGTAGGGTGGATGGGTGCCGCGAGTGTTCTTGCCTAAGTCAAAGAAGGTCATATGATGGAGAACATATCTCACCCACTTGACTCATATGTTCTTCAAGAGATAGTACATAATGACCCTAGTCTTTTCTACAATTTCAGTCTAATTTTTCTTTGGATGAATATTGCAGTTAACAACTAAGGAAAGTATGCATCTCTTGAGGTCTAAGGTAGAGGATGGAAGGGTGCACTTATTCCTATACGGTAATTTAGGCTTCTTCAAGAACTTATGAATATAAGGGAGAGTAAGGTCATATTGCTTGTAGAAGGCCTCAGGCTCGACTACGTAAAATACTTGGAATAGTTCTTACGCCAGGTGTCAGTCACTTCAGTACCCAAAAAAAAGATGTTTAGGGTATCCTAAGAAACTTCAAATTTCATCAAGGCTATCATAGATGTGAGGACTACTTGAGTATTGGGTGGGAGTACAAGGGTGTCGTAATTCCAACAGAAATTTGCATCATGAATGGATTTGGTGCTTGTGATGGAGTTGTTATAGCACACACGTTCAACACCCAAGACTAAGGTATGTTGGTCGAAAACAACTCTGCTACTTGATCTATGACCTCCTATTTCTATGGGCATTGCTCAATAAGGGTATGAAAAGGAAAAGGGTTCCTAGTAAGGAGCTCCTTGTACCTATTGAGAGTATTATTTGAGACAAAGAAGGTGTCATGAAAGGGAATCAAGTGAGAGTTATAGAATGATGATGGTGCATTAGCTGAGATGTCCCTCTTTCTACTATTTGGGAGCCATGGAGAAGAAATAGAGAGGATGGAAAGATGAAAAGCTAAAGAAACACCACAACAACTCGTCCACACACCAAGAGTTAATAGGAAGAAGGTAAAGGAAGGTTGAGCTAGGTTGAACTAGGGCTAGGGAGAGGAACGTCAGGGCTAGGGTTGAGAGCTTGACGAAGCTAGAGGTTGGATCCGTTGATTTTTCTCTAGTTGAGAGGGAGAAAATTCGGCCAAATCTATCTAAAGTTTTCCCCACCCATCCATTGATCAAGTTTTGTGAGTCAGAAACTCGACTGACATGCTCTTTAAAAAGCTCTCTGCCAGTGATCGGTCATGTTGGTCAACTCAATCGATGGTCAACCTGACCTAAAAATTAGAAATTCTAATTTCTATCCATTAGAGTTCTAATTAAATTTATTATTCAAGTCCATTTTGTATTTTAAAAATACTTAGTCACATATCTCTCATCCTTGGGTACTATTTTGCGATAAAACAAGTGAATTTGCCAAAAAAAAACCAAAATAAGAGAAAAATAAGGCAAAAGAACATGAAAAAATAAATTTTGGCATATTACCTAGCAATGGTGATCAAAACATAGGAAAAACATATAGGATGGATGACAACCAACTAGAAGACATATCAGATTCATAGAAAGTAGTTATGCGCTGCTTATATCTAATAAAGTTAAATTTCTCTCTAGCTAGAGGTTTAGTGATAATGTCCTCCAACTGATATTGTGTCCACATGCGTGATATGGATATGCTTTTTGGCAATGTGATCAAGATGAAAATGATGGCGAACCTCTATATGTTAGCTCTACTATGCAAGATATGATTATATGACAAGATAATTGCACTAGTATTTTCACAATACAAAGGAGAAGCATCAAAATGGATGTTAAAGTCTTAGAGCATTTGCTTCATCCAGGGGAACAACAACTCCTGACTGTAATGTATTCAACCTTGGTGGTTGATAATGCCACTGGGCTCTATTTCTTGGTGAAACAAGTCACCAGCCATGGTCCTAGGAGAAAGCAAGTGCCACTTGTGCACTTTCTATCAATCAAGCGCCCTACATAATCCGCATCACTATCAATAGTAAGAGTAAAGTCCCTTAACTTGGGATACCATAGTCCAATATTTTGGGTTTTGGCTAAGTACCTTAAAATCCTCTCAACATCTATACGATGTGGTTTATTATGATTTGATTGAAAGTGAGCACAAAAACCAACACTAAACATTATATCAGGTTTAGAGGAAGTTAAGTAAAGTAAACATCCAATCATACCTCTGTAGATTTTGTCATCTACCTTCTCACCTTCTTCATCCTTATCAAGTTTGGTGGTGTTTGACATGGATGTGTCCATTGGCTTGGTATTATCCATCCCAAAGTGCTTAAGTAACTCACTTGTGTACTTTCCTTGGTTGACTAGGTTCTCATCCTTAGTTTGCTTGATTTGAAATCTGTGGAAGAATGTGATCTCACCCATCATACTCATTTCAAATTTTCTCTACATGAAATCACTAAATTCTTTGCAAAGATCAAGGTTAGTTCCGCCAAAAATGATATCATCAACATACATTTGAATTATAAGAAAATTTTTAGAAGTGTGCTTTAGAAATAAGGTAAAATATACTTTTCCCATGATTTAACCATGATCTAATAAAAAGCTCTTTAATTGATCATACCAAGCTCAAGGTGATTTTTGCAACAAACAAACATTATTAGGTAAACTATCATGTTCAAAGCCAGGAGGTTGTGTAACATACACTTCCTACTTAATTTTTATGATTCAAAATTGCACTTTTAACATTTAGTTGACAAAGAAGAAAGTTTTTATAACTATCAAAGGCAAGTAACAAATGAATGGACTCAAGTCTAGCTACATGTGCATATGTTTCATCAAAATCAATACCTTCCTGCTGATTGTAGCCTTGATCCACTAACCTTTCTTTGTTCATTACCCCTTTGTTTCTTTCATCAAGCTTGTTGTGGTAGACCCATTTGGTGTCAATGATATTTCTATCACTTGGTCTTGGTACTAGGGTACATACTTTGTTCTTTTCAAATTCCTCCAACTCTTCTTGCATAGCTAGGATCTGCTCATCATCTCCAAGGGCTTCCTTGATGTTCTTTTGCTTGAGCTGTGAATTGAAGGCATTATTGGCTTGTTCTTTGTGGAATGCAGCCCGTGTATTCACTTTTTCAAATGGATCACCTAACATAAGCTCTTTTGGGTGATTCTTTACAAACTGAGGAGTTGGATCCTTCTTCTCTTCATCTTTCTCTTCTTCTTGAGCGACCACCTCTTTTCCCTTTTGGGTGATGTTGAGGTCTTTTAGAATAGGAATTACTTCACGTGCAACATCATCATTTAGAACAACATATTTGTGAATAGAGGGGTTAGTCTCAATAAAAATAACATTTATAGATTCTTCTACTTTAGCAAGATCAACATTACTCTATAAGCCTTGCTAGTAGTTCTATAGCCAAGAAAGAAAGCCTTATAAGATATCAGATCAAACTTGTAGAGAGAATCTTTCGTATTTAGAACAAAACAAGGACATCTAAAAATATGGAAATACTCAATATAAGGCTTCCTACCATGCCATAGCTCATAGGGGGTTTTCTTCAAAGAAGGATGTGTAATAACCCAACTTTGCACAAAACATGAGGTACTAATGGCTTCGGCCCAAAACTTCTTTGGAGTATCATACTCTAAAAGCATGGTCCTAGCCATATCCTGTAGAGACCCTATTCTTCCTCTCTACAACCCCATTTTGTTGACGTATTCAAGGTAAAGAAAAGTTATGTGCATATATAGATTCTTGACAAAAATGTTCAAAAAGATCATTTTCAAATTCTCCCCCATGATCACTACGGATGGAAATGATTTGACCAGAAGCTTCATTTTCAACTCATTTGAAGAAACATGAGGAAACATGAAGTGTATCACTCTTTGAAATGAGAAAGAATTTCCAAGTAAATCTAGAGAAATCATCGACAATAACAAGGCAATACTTAGAGCCATGAAGCGACTAGGTTCTCCTTGGTCCAAATAGATCAATGTGAAGAAGTTCAAGATCTCTCTTGGTACTATTTACTCCTTTGCACTTGAAGTAGGAATTGGTTTGCTTTCCTTGGGCACAAGGTTGGCATTCCTCATCCTTTTCAAAGTCCAATTTGGGAAGTTCCTTCACCAAGTCCTTTTTTCTCAACTTCTTCAACTAATGCATATTTAAATGGTCAAGTCGATGATGCCAAAGAGAAATATCATTAAAATTGACTATTAGGCATCTACCAACAATATGATTAAGAGAGTCAAGAATAATAACGTAAAGATTACCACTTCTGCTTCCCTTTTATAACTTGGTAGGTGAGGGAATCTAGAATGAATCATTAAAAGGAATTAAATAACACAAGGTAACCATTGTCACATAATTAACCAACAATATTTAAATTGTGATGTAGGCCATCCAAAAAAAGAACATTCTTGATACACAAGGATTCACCTACATCACCCTAACCTTTGACTATACCTTTCTTGTTGTCCACAAAGGTAACAAAACCTCCTTTCTTTTTGGTGAAGTTGTTGAAATTGCTTATATCACGTATCATATTCTTAGTGCATCCACTATCAACAATCCATCTTCCTTTTTTCTGCAAGAAAGGAGAGTGTTGATTCCCAACTCAAACTTTGGGATTCAAACTTAGCTTGAGGACCCATTTTATCTTTCGTCTGGTCTCCTTAGGCTCTGAAGGACAATAAGTAGAGTAATGATAATCACACTTGCAATACAAACAAACCATATGATTCTTAGTGTCAGAAAACTCTCAAACAAAGAAATAGGTCTCCTTGTTCGTTTTCTTACCTTTGGCTTTGTTCTTACCCTTTCGTGCTCCCTCTACAAATCCCAAACCACTAGTACCACTTTGTTTGGTAGAATGGTGAACGATTTCATTTAGGGAGTTTTTCCCTTTGAAGAACTTTTGTAGAGAGACCCTTAATCTACGATTATCATCATTAAGAGATATGATAGTAGAACACAAACTAGAAATATCATCTCTAGCATAAATAAGGCCAGCCTCAAGATAGAGGGATTTAGTTAAATAAGAGTCTTTTCAAGAGAAATAGAAGCAATATCATTACTAGGAAAGATATGTCTTGAAGATAAATCATTAACTTGACCAAGAAACCTAGTATTTGCAAATTTAAGCACTTGAATTTCCTTAAGATAAACATCGCTTTCTTCCTTATGAGCATCAACAAGAATCTTAAATTCAACATTTTTAGTTTTAAGAGTTTCAATCTCCTTTAGGCATTTTGGTTATCTTTTTTAGGAGTTTCAATGTTCTTAAGATAGACACCATTCTCTACCTCAACTTCATTGTACTGGAGCTCAAGATCAAGATATTGGCCCTGAAAGTTATCAATGCTCTCAAGATGAGTTTTCTCATTAAGCTAAAGAATTTCAAATCATCAATAAGTTTTCCTAACCTTTTTCTTTTAGATTACACTTAGCAAAGGAAGATTGGATAGAAACAAGTATATCAATAATAGCTTCCTTAGATAACTCATGAAAGCTTAATTCACTTACCTCACTTACCTCACCAATTTCTTCACTAGTAGAGGCCATGAGTGCAAGGTGGCACTCTCCATCTTCTTTGAAGCTTGAGCTACTTTAGGATGAAGCTTCCCAAGCTGCAGGAGCTGCATTCTTGTGTCTTTTCTCCTTCTTGTCCTTCCTCTTGTACTTTCTATCCTTCTTGTACTCTTCCTCCTTCTTTTAGTTTCCCTTGTTGTGTGACTTTCTTGACTTGAGACATTCACTCCTATAGTTTCGCTTTTGTCCACACTTGTAGAATCTAAAAGTAGAGGAGGAGGCTTACTTTCCCTTGAAGTGCTTGACCTTGATGAAGTTGGTTTCATGCTTACTTGGGCCATCATCTTCTCTAGAAGATGAAGGAGAGGTCCAAAAAGCAAGTTGTTGCTGAAGGATGACCGCCTCCACTTGTTCTTTGAAAGAACTATCTTTGATCTTCTTGGATTACTTGTCATCTTTCATGGCTTCTTCTTCTTGCTTGTCAAGCCTTGGCTCATGGTCTTGGAGGTTGCCAATGATATCTTCAGTTGGGATGTCACCAAGGCTTTTCACTTCTCTAATGGAGGTCACCTTTGACTCCCTTCTCTTTGGTAGAGTCCTCAAGATCTTGGAGTTCATTACACCTCTATCCAAAGTGTTGCCCAAAGAAGCCATCCAAGTGATGATGACATTGAGTCATGAGTACATCTTTGCAATCCCTTCTTTCTTGCCCATATTGAAGTTCTCTAGAAGGCTATTCAACATGTATATATTACCCTCCTTGACTTTATTTGTGCCCACATAAGTGATGCATATTTTTTCCCAAATCTCATAGGCAGTGTCCCAAGATGAAATTAGTTGAACTCCGTTGGGGTAAGGACTGCATAGAGGATGCTTATAGCTTTGGCATTGAGTTGGGATTCTTCAAGTGCAACTTCACTCCATGTGGCAAAAACTATGGTTGACTCCTTGTATGGAATGACCATCACCTATGTAGAATTGTGCGTGCCTCCTCCAATAGAGGAAGTTTGCGTCGTCAAAGATCAGAGGACGCATGGAGAAGCCTCCCTCTAGATTGACTAAACCAAGTAGGTCATCGCCCATCGTCTCATCTCATGGTAGATTGTTGGAGAAGATCCTTGGTTTTGATACTACTAGTTGGATCTAGGGCTCTAGAGGGGGGTGAATAGAGCTTCAAAAATTCTCACAAGATATATTAGACCTTCAAATTATGTCAATGAAAACCAATAGCTTAAGTGCAATTTGAAGTCTTAACTAACAAGCAAAGAAAGGATGCTAGAGAATGAAACAAACACTTTGACAAGTTCATTTAGAATGGTTCCACACTCCAAACTGTGAGATAGTCAAACCACTACCTAAAGTCTTCAACCTTACCAAGGACTTACCCACTTTGCAAAGAGTCTTCCTCCTTCTTCCAAGGACTTACCTACTCTTGCACACGTCTTCAACCTTCAAGGATTTACCCACTCTTTTTGGATCTTCAGCATTTGCCTTCTCCTTCACCCACAAAAGATCTTCACCTCTTCTTCAACCTTGAAGAAGAACAACAAAAACTCCAACTTCACTCAGAGTAGCTTGCTTCACCCTTTCTTCTTGAGGAAAGGGGTAGGGAAGATGGAATGGACTGAGAGATTTACAAGCACAAGGAAGTATCTCTCTTACAACTGGACTAATTCACTGATAATCACAAAATGCTATGTAAGCAAGAGATGGAAAGGGGCTCAAGGAGTTGCAACACACTCAACTATTGCAAGGACTTCAAATAGAATGAACGAGCAAACTTGGAATGATGTCCAAGGGGTCCTATTTATTGATGGGGGTGTTCCCTTGAGTGTGGGATCACTTAAGAGAGAAATATATCTATTTTCCAAGTTGCAACAGAACTATTCTCACTCAAAACAAATCACCAATAGTTATAATCACTATTTATACATTTTCCGTGTAGTAAATTTGGTCCAGTTATAATAAATGTAACTCGACTGATCCACTATATGACAAAGACAATTTTCAAACTCGACAAATAAGCTAAAATCAGTTTTGCTCAGTGATTCGGTCAGTCCAGTTCTATGAGTGTGCAACTTGACTGGTTGGTCTCTTCAGAAAATCCATCACTAGATCAATTGAGTTTCCAACTCGACCGATAAGCAGTCTGTGACAAATTTTCTAAATTGACATTATAGTGATCAAATATTGGAATTAAGTGTCCTCAATTTTAAATCATCTTAGTTGCAAGTCATATCATCAACACAACTGATTAGAAAAAAACATCTAAGGTCATTTGGAGTGATTTCCCAAAATGAACACTTGCATTGCTTTTGACGTGAACTTGAACATGCCAGGGCTTGTGTAATTTTATCCTTTTCATGTACCTAAAGCGTGAAATCAATCTTGAGCAAACATATTAGATACATAGGAATGGCATAGTTAAGTCATTATCAAAATATGTGCAATGTATAACTATCCAGTCAACACTTGTCACTCTCCACTTCACTAGGATGGCATGGGGGCAATGTACACTGATGAAGAATGATGACTTGTAGATGATGACTAACAAGATATGCTTGATTAAGAAAAGGATGAAGGCCAGAAAAGATAGACCAAAGGTTTATGCTGATAAGAAGAGGTCTGATGTAATCTTCCTAGTCGGGTATTATGTTTTTTTTTGGAAAGCAAATCCCATCTGATCCATTTCCAGGTCAAAAGTGAAAGGAAAGTTGAGATCTCAAATGTGGGATCCTTTGAAATAAACAAAAATTTGAAGAGTGTGTTTATTGTCTAGTTCTTCCTCCCACATATGATAAGGTTTATAATGTTTTCCATGTGTTAGTTTTGAAGAAATACATGAAGTCCCCTAACATATCTTATATGTTGAACCTATCAAGCTATAAGAAGATACCACATATGAGGAGTTACCTGTGAAGATCTTAGACTCCAGAGTAAAATAATTGAAGAACAATGAGATTGAGTTAGTGATGGTCCTCTAGAAGTACCATGGTCTTGAACATACCATTTGGGATCTAAGAGAGGAGATGTTGTAGACTCACCCCTCACTATTTTCTACAAATTCAAGGATGAAATATTTTTAAAGGGTGGTGTGCTCTAACGACCTCAAATCTAGGCATCACATTTTTTAAAACTTAAATTATATTCCTTTTTAAAATGTTTTGAGTAGTATTTTTGACCCTTAAATAATCTAGTGTAATATTGAACCTAATGTCACCATCCATTCATATAAGACATGCATGTGTGTAGCCTTGAGGAATATTAGGATTTAAATCCACTATTGGTGGTACAATCATAATTAACCTTGGGTGTGGAGTCTAAACCTGATATATATGCCCTATTACCCTAGAAAGCAAATTAGTGAAGAGGAAAAATACCTAGAAGAACCCTTAATAAAATAGTAAAATGAATCATCCTTTTATTAGGCTATTTAGCATCCATTTAATAATAATAATAACACTCAAAAAATTCAAAATGAGTTTTGAGGTTAGAATAGTACTTTGTGTTTGTTCAATATCTATATATGAAATTAGAAGTCCAAAGGATTTTAAATACACCCTTTAATTTCCATGAAGAGAAATGTATATGGTTGGCATCACTCTTTCGGCTAAAATGCGTCACACTGGCTTGACCCTATTTTAAGTCGTATGACCAGGATTTAATAAATGCACACTTTGATGCATGTGTTTTTAGTCATTATTTTAGGCACATTTTTCCTTAGTTTCATGTATAGATTAGTCATGTATTTGATTTATTATGCATGAAATGACTTAGACGACCTATTTCTGTTAAATACATCAAATTATATAATTTTAACTGATTTATGTAGTATTGACACAACCCAATTTCTTATGACAATTTTGTTTGTTTTTAGGTAAAAACAAGAACCAAAGAGTCTGTGCTACTGACCTAGAAAAAGTTGATTGTACCTACTTGACATCAGAGATCCATTGGTAACTCACCCGAAATCGGTGCTACTGACAGCTAAAGTCAGTACTACCGATTTAGCATCAGCAAGCCCCAACATGAATCGAGAAAACTTGGTGCTACTGAGTGTCCAACTCAGTACTAACAAGTTGACATCAGATAGGAAACTCAAAAACCACAAAAGTCAGTGGTATCAAGTCTAGTTGGTAGTACCAATAGGATCAAGATTGGGCGATCAAACCTAAGTGACTAAGTACTACTGACTCACCTAGTCGGTACTACCGATCTGCCCGATCAGTCTAACAACATATTTATCTTCAATCCAATGGTGGACATTAATTTTTAACCTATGTGCCTCCTATGACTTAGGGGGATGATAGCCAAAGTAAATGAGCAACCATTTTCATTGCATGATGACCAAAAAGAGAGAAAAAGAAGAACCAAAGACAAAATCTTTAACCGAGGAGATCCGAGCACCTCTAGAGGATCATTGTACAGTCAAAAGACAGAAGAACACTCGTACAATCGAGGGGATCTTCCAGATGGGCAGAGATTCAGGGGTTACTTTAGCTTCTTCATTTTTCCCACATTTTTCTTCTTTCCTCCCATGTATTCATCGTTGAAAACCATGCAATGCTTAAAACCTATATTCCTTAGGGATTTGGGAGTATCCCGTATTTACAATGTGATTGATTTCCTTGGATTAATATTGTTTTTATCTCTTTTTAGTGGATATAAGTCTATGAAAGCTTTATGTTCTAATTGTGCTTGATCACCATGAGTGGATTCGTTGACACTTAGTCATATTGGGAGAGAGATTAAGGGTCAGAGAGCATAGATTTACCCATCAATTGTGCCCTTTGGGAAAAGTGGAGTGCAAACAGGAGGAGAAACCCAAAGAATAATCATAAAGCTCCTAACTAATCAACCAATAACTATGGAAGTGAGATTGGCATTAAATTTGGTAGTGATTTACACTACACGAGCAGGTAATTCTGGTTACAAACTCCTTATCCAGGGATTGAGATAATAGATGTTAGTGTGTGTGAGATCGATTATTGGTGTTGTCCATGGTGAAACCACTATCCTAAGGAATTCACCCCATCTCTAATTACTTCCACCTTTAATTCATTTTATTTCTACTTTTGCTCTTTTATTCAATCCAATTCAACCATTTACAATCGGCTTGGCCGATTTGATCAATCTTAAGAGTAGTCTACTGGAGAAACACTTCCCCATGTTTGATTCAGGCCTTGCAAGGCCTTATTACTTTGATTTATTCAGTTGCATACTACGCATGGTAAACTCGTGTCAAGTTTTTGGCATTATTTTCAAGGAAGCAGCAACATCCATCACTATGAGTGTTTTGGCCGGTCACTCTAAGCTAATTTTTCTTTTTATTCTATTCTTACTTAAAAATTTCATTGAGCTGAATCATAAGATTTGTCTTGATACATTATGCATTTCGTATGCTAAAACCAACTTTCTACTATTTTAGGAAAACTAGTACATGGTGCATACCAGAGCCATAGAATATGGAGAACCATCCTCACCAGGCTTTGGACAAGCATATCTCTTATAAGGAGAAAGGGAGTCTGGTAGATCTATGGACAGGTTTAACCGAACCCCTCCACCAACACTTCCACTTGAGAGACTTTCTATGCCAGAAGAACCATAGACAATAGAAATGGAGGGAGAGGAAGAAATGACAATATGGGAAAGGATAAAGGCTTCATCAGCTACAACCCAAAAAGTGCCCATCAAGAGGCAAGCCATTAATGTGGGTGGCTACAAAATAGATCATGGACTTGTTTCCTTAGTCAAATATCAAGCGTTCAAAGGCCATCCCTATGAAGATCCAATGAAAAATGTCAACAATTTGGTAGACAACTGTGACATGGTCAAGATAGATAGGGTCCCAGTAACTGCAATATACCTTAAGATATTCTCATTGTTACTGGTAGATAGTGCAAAATCATGGTTCAACAATCTGGATGATGATATCGTTGAGACATGTGAGTAGATGATAGATGTTTTCTTTGAATGCTATTGCCCTCATAAAAGATGAATGATCTAGTAAATAATATTCACAACTTCAAATAACAAGCATATGAGTCATACTCAGAGGCACGAAAAAGGTTTCTGAATATGTTGAGAAAAGTGCCTCATCATGGCATTGATTTATTGGGGCAAGCCAAGATTTTCGATTATGGCCTACACAAAGGGGAGAGAACAACTCTTGTAAATGTAGGAGGAGTCTTCTTCCTCAACAACAAGCCCACTCACTACCATGAAATCCTCAAGAACATGTCTAAAAACTAATCATGGGGAGAAGAAAGAGAGCCAACAACAACCATCAAGAGTTTTGGGGAATCCAAGGTGATATTTGTATTGAATGAGAAGTTAGATCTTATTTTTAAGAAGTTATGTGCTACAGATAGAGTTCCTACTGAGGAAGAAGAAGAACAACGCAAATATGTGTTTCAGGGGCAATACAGGAACAATAATTATTGTTGGAGGAAAGACCCCAAATTTTCTAGGAAGGATCCTAACAACTTCCTAAAGGATCCATCACATGTGCAACATGAGCATCCTAAGCCACAAAAGAATGGACAAGCGTAGTATCAACCAGAGTAGCAAAAAATTGACAAGATTGAAGAAATGTTGGAAATGCTATTGAATCAGAATTCGCTACATTGTACAAAATCAAAGGGATCTTTAAAATCAAGGGGCACATATTCACAAAATAGAGACAAAGATCTATCAGATAGCGGAAGATGTTAGTGAACTAAAGCAACCAACCCAACAAGGATATTTGGCGAAGACCAATGTACCTTCTGGGAACCAACATGTGACTGATGTTCTACTACGCAGTGGTTAGAAACTACTGAATGACACATAACATGAGACAACTACTGAAGAAGCTACAGATCAAACTATACCAGTGGACATAGACGGATCAGACTTCGCAGTGCATGAGAAGATGACAGAGGAACAAGTTGATTAGGTTGGTGTTAATAAAACTTAGCATTATATTCCACCTCACCCACGTGAACCAGTAGTTCTAGTGCCCTTTCCAAATAGTTTGAAAGCAACTAAGATGGACCCATAGTTCAAGAAATTTCTAGACAACTTTCAAAAGTTATCCATGAACATTCCCTTGATAGATGCTATCGAGAAGATACCATCCTATGAGAAGTTTTTGAAGGATATAATTAAAAAGAAGATAAAGCTACCAGAGTTTGATGTTGTGGTTCTAAAAGAGAAGTTTAGTGCCTTCATCTTGGGGATACTACCTCCTAAGAGATAGGATCTAGGATGCTTTAATATTATATGCTTCATAGGAAAGATGAAATTTAGAGAGGCTTTATGTGATTTAGGGGAAAGCATAAATACGATGCTTCTATCTACCTTCAAGAAGCTTAGACTCAAGGAATCTAGGAAAAGTAGCATGACAATCCATTTGACAGAAAATTCTATGGTTAAGACATATGGTATATGTGAGGATGTCCTAGTAAAGTGGATTGCTTTGTCTTTCCCATAGATTTTGTTATGATGGAAATGCAAGACAACCAAGGAAATGAGCTTCTACTTGGATGACCGTTTCAAGCTATAGCATATATGATACTTGAAATGGGAAGAGTTCGTTTGACTATGGAAATATAAGATGATAGGTTCGAGATCAAGTTGCTAGAGCACTCTATAACCACAAGAGATAAGGAGCAATGCAACATCCTACAACACGTGGATGGCAAGTTTTCTTTTTTTCTAGTGAATCCATTCCTTGATATGGACCATGTTATGACTAAAGTAGAAAGAGGTACTCTAGAAGTGGATATCTTGGAAAATACAAAGGTAATCTCACTAACTCATGCAATGTGCTATTCGGACAATGAAGGAGATGACTACAACCTTACTGCCAAGGAAGAAGCCATAGTTGATTCTATGATACAATCATCACCCAAGTTACCCTTAGAAGCATGTTTCATGAACATAATGGAGGACATCATATGCAACAACCATCTATAAGAGTGCATTTTGATGTTTAAGGAAGTACCTTGCTACTATGCAAGGCACTTTGAGGACCTTGGATCACCGCCCCCACCATTGGTCCTGTCTCTATTGAGCCCACTAGACTTGAAGTTGAAGCCATTACCACCGCACCTAAAGTATATCTTCTTAGCTATAGATGAAAATCTCCCAATGATTATATCATCTTCACTGAGTGGTGAGGAGGAAGGAAAGTTACTCAACGTGCTAAAAAACTATCGAGCTGCATTTAGTTGGTCCATAGCTGACATTAAAGTGATCTCTCCAACTTTGTGTCAACATAAGATCCAAGTCAAAAAAGGATCCAAGGCAATCATCCAACCTCATAGTCATCTCAATTTGATTATGACTGAAGTGGTGAAGAAGGAAGTTGTCAAGCTACTTTCGGCAGGTATAATGTATGCAATCTCTGACTCAAAGTGGGTTAGTCTACTCAGGTAGTTCCTACGAAAGGGGGGATCATGGTCACTACTAATGTGGCTAATGAATTATTTTCCACTAGGCTAGTGATAGGATGGCGAGTGTGCATAGATTATCATTTTTTGAATGCAACCATTCTTAAAGATCATTTCAATTTCCCCTTTATTTATCAGACCTTGGATTGATTAGATGGCCGTTCACAATTTTGCTTTCTTTATGGGTATTCCAGTTATAATCAAATTTCCATTGAACCTAAGGATTAGGATAAATTCACTTTCAAATTCCCTTATGGAACATTCACATACCAAAGAACGTTGTATGCTCGCCATTTTTTCTGGCATGGTAGAGCGGTGCATAGAGGTTTTTATGGATGATTTTTCTGTGCATGGGAAATCATTTAATGATTGTCTATATAACCTTGAAAGGGTGCTACAGAGATGTGAATACACTCACCTAGTTCTAAACTGGGAGAAGTGTCACATGATGGTAAGTGAAGGGATCACCCTTGGATACAAGGTGTCCGGTAAAGGCATGGAAGTGGACCCAATAAATATTGAAATCATCTTCACCCTCCCTCCATAAACATCGGTGAAATGAGTGAGGAGCTTTTTAGGACATGCTGGATTCCACCACTATTTTATCAAGGATTTCTCAAAAATTGCCAAACCTTTGTCTGAGATTTTAGAAAAATATGTTGAGTTTTCCTTTGATGAGTGATTTGTAACATCTTTTGAAATTCTTAAAGTAAAATTGAGTTCCACACCTATTATGCATGATCCTGATTGGATCCTTCCCTTTGAGATGATGTGTATCACATCAGGTTATGCAGTAGGAGTTGTGTTGCGTGAATGTAGAGACAAGATTCCAACAATTATATATTACACATAAAAGACTTTAAATGATGCACAACTGAATTACACCACTACCGAAAAACAATTGTTGGCGATAGTGTTTTCTTTCAAAAAATTCCACTAATACCTAGTTGTGGCTAAAGTGATAGTATGGACAGACCATGTTGCTATTAAATACTTGTTACAAAAGAAAGATGCAAAACCTAAATTTATTAGGTGGATTCTTTTCTTCAGGAATTTGATATTGAGATTATAGACAAGGTAGGGGATGAGAATGTTGTATCTAATCAATTATCTAGGTTGTAAGGGTGGACAAAAAATATATAGCCATCCCTATTATTGAGGAATTCACAGATGAGAAATTGTTTGTAATTACAACGAATGATAATTTATTTGTAGATATTATTAATTACCTAGCTTGCAAGGAATTCCTACAAATTGGGGGTATCAAGAGAAAAAAATGATTTTTCCACTCATTGAAGTTTTACGTTTGGGATGACCCAATTCTTTTTAAGCAATGCAGGGATGGGCTATTAAGAAGTTATGTACCTGAATGTGAGGTAGAGAGCATCTTGTTCCATTATCATTCTCTACCAATAGGTGGACACCATGCGAGCTCTAGGATGGCTACTAAAGTCCTAGAGAGTGGGTTTTATTGGCCTACCTTGTTAAAGGATGCTCACAACTTTGTTTGTCGTTGTGACACATGTCAACATGCACGTAATATCTCTAAGCGACATGAGATGCCCTTGAATGTGTTTCAAGAAGTTGAATTTTTTGATCTTTGGGATATAGATTTCATGGGCCCATTTGTGTCATCTAATTCCAATCTATATATATTACTTGTAGTTGATTATGTGTCTAAGTGGGTGGAACCCATTCTGACTCGCACCAATGATGTGCATGTAGTGTTCAGGTTTGTGATGGAATACATTTTCTGCACGTTTGGTGTCATGTGCCTAATTATTAGTGATGGCGGTTCCCATTTCACTAATAGGCAGTTTGCAGCTCTTTTGAGGAAATATGGGGTGAAGCCCCAAGTGGGCACTCCTTATCACCCACAAACTCAAGGATAGGCTGAGGTGTCTAATAGAGAGGTGAAGAAATTCTTGGAAAGGACTGTCACTACCAATAGTACGAAGTGGAGCCATGTTTTAGGTGATGCTCTTTTGGCTTATAGAACGGCCTATAAAACCCCAATAGGTACAACACCTTTTAGGCTAGTCTATGACTGTGCTTGCCATCTACCCATAGAGCTTGAGCATATGGCTAAATGGGCTATAAAGAAGCTGAATTTCAACATAGATGGAGTGGGTAGAAAGAGATGAATTAGATGAACTTAGGATGGATGCTTATGAAAGCTCTAGGATATATAAGGAGAGGACTAAGAAAATTCATGATAGACACATTCTAAATAGGGTGTTTCTTCTAGGTCAAAAGTCCTCCTTTTCAATTCTAGGCTTAGGTTACATCCAGGTAAGCTAGGGTCTCAGTGGAGTGGACCGTTTGTGATTGAAAAAGTCTTTCCCCATGGTACTGTGAACATTGTAGATGAGAACATGTTGTTCCTTGTCAATGAAAAAAGGTTAAAGCACTATTTTGGAGGTGAGGTAGACCCCAAATTGAGGAGGTGTAACTTTTCACCATTCCATAGATTCTTGCTCTATATACCATCTAGGCTAGGTTGTTAAAAAATGACATCTGTTGGGAGGCAACCCAATCTTTATTTTGTTTGCTTTTATGCTCAGTTTTCATGTTTAGTTGTCACTTTAATTAATTATTTGTAAAAATGGTACCTTGACTCGTTTTTGGGAGTGTGAGGGCTTTAAAGTTGGTACCACTATGTTTTTCCATCAATGGAACCAAAATGAGGTCAGTGTTCTATCTGCAACAATAACACAGACTCAGTACTACCAACTCTAACAGTTGGCACCACCAAGTCTCTGAAGATATTTCGAGGGTTCACTGATAAGGACTTGGTACCACTAACTATTCTTGTTAGTTCTACTGACTTTTGGGCTCGCCCATGTTCACTATACTGAGTCTCCATATTTGAAAGCACAACCAGATTGCAACACTCAATACTATTGATGTAAGAAGTCAGTAATCCGGGCGATTGCGATCCAACAGCCATGGCACACTTCATCGAGCGGTCATTGGAACTGATCCACAAAACAAGTTGGTACCACCGACAGGTCATGGGTACCACAGACTCAGGGTGATCCACTCCATCTACCTCAGGCAATCCTCAGTCGTCAATGTGATGGACCAAAGATTGTGCTAGCCAACTCGGTACCACTGACTCAGAAAGTCAGTAGCAGTGACTCTGTTCGGGTTTGGAACCATTTTCTTCACACCCTCAACAACCACTCCTCCTACATTTCAAAGCAAGGATACACTAGGCACCGAAGGAATTCCATAAGATTCCATTCTCTTAACCTCCTTCTTACATCAATGAGATGGCTCCTATGAGAGGAGTTGTTCCCCAACAGGGTGAGGTGGTCCCCAGGTGAATCCACATTTTGACACCCATCTTCAGATGTAAGGAAGCTCTTTGAGGAAATGCAGACAAGGTAGGTCATCCCGATGAGATATGGAGATCACACATTGATTAAGATGGTGGGTGTTACTATCAACATGCGTTGGGTATGTTAGAAGCAAGAAATGGAGGGATATAATCCTTTCTTCAGTCACTGACAGACCTACCCAAATCTTGTCTTGGAGTTCTTGACATCGCTCGACGTTCTCGTTGTCCCCGCACAGAAGATAGGAAGACAAGATCAACTTCTGTCTCTTCAACAACAACTACTCTCTCATGCTGAGGGTCGTCATTCATATCTTCCACTGGGCTCATGTCACATAATGCTCGGCACCATCGGATTTCGACTATGACTTGGCCTGGGAGCAGCTGACTAAGGTGCTGATGGGATTATGGATAAACTGGCACATCAGTTCTGTGACTGGTATTGAGCATCCTTTTGTTTGTATGCTTCACCGTCTCTAAGTCAACACTATCTTTGCTTGATCCGGTCAAGCTCAAGGGAAGGTCCAGAAGGTGGACCTCAACTTTCTCTACTGGCTACTGGATGGGGAGACATTTAATTTTGGAGCTTTTATATTGATCTATTTTCTATGAGGCCTAATGTGACAAGGAAGGTGCTAATATTATTAGGGGTTCTCATCACCCCTATTTCCCTCCACCTGCACCTTGATCTATCCACCCTTGAGCCGTTGGAGGATACAAAAAAGTTGGACCTCCTTCACTTCCACAAAGTGCATCTTCTCCGACACTGCCACAATATACTCTATGCGCATTGCAACCGTCGGGGCATATTTTGGGAGCGTAGGCTCCCCGACCCTATCTTCAACCTATATTGGGTGGAACATCACAGGTGGCCACTAAACGAGGGGGAAGCTGAAGATCCACCAAGGGCAGCAACTCATGGCCACAATGAGGAGCACAATGATGACAACGATGCAGAAGTTGAGGAGGTGGAGCCCACCATCCCCATGACCAGTAGAGTGTCCCCATGCAAAATAGCCCACACCTATGTTGTCTCATCTTCCTCGACCCCACCACCTTCCACGGAGGAGTAGTACCCGTATAACATGGCGGGTATGTATACCATGTTATAGGAGATCCAGATAGGACAAAAGTAGCATCAGGAAACGCTGGTAGGCATGTAAGATATTCAGGGAAGGTAGTACTAGAACTAGTAGGCAATCTACAAGAATGAACGCCTTCTCTTAGCCAACCAAGAGAATATTCACATGTGCCTACAACAGATGGAGCAGTATCAGCAGCCTTTCTTTGACAACTAATGGAACTATCGATACTTTGGGGAGTACCCACAACTACCACATATGCCACCTACATACCTCTCATTCCAAGGGATGTTCTCTCCACACAATCCCAACATGCCACCTCCTCCATTCTGAGCCCTGGTACCACTGTTCCACCTCTTGGGTGCGAGTATTGACTATGAGGACATATTCATATTCAAGCTTGGGGGTGTTGGAATAGTATTCTATCTTTGTTTATATTATTTTTTATCTTTAGTTGTTTGCTTTAATTTTAGTTGTGGAAGTGTAGGATCCACATCTATCTAGTGTAATTGTAGAGTAGTAAATTCATGGTTTTATTTTCAAATAGATTGTACTCTCTGGGTTGTTGCATGAGAATTGTCATATCCTTAAAATCTTAAATTGCAAATTCTTTGTATAGCACAACTTGAGGAAGTGTTTGGACTAGTCAGCATCAGGACTTAGGGCATACATGAAACTCTAAGACAACATGGGAATGTGAATGATGAAGATGTTGAGCCTAAACTGACCAAACCATAATGGGATCTTCAATGAAAATTCAAGAAATAATCCTTCAGATCACCCTGAACAAAGGTTAATTGACCAGGACACATCATTATATACCGAAAGGCATTGTATATTGGTTGTGTGATTCTATTTCTTTTCCATTCATTTTTGACTCACCACCTCAAAATCCATGAGTACTCCAATCTGTTTTCCTTGATTTCATTGCATGGCATGATAGGAACATATTAGTTAGTTTGCTTGGATTTGAAAAACGAAGAAAAACATTGTATTTGTATGCATTAACTTTAGTGCATACCATCTAAGCATGCATACCACAATTCATGTAGTTGCATACATTTCAACATCACATGCATATTTTCCTGAACATGTGGATTTTAATTTTGAGTTATATAGCTAAAAGTGCATGGATACACCTCCAAGAAAATAAGAGAAAAATGGAAAGTAGAAGAATTATAAAGGCAAGAAGCATGAAACTCAACCTTCATTTAAAAAAAAAAGAAAAAATAATAATAATAAACTCTTGTTTAAAAGGAAACATGGGGAAAGTGTATCTCGCATGTTTGTGTTAGTGATAATGTAATCCACATGTACACTATTTTGAGTTGTCATACAAAATCAACTTTTTCATACATGCATAATTTCATAAAAGAAAAAAAAAGTTTATTTAGGCATTAGGATTCATTCATGGCATTCTTTTCATCCATCTAGGTTCATTTTTCTCTATGCATAAATAGGTTGGATGTACCTATGAATTTTCATTTTCCACCAATCTAAAACCATTAATTGCTCTTATTAGTAGGTCATTATTTATCTCCTCATTCATGCCTATATAGAGATCTTCTGCCAAATAGTTGGTAGTTAGGAAAGTGCAATTTAGCGCAGGGAATCACACAATGCACCAAGAGAATGTCTGAGTAATTATGATGTTTATTGCTTTCTTTATAGTTTCATTCACTGATGATGGACATCTTTGATGTATGTTTTTGACCATTTTAGAGAAGTTATCAGTTTTGTGGTCAGTGTAGGCTGGTTTAGGGTTGGATAGGTGGATTTGATTAAGAAAGGAACATATATTAAGAAAGGAATGTATGTGTTATGTCCTTCTGCTGACTCTTATCAAACAGATCCTGGAGAGTGTTTCTCGAGGATGATCAAAATTTAAGATTAGGGGAGTTTGATGCATGTGTTTTTAGTTGTTATTTCAGACACATTTTTCCTTGATTTGATATATAGATTAGTCATTTATTTGACTTATTATGCATGTAATAACTTAAACGACCTATTTATATTAAATGTGTCAAATTATATAGTTTTAACTAATTTGTGTAATATTTTACGCATCCCAATTGGTTATGATGATTTTGTGTGTTTTTAGTTAAAAAGAAGAACCACATAGTCGGTGCTACCGACCTGGCAGAGACCCATTGGAAACTCGCCCAGAATTGGTGCTATCGACAGTTGAAGTCAGTGCTACTGATTTTGCATCAGCAAGCCCCGACATGAATTGAGAAAACTAAATGCTACTGAGTGTCCAACTTGGTACTACAGAGTTGACGTCAAAGAGACAACTCAAAAACCACAAAACTCAGTGATATCCAGTCAAGGCAATAGTACCGATGAGATCAGGATCATGTGACCAAACCTAAGTGACTAGGTACTACCAACTCACCTAGTCAGTACTATCGAGTCTGTCTGATTAGGCCAACTATAGATTTATCTTTAATCCAACGATGGATGTTAATTCATACCCTGAATACCTCCTAGGACTTAGGGGGACGACAGGCAAAGTAAAGGAGTAGCCATTTTCATTACACGACAACCGAAAAGAGATAAAAAGAAGAACCAAAGACTGAAGGCTATGACTCAGTAGATCCAAGCACCGTTGGAGGAAGATTATGTATTCAGAAAATAGTAGAATGCTCACATGACAAAGGGGATCTTCTAGACGGACAGAGATTCATATATTACTTTAGTTTCTTCATGTTTCTCACGTTTTTTTATTTCATCCCATTTATTTGTCGATGAAAACCATGCAAGCTAAATATATATATTCTTTAGGATCCGGGAGTAGCCTAGATTTACACAATTTACATGCATTAATATCATTTTTATCTCTTTTTACTGGATATAAGTCCATGAAAGCTTTATGTTCTACTTGTTCTTGATCACCATGATCAGATTGATAGACGCTTAGTCATTTTAGGAGATAGGTTAATGGTCAAAGAGCATAGATTTACCCGTCTATGGTGCCCTTTGGGAAAAGTGGACTGTAAACGGGAGGAGAAACAAATAAAACAGTTGTAAAGCATCTAACTAATCAACCAATAGCTGCGGAAATGGGTTGACATTAGATTAGGTAGTAAATTCCACTACAAGAGCAGGTAATTCTAGTCTCTTTATCTAGGGATTACGATGATAGATTGTAGTGTCTATGGGATCGATTATTGGTTTTGTCTATGGTGAAACCACTATCCCAAGGAATTCACTCCATCCATGAGTACTTCCACATTTAATTCATTTTATATCTTCTTTTTCTCTTTTGTTCAAGTCAATTAAACCATTTACAATTGGCTTAGCTGATTTGTTCACAATTATTAGTAGTCTACTGGAGAAACACTTCCCCATGTACGATTTGGGTCTCACAAGGCCTTATTATGTCTAAATGTTCTCTTGCGTACTACACACGATAACATGGTGTCACACATGCAGAGCGCGATGACTGAGATTGCAAGATCTGACGAATCAAGGGACCAACTTCACCTTCTCCCCAACAATTATGCACCCAGATGTTACACAACTATGAAAAATTCTTTTGTTGATTGCAACACTTAGTGCCACAATGGCTCGCAAAGTCACCAACAATAGTTTTAGGAGAGCACGCCAATCACAAAGAACCCTAACATGACGCCTAAGGTTCCTTGAGCACAGAATGCCCAAATAGGTATCTCAACTCATTGTTGTCGTTCTCATCTAAACACCCTACTGCCCCTCCTTTTTATTTCCCACTGTGGCGATATCATCCCGCAAGAAGTAACTATCATTCCTTAGGAGCTATATCCACTCCATTTTCTTCAATTATCACTGCATTTCACACTATAGTTGATGTCATATCTGGTGAGGAACGAGTAGGATCGCCATAATGCTTGGTCTCAGATCAATTGGAGGTAACAGTGTCATCACATACCCATAAGTTTCCATTACCAACTTTCAGTTCACATGGAATTACCCCAACTTCTGGGTCGATGAATGTCACCTACCTCATCCATTGGAGTCCTCCTTGATGGAGGTGACTATAAGCTTTCTTCGCTCAACATGGATTTAGGGAGATGTTTTTGAACAAGTCACTGGACCTGGGCAGTGATCCTTTGACCTGACAGTTGTACCTAAACCCACACAGGAGCATGCGGATGGCCTAGTATGAATGGATTTTTTGATTGGCGTGATGCTGGCTTGATTACTCTCAACCCTATTTCCTAACGTGGTTCTCTTCAAGTTAGAATATTTTGAGTCTTTGTAACATCCCATGATTTGAGGCCTCAGATAGAACACTCTTAAAAGGAATGATTGGACTACCCATATCACTAAGGTGCACCTCCTTTTCTGGGAGCCTATCACTAAAGAACTCCATAGTTAAGCGTGCTTAGGTTGAAGTAGTACTAGGATGGGTGACAAGATGGAAAGTTGACCCCGACTTGCGTGTGAGTGAGGACAAAGAGTGCAGTTAAGGCTTGTGGTGGTCTATCGGGCCAGTCATCATTCATGAACCCTTGCTAGAGCCTTGGGCAGTGGGCCTAGGTGTTATAAATGGTATTATAGTCATAACACGTCTAGTAGGTGGGGCCCACATGGGCATGGCATGCCACTCTTATGTTGTGTGGTCCATGCATGTAGGAAGGGATGTCCATGGTAGACGTAGCCACCCTTACACTGGTATTCTATGATCAGGAGTTGGGTGTCCATGGGCCATTGTGGGTATTCACTGAAATGGGGAAAAGATTATGAGGCCTTATAGTTGAGCCTTGATGAGGACATTAAGAGTCTAAGTGAGGGAGATTGTAACATCCCAAGATTTGAGGCATTAGATAAAACACTCTAAAAAGTAATGATTGGACTACCCATATCACCAAGGTTCACCTCCTTTTCTGGGATCCCATCACTAAAGAACTCCATAGTTAAGCGTGCTCAACTTTGAGTAGTACTAGATGGGTGACCAGTCGAGAAGTTGACCTCGGCTTGTGCGTGAGTGAGGACAAAGAACGCAGTTAAGGGTAGTGGTAGTTTGTGGGGCCAGTCATCATTTCTGAACCCTTGCTAGAGCCTTGGGCAATGGGTCCAGGTGTTACAAAATGTTACATTCTTGAACTTCATGGATTTCAAGCTTAAAAGAAATTGGGGAACACATAGTGATGCAGAGTTTTGAAGATCATGGTGGATGATTCCCAATCCCTAGATTCATAATAAATGTTCAATTTAAGTTAATAATGTGCTTTTGAACATATGTATTCATACCAAGCTAATGTAAGGAGAAATGATGATACGAGCCTTAGATTGACAACAAAGGAATGTGATTTAGATCATGGGCCATAGGGATACTTTCAACCCAATTGAATAATTAGAGTTTACATATGGGCCCATGAGACATGATTTTGGATAATGCGGACATTCTTAACCATAATAGGTATCCAAAATTGTTATGGTTGATGGATAATAAGAATATAAATTAATATGGGGATGTATAGGATAATCCAAGATAATAGTGGACTAGATAATTAATTAAAAGATTATCCACCTTTATGATAAAGGAAAAATATGTTAGTTTCCTAAAGGAAATAGGAAACATGGTTTATTAGTTTCCTAAAGGAAATAGGAAACATGGTTTAAAAGCAAAGTAAGAGAAAGTTGAGAGAAATATAGATATACATTGGATTCTCCCTATTCATGTAATTGGAGATTATTGTGAATAGAAAAGGACATCTTTTAATGCTTAAAAGAAAGATAAAGGAAATAGGGGTTGTGTAAAGGTGTATGTTTTATGTTTAGTACATTTCCATTAGTAAGTCATGATCCACGTGGACTCTCATTAGGAAAGGAGTCCATCTACCTTTGGGAAGTAATTGAGAGAGTATAAGGAAAGAGGCCTTGAAGAGGCAGGATCAAGGAAGGACTCGGTAAGCAAGAGAATATATATAGGCACATGCATATGAGGCATGAGGGTAGTGACTCTCCTCATAGCAGACTTCCCTTCCTAGCCTGTCGTCTCCAAATTCTTCTTCATCCTCCATAGATTAGAATTCTCTCCATGACATAATGCCAGCCGATCTATGGAAGGTGACCTTCAGAGCTTGGTCATTTGTCGGCTACCATGGAATCGAGATGGGGGAGACTCACTGCACTTAGACCTGCTTCCTGGACTGCTGCCAGCAGAGGTCGAGGCTAGAAGACTAGGGATGGCTGGCAGAGGTCACAGACCCCAGACGTAGAGCCCTGGGAGTGGTGCCCTCAACTAAGAAGCATGGCACCAGAATAACCACAATGTTGTCCATGAGCGTCGTCAGGAACCCGTTGCGATCGGCCAAACCAGTTCGCATAGGACAGGGAGGGCGGGCACATCTAGCAGACGGTGGGGGGTCCAGGCGGCCACTATGGTGGTGGCAAGGGCCGACGGAGCCAAAAAGTAGTGGCCTCACTTCTCCAGAAGCAATGCCCCAAGACACCATCATGTGTAGGGAGACACGGTACCCACAATGCGTGAGAGAGGGAGGGTGTCGCCAGGCACCTCCGACAGCACTAGCGTAGAGCCGCCTCTACAAAACCGATGACCAGGGCCACGGGCGACACGGTAGCAATGTTCCCTAGTGAGCGGGAGGGACAAGTCATCCCAGAATGAGGGCACTGGGCAAAAATATCTAGGTCAAGCCTACGCATTAGGCGGACCAGCGACATCCCAATAAAGAAGATGAGCCCATGCCAAAAGACAAAATCAGCCTTTTGCGTTTGCAGATCGTGATCAGCAAGGAAGGGAAAAAATGTCGTTTCAAGGTTTTCTTAAGGCGCCGGCTAGCATGGCAATAGTGTTGGACCAAAGGAACAAGGTAAGGTTTTGTTGATGTGTCATGTAAGGATTGGTTTGGTTAGATTTAAATTTTGCAAATATCATAGTACTAGCTAGGATGATCAGATTTAGACAAGTAATATATGAAACTTGCTCAGGAAAATGAGAGGAATCCAAAGAAAATACTATCAGAACATGACTATGCTTTTAGTTCCAAAATCATGTGAAATACAGATGTTAATGTCATTAGTATTAACTAAAGCCTAGATTTAGGGTAATTTGATGTTTAATTGATTAGAATTTGTTGTGTTATGCTCATACTTGATCTAGACAAGTATAATGATGTATAGATGATGTTAATACATTAGTAAGCTCATGTATGTTGATTTAGAGTTTGAAACCAATGTAGACATTGTGATATAATCCTAATTCTAGTAATGTGATCTAAATACCATGAGTAGTCTTATATGTTTAAGATGATGATTAGGGTTTCACCGAATATGCATAATGGAATTGGTAATCCTAGAAACTATAATACTATCGGGTTAAGGTTTGTAACCCTAACTTATAGTCCAAACATGATATATTCCTAAACCCTAGTTTAGGAGCACATCTAGATCTGAAGAATATAGTATGAATACACAGTGACACATATGCAGTATGCTTTGTGTCAGACACTTGTTGATTACATGCTTTGTTGCTTGGATGGTTGGAAACATTCTTAAAGTATATGATGTCTACATTGTTTTTGCAATGGCATAAGCTATGTGGTTACGATTATGAATACATGTATTGAATTCCAAGGTCGTCAATGTTTCTCGATGAGATTGAATGACAAATAAACTACTTACTTGTTTATTTACTTCTTGTGAAATATAAAGTTCATATGAGTATCATGTAAAGTAAATAATAGTATTCTGAACCGTGGGTTACAATGATCTTAAGGGTAATGCACACAAGCCCCAGAGGGACAGTGATTACACCTGAGGTAGTTGACAAGATATGGGTTAGAATATGAAAACACATTTATTTCCTTATATGCAAGGTAAAGATGTTTGCTTATATGTTGCTTGTGATTATTGTTTGAACCCACATACCAGTATAGAAATATACTAATTGGGTATTTATTTGTGGCTGTTTTAGGTATCAGATATATTTAATAGCATGGACATGAGGGTACAAATAAAGATGTTGAAGACACTATAGTTTAATCATGAAGGTATAGTCTTAATTATTTATCTTCACACATGTAAAAGTTATTTTTTTTAAAAAGTTATGTAACTCCTTAGAGGAGCTTTTTATGTAAACATGTAAATATTTGATAATTAATGGAAATTATTTACTATTATGTATTATTTCATGAATCTGATCCTAGAATTTTTTATCAATGATCTATGACTTTAAGTACTTTTAGACACTCAAAAGTGTGGGTCGCTACATTTGGTATCAGAGCAAAGATTCATCAACTAATACTTAATAGTTTATAATTTCAATTTATCCTTATAAATTTTAAGATAAAAATTAAGTTCCTCATCTCATATTTTTGTCTACTTCTCATGTCTTTTTTAATGAGCCATAAAAAGAAATTGTAAAATAGAGAAGTAAAATGTGCAAAGATGTAACCTTTCGTGTAGGTCCCTATAGAGAGGGTAGACACTAGAGAGGTACATGTATGGGCAAGCCCTTTTTTTAGGGGAAGGACATTGATTAGGGTACGAGAACTCTTGAAGGTTAAGGGTTATGAAAACTCTAAGAGGTAGTGTATAGTCCCTAACCCTAACCCTAAAAAATCTTAATCTTAAATAATGAACATGGGGTGGTGGTATGGGACACTATCCATGTAAAATTTGAAATAGATAATAAGAAAGATAAAGGGATGGGTTTAGCTAACCCACTCTCCCATGCATGTGTGCACGAGGTGCATGACACTTATGTAAGAAGTCTTAAGAAATATATGAACCCAATAGTTATATATAAGAAAATAAAAGTTTGAACAGAACTTGCTCAAAATCCACATGTTGTATGTAGAAGTTTAGTGATGGTGGCCAAGCCCCTGGAGGGGAAGGACAATCTAGCACCAAGCCACTAGAGGGAAGGTGATTCAAGTTCATTGAATGAACATGGATCATGAGGGGGTATTCCAGAGGTTGACCAAGTATGGGTTTATATTTTATGATGATAAAAGTTATGCCTAGTGAAAAAAAGAGGTAACTATGAAACCTTTAGGGTTAGTGTTCCAACCTAGTTTGGGTCAACCCAAAGAATGGGCAGATGACCTATGAGGGAGGCAAAACCTAGATCTTGGGATCAGGTTGTGGCTAGAGAGCCTAACCCCCTCCTATGAGCCAAGAAGGCACCATAGGCTAGGACTTTCCCTTAAAAGGTAAGTGAATAAATATATCTAAATATTGAGATAACCTTAATCCTCACCTACAGGAGTGAAGAGTTAAAGATATAAAAAATGAAATTACTTCAATTCTTTGAACCCAAGGATGCCAACTCTGAGTGACACAACTGGTCAAGCCCAAGAGGGAAGACCATTAAGGAACCATGCCCAGGAGGGAAGGTGCCCTAAGTGGACGATGAAGCCTAGGAGGTAAGGTCATGAAATGGTCAAGCCCAGGAGGGAAGACTAGGAAGGCACCAAGCCCATGAGGGAAGGTGACCTAAGTCACAATGTAGTTGTTTAGGATCAAGCCACTACAGGGAGAGATCAAAGAGGTCAAGCCCAGGAGGGAAGACTGACATGGCACCAAGCCCTGGAGGGAAGGTTGCCCGAGCCCAATGATGGGACGACATTGCATTTTGTATAATCAAAAGAGAGATATGAAGGCAATCTGGGTTAAAGAATTAAATAAGAGAATAATGTGCTCAAAAGATGTGACATCTCAAAAGAAACCCTTAGGAGGGTAGAGTCCTAATGCAATACTAGGGTCAAGTAGGGTGTATTCGAGGTACATAGGACCAATAAGTTGGGAGTTGATATGCCCTAAATGCACATGACCATGTGGTCGGGAGGTAACAACTAGGTTTATCCAAGGTACATAATTCAGGAGATTAGCTATCTCCATTAGGATCATGTAGCCTAATGGGTGAATGTGAAAGGCACTCTCTTGATGCATAAGGATGAGATCACTCCAAAAGTATCTATACCCCTAGAGACCTCAAGGATTTGGCTAAGGATCATAATGATACATGAGATGTAGATATAAAAGATATAAGGAAATCATGAAAACTTAAGAGAATTTGTGCCCTAACTTAAGAGTAAGAAAATAGACACTTGACTTCATGGAATATAAGAATGCTATGAAACTTAGAATAAGTAAGTTTAGAGTCATATCAAGTATGGTTCAACTTAATATGTGAACTTGAAAGGTAATGTGTGGATGTACAATCTCCTTCCGTGGAATGAAATAAACTTTGTGTTTGGGTTGTCGTCAAATGCTTATTTCATTTCATTATAAGGGAGGGAGACTGGATAAACACATGTTATGCTTAAAATTGAGATAATGAGGATGAATATCCTACATTTAATATGTAATGACTTGACCTAGGGTTAAAGGTGTTACCCCACCCTTGAATAATAGGTTGGAAACCTAGGTGAAAAGAGAAATCACCAAGTTATTATGACATCATCAAGAGATGATAAGATGTAATAGCTAGAGATGTGGATAACACTTGAATTTAGATTCAGGTGCCAATCTTCGTAATAAAATGAAAAATAGATATACTAGAAAAAAGTTGTTAAAGACATCTAAGTAGGGTGTTTACCAAATGTTTTGAATATGATATGAGTGTCATTCACCTAGGCTTAGTGGGCCTAATTTGAGGATAAAATTCCTTTTAAGGAGGGGTGAATGTTACTTCCATAAAATTCATGGATTTCAAGCTTAAATGAAATTGGGGAAAACGTAGTGATGAATAGTTTTGAGTATCATTGTTGATGATTCTTGGTCCCCAAATTCATAATAAACGTTCAATTTAAGTTAATAATGTGCTTTCAAACGTATGTATTCATACAAGGGTAATGTAAGTAGCAATGAAGATATGAGCCTTAGATTGACAACAAAGTAATGTGATTTAGATCATGTAGCCTTTGGAAGATGCAAGATGTGGTTCATGGGCCTTAGGTATACTTTTGACCCAATCGAATAATCAAAGTTTACATATGGGCCCATGAGACATGATTTTAGATAATGTGGATATTCATAATCATAATAGGTATCCAAAATTGCTATGGTTGATGGATAATAAGAATATAAGTTTATAAGAGGATGTATAGGATAATCCTAGATAATAAGTGGACTAGATAATTAATTAAAAGATTATCCACCTTTATGGTACAAGAACAATATGTTAGTTTCCTAAAGGAAATAGGAAACATGGTATAAAAGAAAAGTAGAGCCACCTCTAACAGTGCTGGCATAGAGCCACCTCTACAAAACCGATGACCAGGGCCATGGGCCGTGGGACAACAATGTTCCCTTCCGAGCAGGAGGGATGAGTCATCCCATAATGAGGATGCTAGGAAAAAAGCTCTAGGTCAAGCCCAGACGTCTGGCGGATCAGCTGCGTCTCGAGAAAGAATATGAGCTCGTGCCAAAAGACAAAATCAACCCTTGTGCATTTGCAGATCGTGATCACCAAGGAAGGGAAAAATGTCTTTTGAAGGCTTCCTTAAGGTGTCGACCAACATGGCACGAGCACTAGACCAAAGGAACAAGGTAAGGTTTTATTGACGTTTCATGCTAGGATTGGTCCAATTAGATTTAATCTTGCAAATATCATAGTAATAGCTAGGATGATCAGATTTAGATAGGTATTATATTAATCTTGCTCAGGAAAATAAGAGGAAGCCAAATAAAATTCTATCATAACATGATTATGATTTTAGTTCCAAAAGCATGTGCAATACATATATTAATGTAATTAGTATAAAGGAAAGCCTAGATTTAGTGTAATATGATGTTTAACTGATTAGAATTGGTTATGTTATGTTCATACTTGATCTCGACTGGTATAATGAGTAAATCCTTTATAATGATGTATAATTGATGTTACTACATTGGTAAGCTTAGGTATGTTGATTTAGGGTTTGAAACCAATGTAGACATCGTGATATAATCCTAGTTCTAGTATTGTCATCTAAGTATCATGAGTAGTCTTATATGTTTAAGATGATAATTAGGGTTTCACCTAATATGCATAATGGAATTGGTAATCTTAGAAACCATAATACTATTGAGTTAAGGTTTGTAACCCTAACTTATAGTCTGAACAAGAGATATTCCTAAACCCTAGTTTAGGAGTGCATCTAGATCGGAATAATATAGTATGAATACACAGTGACACATAGGTAGTATGCTTTGTTTCATATACTTTTTGATTACATGCTTTGTTTCTTGGATGATTGGAAACATTCTTAAAGTATATGATGTTCTGCATGGTTTTTGCAACGGCATAAGATACGTGGTTATGCTTATGAACACATGCATCGAATTCTAAGGTTGCTGATGTTTCTCGATGATATTGAATGAAAAATAAACTGCTTTCTTGTTTATTTACTTGTTGTGAAATATAAAGTTCATATGAGTATCATGTAAAGTAAATAATAGTATTCTAAACCCTAGGTTACACTGATCTTAAGGGTAATGCACACGAGCCTCAGAGGGATAATGATTACACCTAAGGTAGTTGACCAAATATGGGTTAGAATATGAAAATAAGTTCATGTCCTTATATGCAAGATAAAGATGTTTGCTTGTATGTTAATTGTGATTATTGTTTGAACCCACATACCAGTATAGAAATATTTTGATCACATATTTGTTTGTCGGTGTTTTACGTATCAGATATACTTGATAGCATGGACATGAGGGTACAAATAAAGATGTTGAAGATACTATAGTTTAATCATGTAGGTTTTGTCTTAATGATTTATCTTCACACATGCAAACATTAATTATATTTAAAACTTATGTAACTCAGTAGAAGAGCTTTTTATGTAAACATGTAAATATTTGATAATTAGTGGAAATTTTTTACTATTCTATATTATTTCATGAATATAATCCTAGAATTTATGATCAACGATCTATGACTTTAAGATATTTTAGACACTCAAAAGTGCGGGTCTCTATAGTCTTGGTTCTATTTTTTCCTCGTGTGTCATTGTCCATTCTAGGATGAGATGATCGGTCATGTGAGCGCCATCAAGCCATGCCTCCACAATTGGTAGTTCCACATTGAATCGTGGATTTCCCAAACATCAACTAGTCTTGATGACCTTTCTTCGTCAGTCTAAATGAGGTAGGAGTTCATACCTATAATCGGGAGTCTAAGGAATGGGTAGGAGAGAAAGACCACATGTGAGGATGGTACTATTAGAAAGGGATCCATCCTTGGAATGAGTTATAATACCTTCAAAATGCTCCTGCAGTGGTGAGAGGGAGGGACAACTTCCTTTTCATTTTGAACTGCAATATTGGCCTCATGATGATCTTGTTTTGGAGACTATAAAGGCAGTTGCATCTCATACGAGAGATCTTATAGTGAGGTGATGTGAAGATTTGCATAGTGTCAACTGGGAACAATGTGGCAGCCCCTTGACAAAAGTACTTTGGAAATAGAAGAATGATGGTCATGCTAGATCACATGGTATTAAGTTCATGGGTGATTGGATCTAAGTGCAAATGGGAGTCTATATGTATGTTTGCCAAAACAGGCAATCATATGATGATTGTAATGACATATCTTGTAAAAAAAATGATTTTAATAAAGGAAATCTTACAATTTATATGATTTATTTAGTTAGGAGATAATTATGTAACATAATAAATGTCTAGAGAATCATGTACTCAATGTCATATATCTTCAGGTTAATGACATGAACAATGAGATCATACTAATGTCAAGAATGTATGCATTCTTGTTATGTCCCCATTAAGATGGTATTATGGAAGGCTAATAGACAAAAACAACACAAAACACCCAAGTGTGATATCCTATCCACTTGATAAGCAAGATCATAAATGCATGACAATGCTCATTTGAGTCAATATGTGATATTGAGCTTACATATATCTCAGAGAGTCTACTCTAGTTCAAGGAACTACAATCGAACATTGAAGAGGATGATGATTTCATGCCCAAATTCAATCTGGATACTAGAGACAAAGGAACTATACAAACACTATAACACCAATCACGTATTGTATGTTGAAGTTGTTTTCCAACTTTCCAATTATTTGAGTAGCAATGATATGTTACTAGATACTGCTCATTGCTTGTGATGTCATAAACTAGTTATGGACATTCATTGCCAACATAAATTGGAACCTATAGGGTCAGACACATAGGATACACTTGGAATACAAATTTTTACATTAATATGATGTTTAATTTTATTACTAAAGTGTTTAGATACTCAAGTTAAACGTCAATTGATTTGATGGACTCTGAGTCGACTGATTCAAGTGTTGAACTGATAGGTTGGGCTGTCATGTTGATTAAAATTGCATTGGCTCTTATCAGCTCAAGGTCAATCAAATGATAAATTCATGTGATGAACCTCGCAATTCACTGATCAATTCAATTGGATAAAGGATTTGTGTTGACATCATGTTATGTATTAAATTAGATATTAATTTCCAATACACTTATGATTGGGAAATATGATGAAATTACCAGTTCAAGGGTTGAACTAATCGAATCACATGCTAAGCTATTGGTTCACCTATCAACCGACCTTTTCACCACTCACAGGATGCAAAATTTTGTGAAATCCCATCCCCTTTGACTCCTGCTCAGACTAGGAACCTTGACCTTCCTATGAATAGTGGGGTACTAGGGGCTTCTCAGACACATCAATTAAGTTTTATAATTGTTGTCTTCTCTAGTTGTGGTAACAAAGAGAACCTGAGCAAGTCCTACCAATCAAAGGGAGGGATAGAAAGGGAGAACAATTGTGGGAGAGAAAGTTGGTGATACTATGCCAACAAGGAGGGACAACTCCTTGTGCATTCTACTAGAATGACAGGAGTTAGCGATCATCGGTGCAGACTACTATATAGTCAAGCAGACCACTGTCTTCCGCTCAGAGGACAAAGTGAAACTGTTGTCAGTGGTGATCAACCAGGAGTCTGATGCTGGCATTGTCCAAGTGTGACATGAAGAAAGACACACACTACTATGAGGGAATTATCGTTATACTTGCTCTAGGATTAGGTATAACCTCACAACCATCATTTCCATTACATTGTTGTTGACGTGATATACCATCCTAAAGGGGAATATGGCAGTGAATTATTATTCCCGCTGCTTACTTTATCGCCATATTTCCCTATGGAACCATGGTCTTGTTATTGTATCACAAATTCCCTTTCTCTGAATCAATCCATCATGCTTCCAACTTCAATGTTTTTACCTAATATGTTAAATCAAAGGATAATTATGATGTGCAACCCTGATCTGCTATATCAACATGGGAATGTCTTATATTTGAGCTAATAGTCCTCCAAGAATGAAGACTTCCAGATGCATATTTGTTTATAGCAAGGACACCAACATGTCCTTTTTTGTATGTTGTGAAGTACTTTTATGTGGTTCCTATAGTTAGTGAAAATGATCTTCAACTTAACATATTGCTACCATGTTCACTTTTCCTAGGTTGTAGTCTATTAAGAAATGGTAGTACATTATCAACTTGAGCTACTTCGTTGTCACATTTCAACTTTAGTTTTGAGAAGAGATATAGAAGATTCTTGTCATTAGTGAATATTTGACATTCCTACACATATAGGTAATACTTTTAGATCTTCAATTCTATGACTACTAGGCCTAAATCTAAGTCATGTGTAGGATAACTATCATTGAGATTCTTAATATTTCCTGAAAAAAGAAATCTTGCTTTCTCTTGCATCAACAAAATCTAGAGAACTAAAAATGGGTCAGATGTCAAATTCTCCATAAACAATTGGAAATTATGTTACATTTCTCTATCCAAATCAACTTTAAAGACATAGTCTCTACTATTAAACATGATAAACAAATACATAAAATGTGTGGCAGCAGAAGAAATAAAACTTGACTTTATTCAAGATGTATAAATTGTACATTATAAAAATTTCCCAAATCGGAGTATAACTTTATACAAGCATATGATCTAGGTAGAGGAAGACTTAAACGAATACAACTTGTCTCCACAAACAACATAACAAAAGTTTATGCAACTAATCCAATCTATCTAGATGTGCAAGATCTCCTTATCCTTAGGCAGGTTCACCAAGCTTCCATGCGCACTATAATCCTAATCTGGGTGGTTGGGATCACCCAGCAAGACAGAGATAAAAATGTATGTGTTATTCAAGAGAAATAGGACAATTAAATAATCGAAAGCATTACAATATAAAACATTCTCTACACAAAGAGATTTTAAAAGAAATGAGGCAAGTATAAGAATAAGAGAGAGAAGACTGCCATAATCAATCACCATAATAATAATCACATAGCATGAATATATTAAGACACAAAGTCATCTCAATGTAGGGTGAGGCTCCTACTAGACCTCACCAAGTGGCAGGGGGATTAAAACCCCAGTGCATATATAAAGTGGCAGGGGGACTAAAACCCAATGCCTAATATAAAATGGCAGAGGGACTAAAACCCCAGTGCCGGACAGGAGGAATAAAAACTCAGTGCCCTATGGGAGGTTTTTACTCATGTACACTACATTGTCAATTGGCCTAAAATACATCATTCTTAATAGTTCAATTGGCAGTAGTGGAAATATCAAAGTAACATTTTCATCCTAGCATTTGGGAATAAAACCCACGAATAAGCCACATAAAGGAGCCAACATAGGCTATAGCAAGATTTAAGCATTTCCAAAAAAATGAGACAACATATGTAGTAGCAAGATTCACATGATTCAAATGAATGAGCCAAAATGGCATTAGAAGTATAAAATAAGTAAAAGATCCAAATAAAGGTGTTTATGAGGATATCAAGGCTAGACCAAAATGTTTGTATGGTTTGATAAGACCCAACTGAAGGATTAGGATTGTTTGCACATAGATTTCACATTCATGCATTCCACACATATAATAGGCATCACATACAGAAATAAGTATCAATTATGAAATAGGCTTCACATACAAATAGGGTCCACATACCTAAATAGGATTCACATACATAAATAGGTTTTCACATACATAAGGATCATATACATTATCTTGATCCATTACTTCCACCAATCATATTGTTTCACTTCCATTCTTCCCTAGTTATAAACATTCCACATGTATTAGTATTTATTAAGGCATAAATCATAGGAAAAACCCTAATTTTGGAACTTATTTTCAAAACCACGATCTAAATTTCAAAACCTAGTCCAATCGATTAACCTTATTCTCCTTGTTAAGAAAACATCTTTTATTTCCCAATTTGGAGTTAAAATAGATTAATTACACATTTTAGATCATTTAATATAATCAAAAAATCCTTTCTACATGAAAAATTCAAAAAAATAATCATAATTGGGACTCAAGAACCATAAAATCAGATTCTACATGAAAAATCCTTTCCGATGACTATTTATTTGCATTTTTCTGACCATGGATCGATTTACTATGAATTAAGTAAAATCGGCCAATCAGAATGAAAGAAAACCATAGCGTGACAATAAATTAAATGAAAATGCAATTCAATGTAAATAGTAGGTGAAATGACCAAAATGCCCATGCGTTTAAAATGAAATCAATTAAAATGATGGGGTCACCAATGTCATATGTTCATTTCAATCATTACAACGCGAAAACAAAACCAAACATGAATAGTCTGTATTGCCCATGGGGATTAAATCCTCTAATTGCAAGGGGATGGGCACCCTGGTCATTGTTGGACCAGGTATGCTCCAGCCTGCATCCGTGGCGACCCGTTGCTGCTGGAGTTCGACTCCACATCCCAGATTGCGGAGCACTGGCTGTCGATACAAACCAAGGACATCAATGATGTCCCCATCGCTCGACGATCTCATCGAGCCTGGGTTTGGGTCTCGTAGTGCTCAGGAGCTCCAGCAAGGCTCCGTCGTGGGTCGGGAACAGAGGAAGAAGAAATAGGGGAAAAATCATCAAAAATGCAAAGAAATGAGAAACTAAGGTCAATATCACCTTCGCGGGGCCAAGGAAAGTTGAAAGAGTGCACTTCCATAGGTAGAGGAGCACCAGGGCAAGGAAAAGCATGGTGCCACTGGCGGCCAAAATCAATCTATAGGACCTGGTGATTAAGCGCATCGCGAAACTAGGTAACAAAGCAGAACGAAAGAGGAAGCATCGAGGATGCTTACCTAGCAACCAATTGAACGGAGGTGGCTTCTTGAGACAAGGTGAGGTCTCCATCGTTGGGGAAGAAGATCGAGCATGTCAGGGTATTTGGGGGCAAATGAGGAGAGAGGAAGGCTCGAGGCCTAAGGGTTCTTGACGACACCCATTATAGGTGGGAGGGAGGCCCTTGGCCTTTCTGTGCCTTGCGGTGGAGAAGGGGGAGAGAAACCAAGAAAGGCGTTTTGTCTATAGTGAACGGGGAGCCATGATCTAGGGCTCGTTGGAACGAGCATTGAGAGACAAAACTGACGCAAGTAAAATTGTATGAAACGGAGAAGGGGGAGAGAGTACGACAGTAGGGAGCTGGGGTGTCGTATCTGCTCAATGGGCAGGAGGAAAGTGATGACCTATCTTCCATTAGATCAGAGAGAGACTACATCTTGACAGTCACATGAGCGGCTAAAGGGGTGTGTGACAAGACTCTAAATCAAATAATCGACAAACTATAGGCGTTAGAAACATTTAAATGATGTCGATTTAATATCTAAGGTTACACTATATTAGAAACTTGTAAAAACGATTTGAGGGGTCAAGACAACTCCAAAAGGCACCAAATTTTGACCACATGCACAAATTAATGTGTAGAATCATGCTATGCAATTATATTCTCATTTCACCCATCATTTGACCCTAAATTAAAAAAATTCTTATTAAAGTGTATATTAATATATTAAAATGAATGAATTATATGAAAAGGCTTCTTTTAATGGATTATATGAGTGAAATTCGAGATATTAGATACATATCAATAATAGGGGTCATATCTCATAATAATATCCTCTCATTAATGCATTAAGGTCCATATGGAGGATAGAGGAAGAAAAAGGTTAATTACTCTCATATATTAACTCAAATACACATTATTACTAATATATTTATCCAAAAAGCTCCAAATTAACATTATCTACTTATATTATCTCATAAAACTCCATTTTTCATTATTAGTCCGTAATTGTTTCCTTAAGTGGGTTGTTTGTGCAAACACCCCTTTATTGTCATAAATGGGGGTAAAAATGGATTTTCACCATCATTAATGCTCAAATTGCACATAGAGTCCAAAATGATAAAAAAGGATGGGAAATTTATGAAAAAGGTCCAAATGGACTAGAAGGCAAAGAAAAGCTCAAAAGTGGGTAAATTGCAAGAAAGACCTTGGATTTTAGTATGTTACATCAACAATACATCTTTATTTTCAATTCTCATCAACAATAAAGACATATCACTTCTCTTTGATGAACCACCTATAATATCAAGACAACTTGACGTAATTTAGGAACTTAATTGGTGTATTTGGCTTCTAGTAAAGTAGCACTGACTTCACCTTCTTGATATCTACATTAATCCCTCTTATGAAAAATATGTGGCTAGGAAAATAAATTTTTGTTAGCCAAAACTCTCACTTGCTGAGTTTTGCATACAATTGGTTTCACATCAAGAGTTTGAAGGTCAATCAATGATGTTTCTTATGTATACCCTGGTCCTTGTAATAGATCAAAATATTATTTTTGAAGACTATGAAAAATTAGTCCAAATACTATATCAATACATAGTACATCAGGTTCGTCAAAGTTGTAGGTGATTTGGGTAGTTTGAATTACATAACCATGAAATCATAGTGCCTATATCTAGTCCTCAAAGTTGACATGTGTGTGTCTTCTTCTGTGATCCTCAACTAGTATATCTTGACCATAGATATAGCAATGAGAACATTGTGGTTCCATTCAAATGGTCGAGGAAGTCATCAATCCTCGATAAGAGAAACTTGTTATTCACGCTAAGCTTGTCCAACTCCCTATAATTAAAGAAAAATCTAATGGTGCCATCCTTCTTATTGACAAACATAATACGAGCAGCCTATAGGGACGTCCTTGAATGGATAAAACCTTTGTACAACCACCCATTTAGTAGTTTCAATAACTCATTTTTTCCACTAGTGCCATTCTATGTGGTGCTCATGCTTTGGGATGTGTAACGAGATCAAGATTGACCTCAAATTCAATGTATCGGGCAGGAGGAATGAAATAACACTCATCTATGAAGACATAGTAAAACTAAAAAATTATGGGTAAATAAAAAATGATAGGACTCACTACTGTGTAGTATCAACCACATGCGTCAAAAAAGCCTCATGACCCTAACTAATTAGCTACTTTGACTCCTAAGGACGAGATGAATCCTAATTTGGATACAGGAGAGACATCCTAAAATGCCCTCATTTGTGGTTGTTGAAACACCTCTTTTGTAATGAACCATGCTTCCAATATGACCCTATCATGCAGGAATACCCTAAACAATATGAACTTGATAGTGGGAGTCCTTGCCTCATCCCCTACTTGGTTACAAGTGCAACTACTAGATTCTCGAATCAGATATATCCGTCAACTATTAGGATTTCCAATATAGATTTCTTACAAGCATTGTAATCCTCTACTTCTTGGATCCTCCTGAGAATTATCCAAATTACTGTGGTTATTATCTTTTAACATTGTTGTCTAAAATTCTAACTTATGTTCTCTCGATCCTCCTCACATAATCTTCAAAGTTGGAAAGATTATCATTTGTATCGAAATTAAATGCCATCCTTGCAAGTTCAGTGTTCAACCCCTTTGTTAAATTGTCTAATCTTCTATAGATAAGTCAGTGTCCAGAGTTGGTGAAACCATAACTACTCCAAGAATGAAGATTCATACTTTTTCACGAACATCCTCTCTTCCTCACCTACTCAAACTCTATAATATTTTCCTTTGGATGGAATAGGGAATATGCTCTTAAACTCCTTCCCAAACTCCACCAAAGAGAAAAATTCCCCCAATTTCTTATACTACTCAATGTCCCATCAATTTCCATAATTCCTCTTCAAAGGATAGTTGTGTTGTTTCACCTTATTTTTTTTTGGTATATTTAGAAATTACAAATGCTTCCCTAGCTATATAAGAAACAAATATGCATCTTTTGTATTTTCTATACCTGATTACTCTATGACTCATACTCATTTCAACTGCTCAAATGTCCAGCTAGTGCATGGTAACTCAAGGTTTGTGGTTTGAGCCTTTCCTTTGGCTAGTATCGTAAAATGGGTCAAAGAGAATAGTATATGCTTAATCATGGCCATAAAGGTCAAGCCGACAGGCATCATAGGCCCTATTTCCAACATCTTTGTGGCAACACATCCCACTATCACACAGACAATGAGGTGTTACGCGAAAACGTGCAGAAATCACCATAAACCACGGATTACCAAAATACGAGTTAATTAAACCAAATGCGGAAAGATGATAAACTGAAAAAACTATTAAATTCCAGTCCTCATCCTGCAAGGAAACATGTTATATGAGCATATACAAGATCTCGATACATGTGCACAACTTAGAGGAAGAGCTGCCTAACCATCACATGAGTTCATCACCTGTTTATACATACATAAAGGCCCACATCCAACCAACAACAGGATATATAAAACATCAACTACTACTCATCGTGAAACAACTTCAAAACACCTCCAAGGACCTGAGAGTACAGGGATGACTCTAGACTCTTCTACAAAACATCAGAACAACAACATATCCATCACTTGCCTTCTACTGCTCGTCTAGCTACTCGGCCGCAACTCTGCGACCACCACCACGTCTAGCTCAACCACCTAAAAAGGGTGTAAACCAACGAGGTGAGACACACAGTCCTAGCGAGAAACATAACTCCCTACCAAAACTACAGAACCTCAGAAAGATTAAGCAATAACAACAGATAACTGATAAGAGGTATAATAAGAGCAGTTATGTAAAGTAAGGCTACTCATACCAACAAGCTTACTAGATGTACGGAAGGCATATATACACTTATTTCTTTATGGAACATGATTAACAAGATAAGATATATTGCCACATAACACGGGGAACATATAAGTAACTTGCAAGATATAACAAGATTAATTACACAAGCAAGGCTTCAACCAATGTTTTGTGTTTTGCCTTAAGTAGTAAATACTATATGGCTGGATTACGTATTCTTATGCCCTGAGGAAGTGAACTGTACCGTTCAAATCCAACCGATGGCTGTGAAACCCAGAGCTGGTGCCATACAAGATCAAATGAAAGAGTCGGACTCCACGACCTCCCACCTTGTGGTCAGTGCATGAGTACAACACAAGCAGGACCACACTCACATGTTGAAGTGGTCTTAGCCACAAGGTCAGGCTACCCTATGCCTATCCTACCTCGGTACATGTATCACCACTAGTGAAACTGAGCCACGGGCCTATTCACCATGCTCTGAGCCATGAACGCATTTATGCTCCTCATATCACATATCCTGAGCCATGGGCCTGTTCACCATGCTCTTCACATACTTGGGCTACATGCCTGAATCCGCACCCTGGAGTCTAGAACCTAAGTTGCACTCTTACCTCCTCACTTTAGGCTAGGAGAAACCTCACATACTCAACAATATGCGCTCCGGGTTAACCAGTAGGAGAACCCATTTCACGATCACCAGCTCCTGACGATGATGGATCTATGGCCAGGGCAAAATACATGATATATTCCACTGTGATTAATTAGTATATTTTATATGGATTGCAAAATTCAATCATGTTGTATAACATGCAAGCTATAATAGGAAATAAATAACATAAAACTCAAAGTTATGCTTTTATTGTAAATACATCATCATGATTCATCACAAGGATCCGTACTACATGTTATCACTTGGCCTCTTGCCAGTCATCTAGATCCATTTCAAGGATCATCACATACCATGGGATCTCAATCCCTCATCACATAGTGCCACTACCTCTCAAGGCTTACATCATCATCACGGGATAGAAATTCCCAGTACTTTAGACATGTACATTGTATAGATTACCTCATAGCCCCTTTTAATTGGCAATGCATCACCTTCATGGTTAGTATACACAACTATCATAGGATCAACAAAAAGACCATGCTATCAATATAGGGTGACATTAGTGATTATCTACTTTCTCAATCATGCTTCAACTTATGATCATGAACATAGGTTACATCATTTAAGCAAGCCACTCTACATGCTTATCATTATCTCAGCTTTATACAGATAATCAAGATGATCACATTCATGTGTACAGTCATGTTAAGTTAAAGGGACAAGCTTTATCACAAAGAATACTATTAAACATGCAAGGAGTCACCATCGTTTAACAAGAACATATTAACATATCGGCTTTCCATGATATATAGAACCCTCACTAGAAGCACCAAAACCCTCACTAAAAGTTGTAACGGGAAACATGCCCTCATCTATCATTCAACCATAACACTCATCACATAACTGCCGTCATACTAGGACCTATCGGCCAAGCTCACAACACTGTGTTGGCCTGGAAACGCTGCGTTCAAGGTCTGCCATGCACCTTGCCTATCGGATAACGGCTGTGTCAGGCATCATAATAACATGCAACGCCCGTCACAAGGCAGTGCTATCGGCCGACACATAAGAGGCTAAATGTGACGCCCTTCACAGGTCCACTAGAAACACCAATCTCAAGAGTACAATGACAACCAACAGCATCTGGATCAGGTGTATAACTCCAACTACCACTAAGGAACCTATCGTCCAACCATCTATACCATGGCCTAACAGGCATCACAGGGCAAGGTGATGGTGTGATGCCCGTCACCGAGACAAGGGGTGTCGTCCACCACCAACCCACACATGTCGTTCAAGGTTCTAGGTCAAGAGGGTTGTCGGGAAGCACCTCGCCACACTCATAATGACCAAGGTACCACTCACAAGATCATCATCTACCTCGAGCTCAAGGGTACCCAAAACTCTAATTGGTCAAGAAAATGGCTCACCTCAATCGACTAAGAAAGAGGAGTCTTCGACATCATCTATCACCAAACGGGTCACAAGGAAAACCCCTAGAAAGAGTCACCACTATTTTCGAGCTCACCCTTCTAGTCCATGGTTAGAGGTGAGTGTTGCTCAGGCAACTAGAACATAAGCTCACCTCAATCGACTAAGAGAGAGAGAGGGGTGTTGCTCATGATACTAGGAGCTCAAACATACTCCTCTAGACCAAGGGGAGAAAGGAGTATTGCTCACCAAGAAACCCTAGATCACAGGGTTCGACAAACATGGAAACTTAAGCAAGTTACTAATCTAACAACATACGGACAAGATCATAGAAGGAGATAGTGTAATTAGGGTTAGGAGTTATGTAACCTGCCTTAAGAAAGCTCCAAGCTCCTAGCTCCAAGCACTACCAAGCAAGGAAGAAGGAGACTCCAAAGTTATCGGCCACCAAGCTTGATCCTCGAAGGATATCGTCCACCAACTTGCAAAGGAGAAGGGTGTGTCGTGCACTAAGGTGGAGAAGAAACTAAAGGACCAAAAGGAACTCTTAGCCAAGGAAAGGAAACACCTATATAGAAGGGAAGGGAGGAGAAAACAAGGTAGATCCAAGTAAGGTTTCGCCCACCTAGGGACACTTGTCATAGTGCACGAGCCACCACTCTAGAAAACCCTAAACACATGTCCAAGGTCATTGCTACATGCAAGCATCAATCACCAAGTGTCCACTAGGGGTGGCAGAAACAAGGTCAAAGCTTGGTCAAAGGCTCTAGGACGACACACTTGGGTGATACCCCCATGGGCGACACACCTCCATGGGTGACACACTCCTCTCTTGCCCGATACAAGGTTCAACCAAACTAAAGCAAGGCACCTCAAGGCCCAATAGGCTCAACCAAGCCCAAAATAACTCAAGCGACGAGCCCAAACATTCCTATCTACAATAGAGGAAGCAAGCAGGGAGAGGAACACCTCACAAGGTGGAAAACTTGCCCACAAACCCTAGACTTGGGTTATTTGCAAGTATCACCTCCAACTCTCCACAAAGCACAACTAAACCCTAATCATCACTAAAGGTGATTAGCAAGCAACTAAGCATCAAGGTTAATCAAAACAAATAGGGTAAACCCTAAACAAAGGTAAGGGTCCTTACAAGCTAACCCCCTTCAAGGGATTTCATCCCAGAAATCCGAAGAGAAAAGCGAGGGATACTTCCTCCTCATCTCTTCCTCAAGCTCCCACGTGGCTTCCTCAATGCCACGGTGACGCCAAAGAACCTTCACAAGAACCAAGTCCTTCCTCTTAAACTTCTTAACCCTCCTATCAAGGATCACCACAGGACCTTCCTCATAGGTCACATCTTCATCAAGCTCAACTTCTACTGGTTGTATCACTGTTCCTGAATCTGGATGACTTTTCTTCAGTATACTGACATGGAACACTGGATGTAACCTATACAACAATGGCGGTAATGCTAACTCGTTAGCTACCTTGCCAACACGTGCAATGAATGGGTAAGGCCCCATATACCTAGGTGCTAACTTACCCTTCCGATCAAAACTTAGCACACCTTTCCACGACGAGACTTTAAGATACACTTTGTCTCCTACCTGGAACTCCAAAGGTCGTCAGCGATTGTCTGCATAAGACTTCTGCCTGTCCTGTGCCACTTTCAACTATTGATGTATCACCTTGATCTTTTCTGTTGTCTGCTGCACTAACTCTGGACCCAACAACTGATACTCACCAGACTCATACCAACACAAAGGAGATCTGCACTTCCCCCCATACAAAGCCTCATAAGGAGCCATGTCAATGCTCCGCTGATAACTGTTGTTATAGGCAAACTCTATCAAACTGAGATGTACATCCCAACTGCCTAGAAACTACAAAACACAAGCTCGAAGGAGATCTTCTAAAGTCTAAATAGTCCTCTCAGACTGTCCATTTGTCTGCGGGTGAAAGGAGGTATTGAACCTCAACTGCGTTCCCAACACTTTGTGCAATTGTTACCAGAAATGACTTGTGAACTGAGGACCTCTGTCAGAAACTATCGTTGTGGGCACACCATGCAAACGTACTATCTAATCCACATATACTTGAGCGAGCTTCTCTGTGGTATACATCGTCTTTACTGGTAGGAAATCAATAGAATTCGTCAATCTGTCCACTATCACCCAAATGGAATCTTGATTCCTAGTTGTCCTGGATAAACCAACCACAAAATCCATGGTTATATGATCCCATTTCCACTGTGGTATCGACAAGGGTTGCAACGTACCCGCCGGCTTCTGATGTTCAACCTTTACTTGCTGACAAACTGCACATCTAGACACAAACTCAACTACATCTTTCTTCAAGCCAGGCCACCAATAAAAGTTCTTTAGACTATGATACATCTTGGTGACACTTGGATGCATAACATACATTGATGTGTGTGCTTCCTCGAGCACCAACTTCCTCAGATCATCAGCATCTGGAACCACCATCCTATCACGATAGCAAACTAGCCCATCCTCGGATTCATGCAACCCATCACTCTTTTCACTGCCGAACACTAATCTGATGAACTGTACCGCATCATCTGTCTACTGTGCATATTTGATTAGTTATCTCAACATAATCCTGACTTGTATCTGTGCTAAAAGTCCAACTAACGAAGAAACTTCCATCTGTACATTCATTTGTCGCAAAGAGACAAACATATCTCGTCTATGCCATACCAGGGAACTCAACTGTGCCTTCTTTGAAGAAAAAGAAGAAGACTTTCGACTAAGTGCATCAACTACCACATTCGCCTTACCAGGATGATACTCGATAGCGTAGTCATAATCATTGATCAACTCCATCCATCAACGTTGTTGCATGTTCAACTCATGTTGTGAGAAGATGTAATTCAGGTTCTTATGATCCGTAAAGATCTGACACACTTCTCCATAAAGATAGTGTCTCCAAACCTTTAACACATGAACCACTGCTGCCAATTCCAAATCATGAGTAAAATAGCTCTCCTCGTGTTTCTTAAGCTATCGCGAAGCAAAAGAAAACACATGATCTTCCTGCATCAGCACACAGTCTAAACCTTTCTTGGAAGCATCACAAAAAACAACATAGCCCTTTCCAGCTCTGGCAGGATTAACACTGGAGCACTGGTCAGCTTCGCCTTCAAACTCTGGAAAGCTTGCTGAAATCGATCATCCTAAACAAAAGGTACATCCTTTCTTGTCAACTTTGTCATTGGCAACTCAATCACACTAAAGTCCTTGATAAACCTCCGGTAGTATCCTGCTAAACCCAGAAAACTATGAACTTCTGTCAGCGTCTTCAGTTGCTTCCAGTCTGCAATGGATTCCACCTTCTTTGGATCTACTTTGACTCCTTCAGTAGATATTACATGACCCAAGAAAGTCACTTCTTCCAACCAGAATTCACACTTACTGAACTTGGCATATAGCTGATGTGGGCGAAGAATAGTCAACACTAGATGAAGATGTCGCTCATGCTCTTTCTTGTCCCAACTATAGATCAAGATATAAAGACTACAGCAAACTGATCTAAGAATGGACACAACACTATGTTCATCAAATCCATGAAACCAACAGGTACATTGGTTAGCCCAAATGGCAGAACCATGAACTCGATGGGACCATACCTCATCCTGAAAGCTAACATTGGTATGTCATCCGACTTAATCCTCAACTGATGATAACCAGATCATAGATCGATCTTTGAAAATACTGTAGCGCCAGACAACTGATCGAACAGATCATCTATCCTTGGTAACGGATACTTGTTCTTGATCGTGACCTTGTTCAACTGTCGGTAATCTATAAAAAATTGCATCGATCCATTCTTTTTCTTAACGAAAAACACTGGAGCACCCCACGGTGACATACTCGGTCGGATGAAACCCTTGTCCAACAACTCTTGCAACTGCTTCTTCAACTCTACCATCTCTACTGGAGCCATCCTATATGGTGTTTGTGCCACTGGCTGCGTTCCTGGTACGAGATTGATCTCGAAATCAATCTCTCGGGGTGGAGGGACACCAGGAAACTCATCAGGAAACATGTCGGCAAACTCTCGAACAACTGACACCTCCTCGAGACTAGGGCCTTTCGCCTTGGTAGCTACAACGGTATCCACCACATGAGCTAAGAACGCCTCACATCCTTGTCATAGAAACCTTTTTGCCACCATAGCTAATACTAAACACATCGGAAGAATCTTCCTATCTCCCTCAAAGATCCACTTCTCTCTGGCATCATCAAACACCGCCTGCTTGGAACCAAAGTCCAAAAAACCTTATACTTTTCTAAGGTATCCATCCCAAGGATGACATCGAAACAATGAATATCAAGTGGTATAAGATCCACTTGTATACAGTGTCCTGAAAAAGATAAGACACAAGATGGACACTCTTCTTGAAGCAACAAAGAACCATCAAGAGGGGTTTCTAACAACAAGCTATCCTTCTTACGACTAACAGGTAAAAGACAGTTTTCAAGCATACTATAGGCGATAAAATAGTGTGTAGAACCCGGGTCAACCAGAATAGATATAAACCAAGAAGAAGACATATCAAAATGAAATAACTCCACCTGACCTGTCACCACTCGAGGGTTGACTACCGCCTCTGGCTGACTCATTGCATAGAATCGAGTCGTTGCTTGTTGTCCACGTCCTCTGCTCCCTTGAGCAGATGATCCCGCTTGAGACACTTGACCGTGTCCTCGTCCTCTGCTACCACTAGGCTGCTATCAATCTGACCCTTGTTGATTTTGCCTCGGCTGCTGTGTCACTTCAACATCTCTGCTCGGGCAATTCAACCTGAAATTCCCGGTCTGACCACACAGATGGCATACCCTATCATCAAACCGTGGCCTAAATGGCCCAGTCACTGCCACTAAAGTTGTACTATGTGCCTTAGACGGTGAAGAAACATAACCTCTCCCCTTACTCGGAGACCACTGTGATGGTACACCAGAACCTCTCATCACTAACGTCGACAAAAGCTTTGGCTTCTTGAAGCCACCAAACCTCTATCCCTGAAACTGAGCAGGTCTTTTATGAGACATGGACTCTCTTTTCTCTCTTACTGACCTTTCAATCCTCTGGACAGATTCCACAAATGTAGCAAACCGCTCCCGGTTCTCCAACACAGAAGCAGGTGTTGTCAGCTCAGCACTCAGACCTTTCTCAAAGTGTCTGATCCGTTCTTCATCTGTCGATGCCATGTGAGGACAATACCTCAGTAGGTCCATGAACTTGGCTTCATACTCAGTAATGTTCATCGTCCCTTGTCGCAAATTCTCAAACTGAGTGATCTTCTCATCCAGATACGTCTTCAGAAAGTATCTGCTGACGAACTCGCACCGGAAAACCTCCCAACAGATCACCTCACCAGGCCGCTTCTCTTCCTCGATGGTCCATCAGGGACCAGCACTACCCTTCAGAAGGTAGACAACATGCTTTACTTTGTCTGCTTTGGGGATGTCGAGGATCCGGAAAGCCTTCTCAAGACTTTTCAGCCACAAATCTGCATCCACTGGATCAACCGTTCCAACATAATCCGAAGCTCCGACTTGGCGAAGCTGCTCAAAGGTCTTCCCAATACTCGATGCTTCTCCATGGGGAGCTTATGCTCTCAAAGGAGGCACTGGGAATCGCTCAACCATGAGATTCATCGTAGCCATCATCTGCGCCATAAGCTGTTGGTAGGCAGGGTGTTCAAAAATGGATGGGTTAGGTTGGGGGACCTTAGGCACCCGATCTTCATGTGCCTGGCCTACAACTCCATCAAATGATGCAGCATCGCTATGCTTAGGAGCATGTTCTTCATGGTTTCCATACATCTTGGCTTTTCTTCCGATGAGGGCAGAAGATGTTTGGAAGATAACCTGGAAAACTTCATAAGAACAAAATCAACCTAGTCCTAAATCCCTGTAGACTCAGCAAACCTAGAGATCTGATACCAAAACTTGTGGCAACACATCCCACTACCACACAGACAACGAGGTGTTACACGAAAACGTGTGGAAATCACAATAAACCACATATTACCAAAATACGAGTTAATTAAAATCGATTGCAGAAAGCTGATAAACTGAGAAAACTATTACATTCTAGTCATCATCCTGCAAGGAAACATGTTATATGAGCATATACAAGATCTCGATACGTGTCCACAACTTAGAGGAACCGCTATCTAACCATCACATGAGTTCATCACCTATTTATACATACATAAAGGCCCACATCCATCCAACAACAGGATATACAAAACATCAACTACTACTCATCATGAAACAACGTAAAAACACCTCAAAGAACCTGAGAGTACATGGATGACTCTAGACTCTTCTACAAATCATCAAAATAGCAGCATATCCATCGCTTGCCTTCTACTGCTCGCCTAGCTTCTCGGCCGCAACTCCGCGACCACCACCATGTCTAGCTCGACCACCAAAAAAGGGTGTAAACCAGTGGGGTGAGACACACAGTCCCAACAAGAAACATAGCTCCCCGCAAAAATTACAGAACCTCAGAAAGATTAAGCAATAACAACAGATAACTGATAAAATGTATAACAAGAGCAGTTATGTAAAGTAAGGCTACTCATACCAACAAGCTTACCAGATGTACGAAAGGCATATATACACTTATTTCTTTATGGAACGTGATTAAATGGATAAGATATATTGCCACATAACATGAGGAACATATAAGTAACTTGCAAGATATAACAAGATTAATTACGCAAGCAAGGCCTCAACCAATGTTCTGTGTTTTGCCTTAAGCAGTAAATACTATACGGCTGGATTACGTATTCTTATGCCATGAGGAAGTGAACCGCACCGTTCAAATCCAACCGACGGCTGCAAAACCTGGAGCCGGTACCATACAAGGTCAAATGGAAGATCCGGACTCCACGACCTCCCACCTCATGGTCAGTGCACGAGTACAACACAAGCAGGACCACAGTCACATGCTGAAGTGGTCTTAGCCATAGGGTCAGGCTACCCTCTGCCTAGCCCACCTCAGTACAGGTATCAGCACTAGTGAAACTAAGCCACAAGCCTGTTCACTGTGCTCTGAGCCATGAACGCATTCATGCTCCTCATATCACATATCCTGAGCCATGGGCCTGTTCACCATGCTCTTCACATACTTGGGCTATGGGCCTGAATCCGCACCCTAGAGTATACAACCGAATTTTCACTCTTACCTCTTCACTTTAGGCTAGGAGAAACCTCGCATACTCAACAATATGTGCTCTGGGTTAACCCGTAGGCGAACTCGTTTCACCATCACCAGCTCTTGACGATGATGGATCTATGGCCAAGGAAAACTACATGATATATTCCACTGTGATTAATTAGTATCTTTTATACGGATTGCAAGATTCAACCAAGTTGCATAACATGCAAGCTATAACAGGAAATAAATAACATAAAACTCAAAGTTATGCTTTTATTGTAAACACATCATCTTGGTTCATCACAAGGATCCATACTACATGTTATCACTTGGCCTCTTGCCAATCATCTAGATCCATTTAAAGGATCATCATATACCATGGGATCTCAACCCCTCATCACATAGTGCCACTGCCTCTCAAGGCTTACATCATCATCACGTGATAGAAATTCCCAATACTTTAGACATGTACATTGTACAGATTATCTCAACATTAAGAGTAACAATTACAGAAGGGTTACTCAACATCTACACATACCTCATAGCCCCTTTAAATTGGCTATGCATCACATGCATGGTTGGTATACACAACTATCATAGGCTTAACAGAAAGACCATGCTATCAATATAGGGTGACATTAGTGATTAGCTACTTTCTCAATCATGCTTCAACTTATGATCTTGAACATAGGTTACATCATTTAAGCAAGGCATTCTACATGCTTATCATTATCTCAGCTTTATACAGATAATCAAGATGATCACATTCATGTGTATAGTCATGTTAAGTTAAAGGGACAAGCATTATCACAAAGAAAACTATTAAACATTGAAGGAGTCACCATCGTTTAACGAGAACATATTAACATATTGACTTTCCATGATATACAGAACCCTCACTAGAAGCACCAAAACCCTCACTAAAAGTTGTAACGGGCATCATGCCCTCATCTATCATTCAACCGTAACGCTCATCACATAACGGTCGTCATAGTAGGACCTATCGGCCAAGCTCACAATGATGTGTCGGGCTGGGAACACTGCGTTCAAGGTTTGTCGTGCACCTTGCCTATCGGGCAACGACTGTGTCAGACATCACAATAACGTGCAACGCCCGTCACAAGCCAGGGCTATCGGCCGACACACAAGAGGCTAAACGTGACGCCCATCACAGGTCTACTAGCAACACTGATATCAAGAGTACAACGACAACCAGCAACATCTGGATCAGGTGTATAACTCAAACTACCACTAAGGAACCTATCGTCCAACCATCTATACCATGGCCTAACGGTCGTCACAGGGCAAGGTGATGGTGTGATACCCGTCACAGAGACAAGGGGTGTCATCCACCACCAACCCAAACATGTCGTTCAAGGTTATAGGTTAAGAGGATTGTCAGGCAGCACCTCCCCACACTCATAACGACCAAGGTACCACTCATGAGATCATCATCTACCTCGAGCGCAAGGGTACCCAAAACCCTAATGGGTCAAGAAAATGGCTCATCTCAATTGACTTGGAAAGAGGGGTCTTGCACATCATCTACCACCAAACGGGTCACAAGGAAAAACCCTAGAGAGAGTCATCACTATTTTTGAGCTCACCCTTCTAGTCCATGGTGAGAGGAGAGTGTTTCTCAAGCAACTAGAACACAAGATCACCTCAATCGACTAAGAGAGAGAGGGGTGTTGCTCATGATACTAGGAGCTCAAACTCACTCCTCTAGACCAAGTGGAGAAAGGAGTATTGCTCACCAAGAAACCCTAGATCACAAGGTCCGTCCAACATGGAAACTTAAGCAAGGTACTAATCTAATAACATACGAACAAGATCAAAGAAGGAGATAGTGTAACTAGGGTTAGGAGTTATGTAACCCGCCTTAAGCAAGCTCCAAGCTCCTATCTCCAAAAAGCACCAAGCAAGGAAGAAGGAGACTCCAAAGGTATAGGCCACCAAGCTTGCTCCTCCAAGGATATCGGTCACCAACTTGCAAAGGAGAAGGGTGTGTCATGCACTAAGGTGGAGAAGAAACTAAAGGACCAAAAGGAACTCTTAGCAAAGGAAAGGAAACACCTATATATAGAAGGGAAGGGAGGAGAAAACAAGGTAGATCCAAGCAAGGTGTCACCCACCTAGGGACACTTGTCCTAGTGCACGAGCCACCACTCTAGCAAGCCCTAAACACATGTCCAAGGTCATTCCTACATGCAAGCATCAAGCACCATGTGTCCACTAGGGGTGACACAAACGAGGTCAAAGCTTGGTCAAAGGCTCTAGGGCGACACACTTGGGCGATACAACCCCATGGGCGACACACTCCTCTCTTTCCAGATACAAGGTTCAACCAAACCAAAGGAAGGGACCTCAAGGCCCAACAAGCTCAACCAACCCCAAAAGAACTCAAGTGACGAGCCCAAACCTTCCTCTCTATACTAGAGGAAGCAAGGAGAGAGAGGAACACCTAACAAGGTGGCAAACTTGCCCACAAACCCTAGACTTGGGTTATTTGCAAGTAGCAACTCTAACTCTCCACAAAGCACAACCAAACCCTAATCATCACTAAAGGTGATTATCAAGAAACTAAGCATCAAGGTTAATCAAAACAAACAGGGTAAACCCTAAACGAAGGTCAGGGTCCTTACAATCTTAGTCTGGTCAGGCTTGATCATCCATTCCTTGTGAATGGTCACCTCCCATCACCCTTTTGGTGAATGCAATTTATCTCTACAAGCTCTTCATAATGTCTAGTTGTATCTACATAACCTATATCCCTATAGCTGCACCATTCCTATTCTTTGATACCAAAACTTTGTGATGACCCATCACCATAAGAGAGATATTACTCAAAAGAAAATCCAATTAAAAACAACAAAAATTATTATCCACAAAAGCCAAATATATTTTGCTGTCACAAAAAACTCATAAAACATTATTAATACTATCAATAGAACCATGTAATCTTTATAGAAGTTAATCACAACATATTACATTCTCTACAATATGCAAGTGTTTAGTGAACACCGTATACATAAGCCATTGGCACAATATTTCATCAAAATACAAATTTATTAGACATACATAAGGGACATTACTATATAATATTCCCATAAAACCTTAAATCTTGTATATCAATGGATCTAGAGGAAATCCATTCATGTCAAAATCTCAATCTAGGAAACATATATATAATAAATGTGTTCACACAAACTTGAGTGTATAGGAACAATGCTTCACCACTAACCATGTACTCTTTATTTATAGAAGAGATCACCCAAATGTCACCTACCTTTGAGATCCCATCTCACAAACTTCACTTAACTCCTCATATAGGATTGTTTCCCTCCTTTTTTATCATCACTACCACTATTGCGGTATTTTTGCCTCCCACCTTAAAGATGTGTAGAAACCACAATGTGAGATCCCAAGTCCCAACGATAATATATAATGTATGAGACATGTATCACTATTAGGTAATAAATGTATAAAGGGAACACAAAACATATAGAACATAAAGATTATTTATGTATTTAGAGGTACATGTTTACCCAAGCATATATGTATCCTTCACTTGGATGCACGAAATGTTTGACAACATACATATGTTTAATTGTCTTGATATTTATCTTATCAAGAGAACATCCATGATTAGTTCCCACTACGCCTAAAATTATATTCTAGTAAGGTGGGATGTGTTTCATAATGCTTCAGTCAATTATTTTGATGCTACTAAGGTACTCTAGAAATCTTTACATAAACTAAGAATATATGAATTCTTGGTATCTCTTCAAAAACCTTAGTCCAAGTGAGGTAACCCAAAGGTAGAGATCCCACTGGATGAATCTTCATCATATTTTTTTTAAGAGTACATCTACCAGTCTTATGCTTGTCCTAGATTCCCAAGTTAGGGAACCAAACATTGGGTCACAACCCTTGATTCCATAATCAAACATATCATCACATCTCATTCCTTATTGAACCCTAGACCTTTGTTGAGTCCTCAACATAGAATAACGTTGATAGGGTATTAATACCTCAACTATTCCCATATGTTCACTAATATATGGATCTTAGAATCTTCTCATAACTCCAAGTTTCTACACAATTTAATCACTTCACTATTCCCCTTAATGAACTAGGAGAATATATCTACATAGGGACCTAGAAAGTACACTTCTAGAACTATATATATCAAGCAAGATGTTAATGGGCCATCAATGAAAGACAAATACTCATATTACTAGAAACTTTAGAAGATATAAAGTGATGGTGACAAAAATCTAAATTCAGATCAGATGGCATATTCCCACTCCTGTAATGGGAGTTGAGAAATCCTTCCCAGAAGTCTCTGCAAAATCATGCAACATTGCAATGCACTCACAACTTCGAAGTACCACTATAGATTATTAGAAGCATCCATTTTTCCATAAAGGAACTATTTTTACAAATTTCTACATTATAGAAGTAAAAGGAATGACTATGAAACATATTTATGTGCGTCCTCATGAAAAGATTAACGTGTACTAACACCATACATGCATGCAAGTCATCACCATGCAGAACAACAATGTTTTTCAAATAAATCAACCACTCGAGGCTAGATCTATAAAGGGAAGTACTAAAATATCATTCTTTACTATGATGTTACTACCTTACAAGAGGTTGACGGTGCATAATTATATCGACTTTTAACATTTTTAAGGGGTGTAACAACAAATATTGAGATGAATTTGCATAGTAGATAATAAATGAGTTAAAGGTGAGTGGAGGCAAGTCCATTCATGAAGAATTGTGGTGAAGAAGTGAAATGAAAACTTAGAGACCAAAGGAATACATTCCAAGATCTAATATCCTCCTACTAATGCACTTTAAAACTATGGATCCTTGGAGTAAAAGTAACTACAATAGGGATGGATAAGAGAAAACATGTTATACCACTTAACTGTCAAAACCCTAGATGAAAACCAAATGGAAAACATCCACAAAAGGAAGAAAGAGGTATATCATCAATATAATGAAGGATAAGAGTCCCACTTACATGGATCTAAGCTTGGTGGTCATCATGAATCTCTTTGTGCATCAAAAACCAATGAAAGTAGGGTTCTCATTGGTATACGTCAACCAATGGCATCTGAATTTCGTGCATCACTTCAAGGTTTAGCTCACACAAGTGAGATAGAAAGAAAAGACATCAGGGGTATATATAGCCCCTAAGATGAGAGAAAAGTTAGCTAATACTATCTTGATGTCGTCCAAAGAACTTGTACCTTCATTAATATGTCATCTCTTCAGTAGATAAAGTCTAACATTTCATTGACACATAAGTTCAAAATATTTAGCAATAGACCACCTTGCCATGTTAGCAATTAACATGCATAGAGATATCGCTGAGTGTTATTGTCAGTTTAAGATCTCATAAGAACCATTGGAATACATACTCCATGGTCATCATCGGTAGAGCAAGAAAATAAAACCATCCATACTCAGCACAAGATTTCCATCAATATTCTACTAATGGTAAGGTCATAAGAAAAACCACTTCAAAAGATCCTTAATTGATGGAAAGGAAAAAAACACATCAGTCCTCAACTAACAAATAGAGAAACATATATCTACCAACACAAAAGCAGAGGAACCATGTCCATGGCTCACTTTCACTGGTCTTCTGTGGATGAAACACATACCACTTCCATTGGTCCTCAACATATGGAAATGCAAAAAGTCTTGTGAAGTGTCTAAGTGAATCCACGATGACCAAGAAAGAAGAAAAGAGAGACTAAAAGAAACAAGCTATATACGAAATTTAAGGAATCCCTCAAACATGGGTATTTCCACATAGGTTCTAAAACAAAAATTGTCACTAACAATACAACAGATAATGCATCATCGATCATCCAAACATGTGGTTATGATAGCTAAACATGATTAAAAAATGCCAAGTCAGGGGTCATATACACGTAGTTGGAGTTATACTTGTTTCTTCCACATATGGGAAATGTTTTCAAGTGATTGGTGATGGAAGACATAACCAGCGGGCCCCAACTGATGGACACACATATTCTCTACCCACCTTTCTTACTGAGCCTTATTATAATTTATTCAAAAGAGATGTTATGTTATGCATAAAACAAGTCATGCAATATTTATAATAGGAAAATGTCATTAAATATGTGTAATACTTAATACCTTGAACCCATTTAATTTCTTAGATGGAAAAAGCATCTTATAAGCCTTAAGTTCAACAAAAGTGTATTTCTCAATGGCAACCTTGTTTTTCTTAAGATTATTTTTGTATTATCTAATGAGATTCACCTTAATCACTCTCTAATTGTATGACACACCGTTTAAGCACCTTTGTTATGGTATTTTTTTTCATCTAGAAGAAAAAGGGACTGCATAACAGTTATATTTTATTAAAAAATTTCCAACAAAATAAAAATTTAAAACTAAAAGCATTAGTATAAATTCATATTGCTTGCATATTTGTCCCACATACATGAGACCTTTCAAGAAATCATGAACTTAGTGCCAAGTTTCCATATCTATTAGCACCTTATTGTTTATAGTGACCCCTACATAGTGCAAAAAAATACTAGCATTTTCTTCAATGTGTTCTCTTATTTATTAAGATGAGTTGTCAACTTCTCCCTTTTGGCCCTAGCTTTATAGACCTCACATGAGTGTTGGTTCACTTAGATGTATACCATCTCCATTACTAGAAGCATCAACATCACTAAACAAGATTTCTACATGGGTCTCTTACAAAATACATTAACAATGTGTATCACTCTTTGATATAATATACTCTCATATACAAGTCTAATAATCTTGTACTTAGTAGTTCATGAAAAGGTTCTTTGTCTACTATATATGTAGTCCAGGGATACATAGGAAAACTTAGGTGGATAGGTGACATCCTCACTGTAGTGCACTTGCATAATAACATGATTTATAGACATCATGGACCTAAGCTTGCTTAAAAGATAATAAAAAAATAAATTCCAACACTACCCCTCATGTTGAAGAGTACGCATTCTGAAATCCAACTTGGTACAGATATACTGTAAAAGTGATGAAGGAAGTGGATTAGTCAAGATATCACCAATTTGATTGTTGGTCCGTATGTGAGTGATCATAATCTTCTCAGCCTTAACTAGGTTATGTAAAAAATGAAAATCAACTTTGACGTATTTTGTACATTCATCGAACATTGGATTATTGGAACTATGCAAAATAGTATGGTTGTTCCAATAAAAAAGAGTTGGAGTTTAACAAGGGGTTCCAGATTTAGTCAAAATGGATCAAACCCACTATAGGTCCCAACATGTGTGGGCCAAAGTGCATATTCTAACTTAGTGCTAGAGCAAGAAACCATTGATTGCTTTTTGCTTCTTTAGGTCATTAGGTGATTTCCTAATGTGATAGAAAATTAGAGGTGGGCCATCGGTCTTTGGCATGTCCTACCCTGTCCGCATCACCATACCCAATAAAAATAATAATCTTCTCTTGAGGTAGTTTGTAGAATAGTCCTCTTCTTAGGGAGCGATTGAGATCAAGAAGAATACTTTAAATAATAAACCAATGTTGTTTGAGAGGTACACTCTTTTGTTGAATGATAACTCCTACATCAGGTGTTATGTTAGGTTTAGTAATTGTTATGTAGATTAATTTTCCAACAACTTGATAATGCTTTTAAGTATCGAGAAATAACTCCCCCTCAAGAGGAGTTTTGGTAACATTGTTCATAGGAGTAGAGATAGGAGATAGTTTTATCATATGTCATCCCATTATGTTGACGTAGATCTAACACATAATGCTTTGGGATGAGTGAAGGACTTTTATCCCAAGGAATTAGCTCAAATTTCACAAGTCCTTGGTATGAAAATGGGCTTGCAGAGACTATACCATTCTTGTAATGCCAATAGTGTCACTCCCTTTGATTGCTATATAATCAATGTAAATAGTAAGAAGAGTTTGTGTGAAAATTCGGATGAGTATAAAGAATGATTTTGGGATGATTATTGTAAACCTGACCTTTAAAGTATTGTGTTGAGTTTATTTAACCAGACTTTCAAGTATTTTATATGTCCATATAATCTTCTTATGAGGAGACAAACTTTACATGAGGAATGTCCCTAAATTATGAGAGTTTGTTACATATAGAGCTCTTCTAGAACATCCCATGAAAAAACATCTTTGATATCAAACAGAAAGAGTGGCAAATTAAAACGTGCTACCAAGTAACTAAGAATGTAGAACGAATCAATTTGTGTTATAGGAAAGAGTAGATAAAGGTTTGATTAAATCCGTTTGCAAGTAGACTAGTCTTTAGTTTCCAAATGGAGCCATCATAATGATGTTGTAAGGAGAACACCTATCAACAACCAAAGATGTTCTTACTAGATGAAGAATCAAACGAAACTTAGGTATGATTAATATGTTGTAGAGAACATGTATTGGAGAGAAGAATGATTACTAGGTGAAGAATAAACAATTTTGCAACGTCTCTAGCATGACATATTTCCTCCCAAGATGTTTCAAGGCATCAATGGGACACTCTAGAATAAATATGGTTTATAAAAGAGTGGTAAAAGCAAAAGATGTAGGAGAGAAGCATGACAAGCTACATGTGTTGAAAACTGTAATTTTTTGTATGCATAAGTGTTTAACTTTGAGGATCATGACTGGTAAATTGGATCTCTAGAAGAGATGGCGATTTTCACTATGTTGGTCAAAGAACAAATTCCAATTGCTGATTTGTTTCTTCAGGTGGTGACACATGAATGGGACAAAAATGTTCAGGAAATGAGACCCAGACCTGTGTGGATGCATATGGTGAATGCAATAAAGAAAAGAACAATTCTTCCTTGTGGAAAGTTACATCTATGAAAACATAGTTGTGACCAGTTTTGGGATCAAAGAATTAGTCACCTCTCTATGAGAAGGTGTATCCTAGATAAACCTTTCTTATTGTGGGGGGATAGATTATCGTCCTTAGAAAAAAAATGTAAACGAAGGAAATGCATCCAAGAACTTAGGGTGGTAAATATGACACTTTTCCGCGTGGATACCAAATAAAAAGTTTTTTTCTTTTGGATAACAAACTATGGTTGCTAGTTTATCAAAAAATAAAGTTATGAGAACAAATTTAGTCCATATATATTTAGGTAGGTTTGCATGAATTGTAAGAGAGTGTATAATTTCAAGAATATGACAATTTTTATGTTCTACACTACCATTTGTTGTGGAGATTAGGAACAAATTTTGGTGTGGTTGATTCCCATATCCCGAAAAATAGTTGAAACTACATATCAAGCATATATAAGTGTGCTATCATTGCACATGATTTAAGTGACCATAAAATAATGAAAAGTAATCATTATTAAATGGCATGAATGAGGGAAAAAACCATATATCATATTTGAATAAGATAAATACATTTCTTTTTGGACAAATCATCCACAAATGTTGAAAAATATTCCAAGCCAAATTTAACTAGTTGTTTGTAAGGGGAAACACACATCACCATGTATCTAGTTAAAAGTTTCAAAGCATGCTTGACAAAATGAGATGGTATCCACCAAAATGTAGGCATTTATGCTAAATATTTATCTCTAGTTTTGTGTTTTCTATCCTTCATATGCCCAAATTAACTCTAGATATTTATCTTCTTGCAATTTATATTCTTTTGAAAATATATTTTCTCAACTAGAGAATTTTGGGACTTGTAGGCACTGAACTTAAAAAGACATCTATTCACCAGTTCAGCTTAATGAATTTGAATACATTCCCCCAAATGTTGTCAAATTTATCCCCTCCTTTTTGAAAAAATACACATCGACAATCCATTGACTCTTTTTCTTTACAATATGACTGAAAGACCATCTTATGATGGCGTCTTCTACTGGTAGCAACTGAAGAATTCTCTGTTGTTAATCTCCTGATGGTTCCTTCTGGTGGTTACTTTTGATGGCACCTACTAAAGGATGGGTCATCATGGAAGATGTGCCTTCTAATGATCCATTCCATTCTACCCCTACAAAATTTTAAGACTGAATTCAACCAAATCCCCTCTAATTCAACTAAATTCACTACCACTCACATATACCCTCCTTCTACCACTATAAATATCCATCCCTTTGTACCTAGAATAGAGTTGCATTAAGTCTTTCTGGTGTACCTTTTGCATCTCCAATTATCATTCCCAGAGCTCTCTATCCTAGAGATCTAAGGCCCAAGAGGGATGAGGAGATCATCCTACACCCAAACCTTTGGTTTTCCATCATACACCATCATTTTCCATCATATTCCACCTCTATCATCCACCTTCCACCCATTTCCACATCATTTATCCATATCCCAACCGTTTCCAAAATTTCCACCTCCAACCACCCATCCAAGATGTTGATTGGGCATAATTAAGGATAAAGAAGGCCAAGGAGTCCAAAAGACCAAGCAGGATGACCCCCAAAGAATTAGATACAATCCATTTGAAGGATAAGGTGTGATAGCCAACCTTCTTCCATGAGTAAATCTCTTTTTATTCCCCTTTCTTCTAATGTTCTTCTTCAATTCTATACAAATGATGTACTTCAATCTTTATTCAGTGTCAACTATGCTTGTCCATGGCTAGTTGATATCCTTTTTTCCTATATAGCCATTTTGGGCATGATTTATGTACTTTATCCCTAATAAATTAGTTATATTCTAGATCTAACATCTTTTATGTTCTATCATCTCTTTTGGTTATGGTTCTTGGTTTGGTTGATCTCTTTTACACTTGAACCTACATTTATATTAAGATCTAGAGATTCACTTTAGAAATGGATAGAGGAGGTAGTTTGGATAAGAAACTAAAAGTGGGACATCCAAGGGAAGACATATTCATATCACAAGTCAGATAGATCTAATTGAGAACCTTGAATTCGACCGCATCCGTGTGAATTTGACCTCATTCATTTGAATGCATTCAAATTATCCGAGTGAAATCAAATTCATGGTATGTGTTCAACATAGGTTGTCTACTGATTCCTAATGTCATTGAATATTTTAGACATGAGAGTGTATTTAGAATATTTGGGAGTGTTGATCCATTATTCTCATAGAGATTTCAGATCATTGATGAGGATCTAGTCACATTGTGTGAGAGTGAGTGGGATGTCCCTCACATGAGAAATTGCCATGATTCACTCTCTGATTGGATGGTATTTATTTGGTATGGAGATCGATGGTTGTCTACGATCGAGAATAGGTGCATAGGACTCCCAACTTATGGTTAATTAGCTATGAACTCCTCCAAATTAGTATGATTCAACATAGTTTATTTTCTCTATTTTACTTTTCTTGTTTGTTCCATTTTCCTAGGTTCATTCTATTTCCTTTCACATATCAACTCCTAGTTTGTATTAACTTAATAAGAAAGGAATATTGGATGTTTAAATGCCCCCCACATCCTGGTCTTTGACCCCAACTATCTACTTCGACCACATATTGAGTTGCGGTGACCTAAAGGTATCGAGTTATAAATTTAAACTATGATCCTTCTGAATGAGCCTCCACTTTTGAAACATTGTCTTAGGGTTGGCCAACTTGGTGCACAAAGTTGATTGTCCTAACATAATGCTCTAGAAGATGGAGTAGAATTCATAAGTGTTGGATTTTAAATTTATAAATTGATATCTTCGAGGCTCCTACGAATCAATACGGGGTCAAAGTAGATATATGGGATTGAACCCATGGACGTGGGGATGTTTAGACATCTAAGATTTAGTTATTAGTTAATTAAGCAAAAATAGGACTTGGTATGTGTAGGTAAATAGAATGAGTCTAGCAAAACAAAACAAAAAGAGAAAAAACCAAACAAAATAATGTAGAGTAAATAGATTTGGTTGAATCCTATGAATCAAGATAGGGAGTTCCTAGTTATGTAAGCACAAGTAGGGTAGTGTATTCACCGATTTTTAGGCATGGAAAACCCTCAACCTCCCTTGAAAACAGCTAACATAGAAACATAGTGTGTATTGTTGTAGGTGCTCTAATGAGGGTCATCCCACTCACTCTCGCTGTGTGACTAAACCCCATCAATGATATGGAACCTCTATCTAGAATAATGGACCAACAAACCCAAAATATTCAGTAAGAAGATGATAAAATCAAAGAAGGAGATACTCAATATTCATTAATTGTACCAGAAGATGCTCAACCTGAAGTAGAAACTCCAACAGAAAAATATGATGATGAGATACAAAATGTAATGATGGATGTAGACATTGAAGCTGAAGTGAAAGAAATTGTGAAAATAGGTACTGAAAGATAAGTTGAAATATCTTCTGATGAAGATGAGAAGGAAATGTAAAATGTGTTGAGAAAGTTAGAAAGGAACATGAAGAAAATTATTGGAAGCATAGAGGAAAATATCAAAATCAGACGGCATGCACAAGTAAAGGTAAAGCATACAAGAAAATATCTAAAATTTTATGTATATTTTAGATAAAGTACTAACATCAGTTACACTTCAAAATGGAAAAAGAGTTCAACGTTCATAGGATTAGAGCACTTCAAGACAAAATAAATGAAAGAGGATGTAGAGGAATTCATTCAGAACATATACAAAGTGTAAGGAGTTACTTTTTTGCACTCATAGACTAAAAATTAGTTACATATTAGACATTATAATTACTTTTTAGATGTGTACAAATAACTTAGACCTCAAATACAATAAATACTTCTTAGAGACAATAGATACATTCCTTATATAAATTAGTTGCCTAGTAAATAAATTTTATATCACATCTTTAGTATAAAACTTTTGGAAAGAATAAACAATGTACATGTCTAGGAGAGAATGGGGTTTTGGAAAAGATACATGGTGCACGAGGAAAGATCTAGCAACACTTGTTTAAGGGAAAAATGATGCAGTCACATTTAAGAACTGAATTCATAAGTATATATCCTTATATTATGGATTGCTAAGTTCAGAGTCTGGATTTTGATGTTATAGATTGCTTTGAAGAATTGTTAAAAGAAGCAATAAGAAAAAAGATGAAGAAGGCATTGTCATGGCATTGTTTGAACACTTATGTGCTGGTAAGAGAAACCACTATAATACTATACTAGAGCAACTTACCATATTGAAATGAAGGTTACAACTATGTAATTTGGAATATTGTTTTTATAGAAAAACATAAACATGATGGTGGTTGACATAACATGAAAGGATATCAATATGATATCACCTCTATTTAATGTACCCGACCACAAATTTATGACAATCAATTTAGTGTTTATTGTATTTAACAACGACAATCATTGGCACTTCTTGAAGCAAGTTTTAGAGATGGGGTGCATAGGTCTTACAATTCTACGTCGAGAAAGTCCAATTATAAGAAAAAAGTCATTAGATGGGTAAGAAAAAGAAAACACCGTTAATGCACTTTTAAATGAATGGTGTTGATTACATTGTACTTAACTATGTTTGGTTTTCCATGTAGGTGGTCTTTGTTCATGAGTTCTTCAAGGGAGTGTCACAACATGGAAGTCAAATGTCTCAAAGGACAATAGAGTACCCTGAATGTCACTGGAAAGAAGAAGATAGTGTTGATTGCATAGTATACATTATGAAGTATCTTGAATGCTTGGTGAATTGAAAAGAAATTAACTTCACAAGTAAAGACATCCTTCCAATGAGGGAAGCAATCTTCTAAGGAATGATAATGAGGGGAAGACTGCAACCAATTAGAGAACTTGCCCGATATCATGAAGAGTCAAAAGAAGGAGCAGGTAAAGAAGAATGAAGACAAGTTTGAGGATGTTATGCGAAGCCTAATTACATGGTTTGTGTCACATTAAGTAGAATTATTAAAACACTATGTAGTACAACAATGTGATTTTGAAATCATGCTTGAGAAAATGTGTGTGTAAACTATGGAAAATACAATTTGTTTGAATTGTGTTTTTGGTTAAAAAAAATTACAGTTGGATTCAGGAGAGAACAAGAGTTGTATGGTTTTTTCTTTATCACATACTAAAAAGTAATTTTGTGTATTGGAAAGTAATTATTGGACATATAAAGTAACTTTGGATTGAAAAAGTAACAAACGGTTTTTAAATGTATATAATAAGGAACTTTTAATAAGTATGTGAATATCTGAACATATGTTTACACATTTTTTGTGTTATTGTGGATAAAATAACAAACTATAACCATTCTAGATATAAATTAACTACATGAACGAAAAAGTAACTCTATCAACTGAAAACTAAAATCACGAGGTTACAAGAAACTATATCAACCCAAAAGTAACATTGTGGATGAAAAATTAACTCTTGGACATTATAAAGAAATAACGGGTCCACAAGAGTAGCATAGAGTTCAACAATGTAATAAAAATGGATTCTTTCCCTTTTAGAATAGATGTTTTCAATTAGACTGCTACTTTTATATATCAGAGCTATATATCTAAAAAGGATGTATTCCATTATAGTCAACATGTTCATAACGTTCAACCGATTCTTGTGATTGTTTTTTAATAACAAGTGAGAATAATCTAGATATAAAGTAAAACTTTGAACAAAAATGTAGTGTGACAACTGAAAAACTAACACTTTAAACACAAAAGTAATTTTATAATATAAAATGTAACCTATTGAATTGGAAAGTAACTAAACAAACATAAAAGTAATTTGGTAAATTACAATGCAACTATTGAATGTATTTGTTATGTTTGGGTTCACAAAGGTAACAAATGGTTCTAGAAAGTAAAAACAAGCAATGTTTGATAAAAATTAAACTGTATAAACATAACATTCCACAATTGTTGTGTTGCAGCTGCTAAATGGCAGTGCCATCCTTCTAGTTCTAATGTAAACCCATGAACATGAAGGTAACTATATGAATTGAAAAGTAACTTGAACAACACAAGTGTAACATGTTCTACTAAAACATATTGATTTGACACAAAGAGTAACAATAGGGTACAAAAAGTAACCTTTTGACATAAACGTAACTTTGTGATTGATCTATAAGAGAATGATCCTGATCTCAAGTAAGGACTAGACTATAGCAAGCAGGATTTCTCAAATCTGGATACTGAATAATTCAAATAGAAGATATGAATTCTTAGTTCCGATATGTAACAGAAAATGAAAGAATATATCACATGCCCAATGAACTTTGAACAATGTTTAACATAGATTTGTATTCAATATAAAGAGTAACAATAAAAATGAAGTGTAATCCATTATGAACTACATATGTCCAAAGTACATCTGAACAATTACATTTACATCAAATTTTACAATGACTCTCACACCACACAATTGGATAATAGTGTAAACAACACAATAAATCATATTGAGTAGCAGAAGCAGTAGCAATGTAGACAATAGATCCACATCAAGAAGCCAACATCAGAAGATATAATAGCAACAAAAATATGATGGAGAAGGGAGCATCATTAGAGATCAACCCAGATAGTAGAATATCAATCAACAACACCACAATCTAGAATAAGAACTACAAAATTGCTAACCATAGCTTTCAAAAAAGAACATGCTCAATCCCTTCTCATAAACAAAACAAAAAGAAATGTAACACAACAATTATGTATATTTGCAAAATATAATTACTTAACAAGTAACATACACATATATTTCTTTGTTGGACAATTTTTGGTATCATGATTGACATCGTATTGCAAGAAATTTTACACTATCTTATTTTAGATTGTGAAATTTCAACTTCAGATTTATATCGCAAATATTTCACTCCAGTTCTACCTTTAGTTTTGAAAATACAAGGTATATGAACCCCAAAAATAGAGGAAGAAGTTGTATTAGAACCAATTACACCAACATATGCAACATCTAATTTCAACAGATCCTTCTCCAAATCCATGACTTTTTCATGACGAATATCGATAGAGTTATTCCTACACGCTATGTTCACAACTAAATTACAAGCAAAAACCAGCTGAAGTGTCTTCCTAGTGCATGAATACATAATAGATTCTTTGTTGAAAACCAAAGAGTGATCTCTATATCCTTTGGTCCACCTCATTAACATCTATGGCACATGAATAGTGCAAAAATTATGACTCTTTAGATACGCAAGAATGTTCCTACAAGGAATTCCTTTGAATTCTAACATGAAACAATTACATGATAGCTTATCAAAAGATGAATCTTTTTACAAATCACGAGGATAACTAGAACCATCAACATGAAAGACCTCAAACACACCTTCATCTAAAATTTCCTTCATGGTATACACCATACTTTGATGATCTTTAGATTGAAAGATCTTAATAACTAACTTAGTGTATATACCTCTCATGTGCTCCTCCAAAGACCAAAATGAAGCCAAAGGTATGTTGTTTTACTCGTCATCAAAATCCTTAAAAGTTTCTATCTCTCTCACATGAAAATAAGCACTATTCAAACTACAAACAAGTTCACAGATAGGTTTCCTACTATTGATGTGGCTTATAATGAATGCAATAAGGATCTCACTTCTTTCTATTATCCTTGTTCCAGCAAAGAAAGAATCATATATAAAACATTGGACCCACTTTCATCACATAGCATGCAAATCAGAAAACCAACTAATGGAAAATATGTCATTCTCTTCAACTATAAAACTCCATTTCTCTTAAAAAATGTATGTATCATCTATATTCTAGTAACAACCATGTAAAGCACTAATGATCTGATCCTTGTTTGGTACTTCACCATGTTTAGAGGGACTTTCTATAAAATCTGCCAGCTGCAAAAAAAATGCTTACATGATGGAAACATAGTAATAATAACAATATCATTGCTGGGCCTCGATCAATTATGATGGAAACTGATGTAGCCCTATTCTAGGGCTCCCGTTTGTGAAATTTTGTACTTTATTCACATCTAAACATAGTAGAATGCAAGTTTAATCCCTCAATATGAGTATTATTATGAAATGCACTTATGGACATTCTTTGCACTATTTTCAGGTACTTGGACCATGTTTTGGATGGATGAGGGTTCCTACACTCATGGAGGGGTCCAAAGAAGGCCCCAAAGCTCCATCAACCTACCCATAATGGTCATGTTTCGACATCAAGTAAAGACGTCCATGGATGATGAATGTTGAAGTTCATTTAGCCACTAAAGATCCCAACATGGTCGCGACACCATAGCCATGGGTCATGTCGATTATTAAGAAGGATTAATAGGGATGTCAGGGTTTTTCACCAAACCCACAATGGTCATGGCCATCAGCACGGTCATGGCCCATTGAAGACACAATGATCATGGCCACTCACCATGGCCATGGCTAGAAGAAGAGAAAATGGCTTTGGCCTCCCATAACGGTCTTTTGAATTTCATGCAAGGACCCCCAAAATCAACAGGAGGTAGCAAAATTTTCACTTGGATGAACACGGTCATGGCCACTCACCACGGTCATGGCCCTTGAAGACTACCTCGTCTGCACTGCCCCCCACGATCAAGACTTCCTCCTCCACAATGGTTTTGGTACCCCACGATGGACGTGGTGCCACTTACCCAACACGACTGTGGCACCCCGCCATGGTCGTGGCCACCACCCATACTTAGCCTTTTGACCCCCTTTCACACCTTGATTGTGTCCAGTCCCCCACAGTCATTCCCTACTACCCCCACCACTATCGTAGTACATCAGTATGACCGTGGTGACCAACCTACCCTACCCATTTTTTACACTACTTTTCCTATTCTACCCGCCACTTACCCTAGTGCTTCCCAACCACCTATATATACATAGGTGGTGGTTGGGGTGTGAAGGTTAGACCCCCTAGCTACTTCTACACCCTCCTACTCACTCGTTGGGCATTCTTTGCTTTCCACTTTGAATTTATGCTCTACATCCACCATTTCCACCTCATTTCCACCTTGGAAATCTAGTTTTCTAGGTTTTCTTGCATGATCCCCATATTCTAATGCCCAACTACACCGTTGGGGAAGGAAGGATGTTCCCAAGTGGTTAGGAGGTGAATAATGAGGCTTCAACTTCAAGCATCATGGAGTTCTACCCCCTTCTTCCCCTTTCTTTTGCTATTTCTTTAATCATGTCTTGCTAACCCCTAGTGGTGGGCTGTTTGGGGTTAAAATGTGACTTTGATACCATGTTGGGGGAAAAGTAACTTGTAATGCACATTATTTCTATGTATTATGATTTATTCTTACTTCTATCTCATTTCCTATTTTATGGCGTGTGGTTTGTGCTTATAACATAAATTTCTTGCTTTGAGATGTTTGATGACACTTAGCTTCTATGAGGAATTAGAGTGTATGTGGCAATCTTAGGAATGGCTCCTAGGTCCAATTAGTGGATCCCTAGCTAACCTCCTTTGTTCCTACATGCACATCCATCCTTCTACAAGTGAGTGTGAGATATTAGTGGCCAGTGTAAGTGTGATTAGTGCAATTTCCTAGAGTTTTCTAAAGGTTAGATGGCTAGTGGAATGAGGTGAAAACCCCTCATATCTATTCCCATTTTTATCCTTGTCTCTCAATTGCCCTAATACCACTTACCCTAAATACCTATACTTGACAAGTACTACTACAATTATAGCTAACCCTAGTTTTCCAACTAGTAGTACATGGTACATTCTAATAGCACTTTCCTTTTGTTTGGTTTGGTAATCTTAATGGAACTATGATAATTTCTTGATATGATGAAACCCCCCAACTAATATTAAGTCACACACCCAAACTACCTACCAACCTAATTTCATTGCTTAAAAACCACTTTGCCTTCTTAGCTTGTTCATGCAAATCTAGTTTAGTTTCTTTTCCTCAATCTAGTTAATTACTTAGTCTTTCTCTTTAGTGTTAGCTTAGGTTTTTGATCACTCTTGTGGTTAATCTAGTTCTTAGTTATAATTGCTCTCCTAGTGTAGTGTAGTTAGCCTTTTCTCCTAGTTGATTAGTTGCTTAATCTAGTTACTTAGACTTGCTTGCTTAGGATAATTTAGGGTTGTGATAAATTAGGTTTCATAATTGCCTTTACTTGATTGTTCACATAGTTTAATGACCAAACAAACCCTTTTAAACCCTTCAACCCTAGTCTCTACAATAGGAACGTTGCCAACACTAACCTAGTTCTAGTGGCCTCGCTGTCCCTGAGGATCGACCCCTGCTCTTTCCTTTCACCTATGTTATAATAGTACCCCATGCGCTTGTGGGTGACCTATTTGTTTTTGTGATCGACTTGTGTTAGGGTTAATTTAATTTTTGAAAGATACACACGTGTGTTTTCCCTGAGGGTTGCATCTAGCCTCCTTTGGTTGGCTAGTGTGTAGCCTTGATAAGAATCACACCAAGCTTTCTGGCATCGTTGTCGGGGATAGATGCACTCGACCTAGCTAGTTAGTGAAGCTTAGCCTTTCTTTTTTCCCTCATCATTTCTATTGTATATTCTTTATTCACTTTTTCATATTATCATTCTAACTTAGTTTCTTGTTTCTTGTTTCTGTATTGTGCAGGTGATAGTTGTGCATACGCCACACGAGTTCTACTTGTACCGACTTGGTGTTGTACGACACTGAGATAGGTAGGAGGAGATGCTGAAGTCACCGCAACCAACACGGAGAAGACTATATGGTAGAAAACAACCCTCATTAGAATGCTCAACAACCTCCACTACAACCCAAATACCCACTCCATGTGTATTTCACCCCAGCAAACTACATTTCTCACATTGCCACCCTACTTGACGAAATGCCAGGTCAACGGTTCTCCATTCTACCTGCACTCCTTGGACTCCTCCCTACCTACAATGGGATGGAGAATGAGAATCCCTACCATCACATGGATGCATTCCTTGAGACATGCTCCACTTTCGGTTCCCCTGCCTCTACCGATGACTCCATCCAGAGGACCCTCTTCTCATTCTCCCTAAAGAAAAAAGCTATAGTGTATTTTGAAGTCAGAGTTGGTAATTTGGAATGAGGTCAAGAACGAGTTGCTCAAAAAGTTCTTCCCAATTTCCAATATAACTCACATGAGAAGATGTATCACCACCTTTTCCAAAAAAGATAATGAACTGTGCTACGAGGTGTGGGAGAGTTTCTAAAAGCTCCTTCTTGATTGCCCCCACCATGAAGTACCATTGTGACAGCTAGTCCAAGCCTTCTACACCAGGCTTGAATAGTTGAGCCAAAACAACATTGACTCATCATGTGGAGGCACATTCATGGTGAAGCCACCGGAGGAGTGAATACCATTGTTTGAGTACCTTACTGAACATTCCTTCCATCAAGTTTCTACAAATGGGTAACATTGCATCCAGAACAATGTCCCTCCACCTCCATCTATAGCTCTGGCCCGCAACGTTACCAACCATGAAATGATGAAGATTATGGCATACATGATGAATATGATGAAGAACCAAGCTGGTGGTTCTTATACTCAGTCCACCATGGAAATTGAAGACGAAGTCGAGGAAGTTCATGCCTTACACTCTTTTGGAAACCAGAACAATCAAGGTCCCATGTCCAACACTTCCACTCCTGAGTGGAGGAACCATCCCAATTTCTCATGGAAAAAACAAAATGAAGATGGACAAGGACAAGGGAAGCCAAGGCCACACTATAGATCCAAGTTTGAAGATGAAGTGCTTGGATGAGGTGAAGACGGATGTATCATCACATGGGCAGTCCATCAGCCGTCTGGTGCAAAGATTGGATCAAATCTCTTTCTCACTTTCTGGAAGGAAAGAAGGAAGAATCCCATCTCAACTAATGTCAAATCCAAACAATGATGGTACTTTCCTAGGAAACACTAAAAGTTCATATATTCCGCCATCATACCAAGCACCACCAAATCCCTATGCTCCACCACCTCCTCAAGCACATATCAACTGTCAATATGCTCCACCTCCACCTCACTCATACCAACTGCCACCTCCACAATACGACCCCCATCCACAACAACAACAACCACCACAATAACCACAACCGCAATTCATCCTCCAAAACCCAAATTCACCTAACCAAAGGCCACCACCACCACAACATCCACAAATACCTCCAGAAGAATCTTCTTAGACTACCCATAAGCATGTGAAGGCGATGACTATTTTGAGGAGTGTCCAGACTTTGGAGCACCCCCGTGATATTGTTGTTGTTGACAGAGGTGATATTGTGACTGGATAGGGTGATACTAAGATATAGATTGAAGATACTTTGATGAGAGCCAGAGTTGATAATGTGACATCAAATAGTGATATTGTGATATAGAGCAGTGATACCATGATTCATGTGATTCTCAATGCTGATATTGTTGATCTGATCCAATTCGGATCCCAACTTCCCCCATTTTCCAAATCTCTTAAGGATCCTTCTATTGAGAGGAGAAGGAAGAAACATATTGAATACATCCTTGAGACTTTCAAACAAGTGAAAATAAACATTCCTTTGCTTGGTGCGATCAAGAAAATTCCTTCTTATGATAAGTTCTTGAATGATTTGTGCACCTTTAAGAGAAAGACAATGGGGATAACCCCAAAGAAAGTCGAGCTAATAGATCAAGTGAGCTTGATTTTGCACCACACCATGCCAAGAAAGAGGAAAGATCCCAGTACTCCAATCATTTCATGCTACATTGGGGCACATTACATAGACCAAGCTCTTCCAAACTTAGGTTCTAGCATTAACCTGATGCGGTACAATGTGTTTGTCGAGCTTCGAATGAGGCAATTGAGTCCGGTTGATTGTACCTTGTAGTTACCTGACTGATCAGTGAAGACGACTAGAGGGTTTGTTGATGATGTGCTTGTGACGCTTGATGATCAGACTTATACTTTCTTCCCCACCAACTTCATTGTCTTAGACATGGAAAAAGACACAAGGAGGGTGGCTATCATCTTGGGAAGGTCATTCCTAGCCAAATATTATGTAGTGATTATTGTGAGGACTGGGCCTATGTATGTGACATTAATGCACATGAAGATCCGGTTGAACATCTTTAAATCTTCAACCACATTCAAGGTGATATGGGCCACTGAAGAAGATTGCTATCTCATTGAGTGCATGGATAAGATTGTGGAGGAATGCCTACCTTTGTGGATTCAAACTGCCACTCAAGACAGAGGTCTATAGCCAATAGTTGAGTTCCCAGATGATGATGATAAAGAGGATGAAGAGAATGATCTAGCCTTGGTGGATACAAGTGAAGACCTTCCATCCATTTCTAAACCATTTTAAAATTCCATGAACAATCTCCCACTCTTGAATTGAAGTCACTTCCAGAAGAATTGAAGTATGCTTTTCTAGGTTCAAATGACACCCTCCTGATGATCATTTCTTGCATTCTCTTACTAGAACAAGAGGAGGCATTGATGAAAGTCTTGAAGAAGAACATCCAGGCCATTGGATGGTCTATAGCTCATTTGAGTGGTATTGACCTCTCCATCTATGTGCACATGATCTATTTGGAGGATGATGCAAGGTCGACCCATCAAATGTAAAGGTGGTTGAATCTAAAGCTGAACGAAGTTGTAACTCAAGAGATTGTGAAGTATCTAGATGTTGGGATTATCTATCCCATTTCTAATAGTACATGGGTGAGCCCATCCAGGTTGTGCCTAAAAAGGGTGGGATCACTATGGCAGAAAATGTGGATGGTGAGCCTATGTCAGTTAGAGAACAATAGAAGTGGACAATGTGTGTTGACTATAGGAAGATTAATGAAAAGACCAAAAAGGACCACTACCCTCTCCCATTTCGTGACCAGATTCTAGAAAGGCTAGTGGGGTAAAGCTTCTATCATTTCCTTAATGGATACTCTGGATACTTCCAAATTGTTTGCATCCCGTGGATCAAGAGAAGACAACATTCACTTGCCCAAGTGGTACATTTTCCTATAGGAGAATGCCATTTGGGTTGTGTAATGCCCCTTCTACATTTTAGAGATGTGTTACCTCAATATTTGTTGATATGCTTAATCCATCATTGGAACTATTCATGGATGATTTCTCAGTATTTGGTAAAACCATTGATGAATGCTTACTTCATTTGGCTGCTATTCTTGTGGGATGTGTAAAGGTTTGCCTAGTGATATCTTGGGAGAAGAGAAACTTCATGGTACCTGAAGGCATTGTTCTGGGCCACCAGGTTTCAAAGGATGGGATTGAAGTTGATAGGGATAAGGTGGGCCTCATTTCTACTCTTACTATTCCTTCCACCGTATGACATGTCTAGTCTTTCTTGGGACATGCAGGCTTCTACCACTGATTTATAAAAGACTTTAGCAAGATCTCGAGACCTTATGCCACATTCATGAGGAGGATGTTGAATTTCATTTTGATGAAAAGTGCGTTGAATCCTTAAACAACTTGAAGGAAAGACTAGTTTCTGTTCCTATCAAGCATCCCCCAGACTTCTCTTTGTCATTCAAAATCATGACGAATGCATCCGACATGGCAGTCGGGGTTGTGCAGGGCCAAAGAGTTGGATGGATTCTACATACCATCTACTACACAAGCAAGACTCTAGATGAAGCCAAAATAAACTACACAACCACTAAGAAGAAGTTTATTGCATTTATCTTCACTCTTGACAAGTTTAGATCATATCTTCTATAAAACAATGTGATTGTCTATACATACCATGTTCCTCTGAAATATCTAATGGAAAAGAATGACTCCAAACCAAGGTTGATCTGATGGATATTGTTTCTTCAAGAGTTTGATATTGAAATCATAGACAAGAAGGGAGTAGAGAATTCCACTGTCGATCATCTCTCCCTGATTGAAGCACCTTTTGATGAAACGAGTACAATCAAAGAAACATTGCCACATGAGAAGATGTTCCTTCTCTCATCCACTCAAAGGCCATGGTACCAACACATATAAAACTTCTTAATTAGTGAGAGGGTACCAAATAGTTGGATGAGGGAGGAAATTCAAAGGTTATTAGCTATGGCCAATGACTTTATTTGGGATGATCCTCACTTGTTCTAGTATGGCCCCGACCAAATTATCTAAAAATGTGTTTCAGAGATGGAGCAGAAAGAAATTCTCTCTATATGACATTTTGGATTTTGTGGGGGTCACTTTTGTGGAAAACAAACTGCCGCCATGGTTCTTCAAAGCAGATTATATCAACCTTCATTATTCAAAGACTATCTGAATTTTGAAAGTGTTGCTTGAGATGCCAAAAAGTGGGCACTATCTCAAAGAGGGATATGATGTCTCTATCACCAATTCTTGTGGTGGAGGTATTTGATGTTTGGGGGATTGACTTCATTGGTCCTTTCCCCCCTCTTTTGGATATGTCTATAATTTCGTTTCCATTGACTATGTATCAAAAAAACTAATTGAGGTTGTTGTAATAAGGACAAATGATCACAATGTGGTGTGTGACTTCATGAAATCTAGAATCTTTAGCCATTTTGGAATTCCATGAGCTATGATTAGTAATGGTGGAAGTCATTTCATCCGTTGCACCTTTGAAGGCATACTCAAGAAACATAGGGTGAACCATCGTGGGGCTACTTCTTACCACCCCCAAACAAGTGGTCAAGTTGAGTTGGCTAATTAGAAGATAAATCTCATTCTAGAGAAGACAGTGAGACCGGACTGCAAGGATTGACCACTTCATCTCAATGAAGCTTTATGGGCATATAGGAATGCATACAAAGCCTCGATTGGCACTACACTGTTCAAGCTTGTGTATTGAAAAGCTGCCATTTACCAGTTGAGATGCAACACAAGGCACTATGACATTTCAAAGGTATGGACTTTGATGGAGAGAGTGTCAGAATAAAAAAGAAAATTGTAGTTGAATGAGTTGGAAGAAATGTTGCACAAACTGCATGAAATGTCCAAGAGCTACAAAGAGAGGACAAAGTTTTTTCATGATAAGTTGACCAAGAAGAAGGACTTTGAGCCTAGAAAGTGGGTGTGGTTGTACAACTCAAGGATGAAGTTCTTTTTTGGAAAATATTAGTGTAGATGGAAGGACTGTATCTCATCAAGAAAGAATATCCATACAAAGTTGTAATGATTTGTGAAAAAGAAGGAGCAAGAGAGTTCACTGTGAATGGCCAAAGATTGAAATATGTTGTAGAAGTGGGTCTAGATAAGGCAAACCAATTTTTGATATAGTAATGTTAGTGGAAGAGCATCAAGTTGAAGAAGATATGTGCTTGAATGCACATGAGGGAGACATTTACTTTACAAATGCTTTGAGAATCCCATGGGATGAAAGTCAAGAATCAATAAGCCCAACTGAAGGTGTAAAATTTAGTGCTCATTGGGCAACCCACCTAGGTTTGGGAGCTTTTTCACCCAACCTTATCTTTTTGATACTTTTATTTTCTTTCTCACAAAATACACACACACTTCTGTTTAATAGTTTTCTTTGAGTTTTGATTATATGGTAGATGGTAGGTACTAAAGATAGAGGAATCAAAGGTGAATCATGGCCACCAAGACAAACTTGTGGTGAAATATTAAAGAAAAACAAAGTTTTCAAATTTGAGTTGAAAAAGTTGAAGGAATGACCCCACCACGGCTATGGAGCTTGACCACGACCATGTCAATAGTTACCCAAAATGGTTGTGGCCCATGGCCATGGGTCGTGTCAATTAATTTGTCAAAGGAGCTGAAGAAGTTAGGGTTTTTGGCTAAGTTCATGCATGAATGGCGATAGTTGTGGCCTCCAGCCATGACTGTGTCAAGGGTATTTGGCTGCGGGACATGTCAATTACTTTGTCAAAGATGTGAAAGAAGTCAGGATTTTTGGCCAAATGGCCACGACCGTGGTATCCCACCATAGTCATGTCAAGGATGGATGGCAATGACCATGGCATGTGACCACAACCGTGGCAAGGTCGGGTGGGAGCACTCCTCATCGACAACATGACCGTGGCACTCCACCATGGCCATGATAACAAACATTGGATACAACCGTCGCCATCCGCCATGGTCGTCGCATGGCCCAACCCCACAAGAAAATATAACTTTAGTCCATCTTCAACCTGAGCCCCCCCAATCGTATCACTTCTACTCGCAAGCAAACTACTATGGTGGCACCTGATGCCTACAACTCCTCCAAGCTCCACCTCCAAGCCCCCAAATTGCCTCCAAACCACCACCAATCATTCCCAAATCATCTCTCGACCATTCCCCTTCCATTTTCACACCAAATCATCCATTAATCAACTCTCCTTCACCAGTTTCTGCCCTATTCTGCCATACAACCATCCCCACCTAAAACCTCCACCAAAACCTCCATTTCTCCCACAAATCAAAACCTAATTATTCACCCAACATCTAAACCTCCATATCCTTCCATTCCACCCCCTAATCCACCTCCATTTCATCATCTACCCAAAAATCCATTTTTCACAGCCCTACCACCTCCTCCACATCTACAAAATGATAGGGATCACCAAGGAAGTGACGAAGGGGGCTCAAACGAGCCTTGATGTGATTATCAGAGGCAAGGATCAACCAAGAAGCCTCCTCCCTAGTCTCCATGCCTTCCCAGACCCCTTCACCATCAAATTTCATCGCCCAATCACTTCCCCGGTCGATGTTCGTGAATTCATCTCACACATGGTCATCTGATAGCCACCATACTATCGATGAGACATATCAAGGAGAGGAGGAGGAGGAATCTGAGGTAAGCATGGACAACTTGGTTGATGAGGTCAAGACGGTGGTTGTGAAAAGAAGCCAAAGATAAAAATAATCCCCATCCTCATTAAACTGCCCACCAAACCTACTCCAGCATGCTAGTCAACGTCTTCCATGGCAGAAGAGAATACAGAGCATCCACAACCTAGGTGGCAATTGCATCCAGATGAAGAGCAATTTTTATAGTGGTATCCGAAACAGCGGGTGCCAATCAATCTTGGTACGATTTCAGGGTCCCAATTGTACATATTGGATGAGGAGGAGGAAGACAGTGAAGATGAGGAGATGCAGCTATTAGCTGAGATAGAGGACATTCTGGCTCAATTAGTGGAGGACATGTTCAAGGCCTTAGGCAAGGCCCCCATTGGAGTGTCCTATGGTAGAGGACATAGGCACATGAAGATTTCACTAATATACCCAGAAGCCATAACAAGATGAGTCGTCACCACAAGGTATGGATGCAAGAAAGTTATTAATGAGCTCAAAATCTAGGTGGTCGTGGAAGAAGGTTTGAAGAAAATGGGGTTTTGGGACATTCTTTTCACAAACACCCAAACTACTTATTCCACAATGACACAAGAATTCTTTGCCACTCTTGACAACACGAAGGTAAGAGTCAATGATGCAATCAAATTTTCCATGTTAGGCAACATGCACACTCTCACGGTAGCTAATCTAAATGGTGCATTTGCTGCCAATCCTGAAGAGGCCGAAAAAATGAATGACATCCTGATTGAGAAAGAGGTGGATTATAACTATGTACACTTATGTAACCTCTAGACAGGGAGCAAGGACTACTATGTAGGGAGGTCAAAAACCTCAGCCATAAGTAGCCCCCTCTGTACTACGTGCAAAAGGTCTTGGAAAACACAATCTTGGGTAGGTATGATAATGAAGGCTCAATTTTTCAGAAGGATATGTTTGTCGTGATAGCAATGCACCATAAGAGGTATATAAAACTTGGAGTGTTGTTAATTGATCACATCAGGTCCATACCCTCCAAGAGTAAAACACCTTTTTTATTGGGGGGGGGGGGTTGTAACTGTTACAACCCCAATTTTTGGGTTCAATTGGTGAGAAATGTAATTTCTCATATTAAGGATATTTGAACAAATAATGATGATTTTTTTGGGAATAAATGTATTATGTTTACAATATCCTTGATGTTTGTGTTGTGGGCTTTATTGGCTATTGGTCCCAAATAACAAAGAAGATTAAAAGAAAATTCAATTAGTAATTGAATAATTTAATATTTGAGAAAAGAAAGAAGTATAAACCTCTAGAAGGCAAAGAGATGTAATCCAAAGAGGATTTCGTGCCTCTTGGGTTCCTTGGGTTCCAAGGAGTTCAAAGTTGCACAAAGAGTACAATAAGAAAAGAGAAGATCAATTATGTATTTATTTATTAAGAAAGAAATTGAGAATAATGATAAAAGGTGGAAAACATGTGGAAAAAGGTATAATTGAGTTATCTTGGTGTAGTTTCGTATCCAAAGGATTCCTAAGGTTAAAAGGAACTCCAAATAAGAAAATAAAAGAGAGATAATGAGAAATTCTCAAAAAAAGATATTTTAAAAAAGAAAAAGTAAGATAATAAGAAAAAGGATGAAAGATAAGGAAAAAGGCTCAGAAACATTCCCAACATGGGAATTCGAGCCATTTAGGGTTCCTTGAGGTCCAAGGAAATCCAAGATAATAATTTAATCGCAAGAGAAAGAGAAATTAGGTGAGAAATATACCTAAATGAGTAATAACTTGCAACTAAAGAGAGGTGCCCGATTTCTTTATATAATTAGCCCAAATTTGGCATGATGATATATTAAGTCATTAATAAGATTCCCTTAAAATTTGGGCTTAATTGGATAAGAGGTTTGAGAGTTATGATTTTTACAAATTTCAATAAAGTACGGTGATTGTAATAAATGTCACACTTTTCCTATTTAAATGGATATAGCTCTGGACGACACCAGCCATCAGATCAAGATCTAACGCCAGACGTGCGTCTCCTACCTTGAGTTTGTATAGGAAAGGAGCCACTGGAAGAGGGATTTTCCTCTCCGATTTCCTAGCAATCCAGATCGCATGAGAACTTGGAAAGGCCCCAGTTAAGTTCAGGGTAGGATTCTGAACTCCCCAGACCCTACTTATTCGTGCTTCCAATCCGTATAAAAGAAATGCTTGATTTCACCTCAAGGGAAGTTGGCGGCGAGGGCATGAAGCCCTAGGACTCGACCCTACTCCTATATAAACTACCCCTCTCAACTCCTATCACCTTCTCACACCCAAACGACACATCCCCTTGTTCCCTCGTCCTCCAGATCAGCAAGATTGAACTTGCTCCGACAAGCCCTCAACTACGGTTCCGCCGTGAGGCTGCTATTGGATCGGGTAAGGAAGAAGGAGCATCTGTCGTTCGATCATGGACTACGATGGGCCACAAGAACTGATCAACGGTATGGCTTCTTCATGACTTCAAATTAGTCTGTAAGTGGGCGCTGGTGTCAGGAGTTGTGTGATCATTTGCGGTCAAAGAAGACTAGGGATCCGACGGTTGTCTTTTTTCCAAAAAGCTCAGGTAACTCGCCTCTCTGGGTAATATTCAAGAAAAGTATTGAAACTTGTATAAATGGCCAAAAATAGATCCTTTTGTCGAAAAATACAAATAAGTAGTGCTTTTTGATCAAAAAATGCAAGGAATGTAATAAAAATGTAATTGAAGCCTAATTCTTCTTGCAATTCAAAAAGTGTGAAAAGATGCTATTTTTTTAAATGGTTTAATTAATACAAAACCTAAATCTTTGGTGATTAATGACTCAGGGAAGGTTAAATGGATGTTTAATGTTGATAGTTACATGTTGACAATAAAAAGGATGATTTATAACTAAAGATATGATCTTTACGCTTAATGTGCTTAATTTAGGGTTTCATATACCTAAGTGTGAATTAATGGGCTTAGAAACCCTAATATAGGAGAATATGTCTTTTAATGGTTTTAATGGTACAAATTTAGGGATAAGACAAAATTATGTTTCTACAAATACAAATTGTTTATAAAAGATCATTAATGTGGATAATATGAAATTAGGGTTTCCTAGTATATAATAGTGGAATTAATGATAAATTAGGGTTTGCTAACCTAAAAGAGGTGAAATACAGTAATTAGGTTTCCTTTGGGAATCAAACTATAATTCTTTTTTGTGAGTGGTCAATTCAAAGGAACCTGAACATCATAATTGACGTTAATAATCGTTTCATGACTTAAAATGGTAAAGATGGTAGTTTTAGTGTAAAGAGGCATATTGGACTTAATTGACTTTTAATTGTGCCTATGATGTTGAAATTAGGGTTTGTGGACTAAAAGAGCATTAACCGTGATAAATGCATAATGAAGGCTAAAACCCTAATAAAACCCTAAAGTTGGCCTAAGAAATCATAAGGTGGAATCCAAGTTGATCTTGGGAATGTTTTTAATAAAACAATGACACTTGAATGTTATGCTTTATTTTCAGGATATTGTTGATTGCTTGTTTAATTGTGTTGAATGTTAATGCATGGACATCAAGTTACTCTGGATCAGGTATGTGGTTACGCTTATGAATAATCGCTCTAGTTTCACGACAATTCCCGAAGTTTTAATCAGATGCTTGAAAATAACTATTGGATGTTTATTTATTTCATGCAACTATAACGTGACTATGATTATCACTATAAATGTGCATATATAACTGATTAGATCAGGGTCCACCTCTATTGCTTTGAAAAGGCTAAAAAAGGGGGTTAAACCTATAGAAAGGTCTAGGTTATCGAGAGTTAGAAACTGGGCTACCTACGTGTTGTGCCATGAGACTCATTAGCCTGCCATGAGTTAAGGAGTGGGCTACTTATGAGTAGTGTCATGTGACTCAACCCTAGAAATTGGTTCATTTATAGGTGGATTGTGGGGTCTGATCTCCAAACCATGACATAAACACGATTAAAACTTAGCGGAAGCGAATCGATAATCAGCGGAAGACAAAAATCACGGGAAATTAAAACTTTTCGAGATAAGAACTTGTATCCATAAAATCTCCTTTCATAAAGAGAGGTAACTGTTTACATCTCAGGATAATTACTTCTCGAGTAATTATATACATCAAGATACAAAATCTCAAGATCACATAACACAAGACTCCAAGACCTGAGAGTACAGAGGACACATAGGACTGACTCTAACTACACCACATGGCAGGACAAATCTCCACCTGAGATTACTGCTGCCCCTGGTGCTGCTGCTGTTGAGACTGATCACCTGTAGGCTGGTTCCTTCGTCTCCGACGTCCACCTAAAAAGTTGAAGTCTACGGGGTGAGACAATTATACATAATTGTCCCAGCGAGAGTTATAACTCTTCGCCAGAAGCTTTATTATAACATCAAAGATTATTTTAAACAGTAAAGTCTTCAAAGCATTCTATAACAGTTGCAGATATAATAAGATCTCTACAATTTAAGAGATATGGAGAATATCAACATTATTGCAATGTAACATCAAACAACTAACTTGGAGTCATCTCTAACAAGTTATACTACATGGTTGATTATGTTTTACAAACAACATTATGCCCTGTGGAGATGAGGCTTACCACTCATACTCCAACTGATCGCTGAGAAGCCGCATCAGTATCATACATAGGTCATTAAGAGAGCCGGATTCTCATGACCTTCATCTTCCTCAGTCAGTAAGAGGATCACTTGTAGGACTTCTTGTGTCTCTACTACTATAGCTCACCAGGGTAAACTGGTCCTTCGCTATTCTAGAGTCACAGTGGCGTTCTGTACTCTCTTCGTCATCAGGAGGTTTCATATTTACCTACCACTGATACGGATATCTGTGCTTTCTTCGTCATCAGGAGGTTTCATGTTTACCTACCACTGATACGGTATGGAACTATAGTGAAGGATGGATGGATTCCACATCTACATCACTTTCCTACACTAGGATGTAAGGTTCTACACATCCATGTACCCCACATACTCAAAAGTATGTGCTCCAGGAGTTCCCTATGGAAAACCTGTTTCACCATCACTTAATTTCTGACAATGATGGATCTATGATCAGGGCTCTACATTATACTTGATTAGTTAGGTTCATTCAGTATTCTTTAACAGCATACATTGTTCTTCAAACAATAACAATAGCATAGCAGCTATAAAAGAAGAATACTAAATGTAACAAGTCTAACTCATATCAATCATCATTTCTCATTATCCTCATCATAAGTCATCTCTAAGGCATGACCTTGATGGTATTCATGGCTCTCATAGCCCAGTATCTGCATAGGATGCCACTGGCAAGGCATCAGATTACATTACTTATTCATAAAGCTAACAACATGCCTTCAATGAATATAACATCAACATCCATACCTGGATATGATTACCTTCATATCAGAACCTGTATGATTAATACCTCTGATAAAGGTAATACAACAATAAGGAATGTACTTCCTACTCTTGTCATAAGAGTTAAATCTTTAATTTAAATCAAATAGAGTTTATTACTCAAAAGCATGCCATTACCCTTGAATTAGGGTTTACAATTCACATCAAGGTGAATTAAACTCATAACATCATCATGTTTGAGTAACACCTTCATTGGTGCTCTTGGATTAGTTAAAGGTTCATCATTTATCATAATTAGGGTTTCTATGATCTCACACAGGTGGATCATACCCTAATTATGCTCATTTCTGTGTATTGGGGATGCTTCAATTGAGTTTTCATTTAAAAAGGGTACTTTCTCTCTCTAGAAGTACTTTCTCTCTCTAGAAGTACTTTCTCTCTCATCATAAGGTTAGGTGATGTCAACATCACTCTAAAACAGGTTGGGTTGATTCATCATAGGCTAACATAGCCAAAAGCATCACCATTAAGTGATTAGAGTTACTTTCTCTCTCTAGGGTACTTTCTCTCTCTCTATAGCACTTTCTCTTTCATCATACTAATGGTTGATGATAACATTAGACTAGATCAGGTTATATAGAGTCATTATGACTAAAAACATCATTCTCATGTAATTAGGGTTTGAATTGAGCAAGGTATAACTCAATTGACCCTTCAGGGGTATCTTGGTAATTCACCCCATTGATCATCATCACAATCAAAAACCTTAGTCAAATAACTCCTCACTATCTTAGATTATCATTATTGTTTGATTTGAGCAACATTGAACCATCACATGATTGAATGTGGTCAACCATGAGTCATATTGATTAATTCCAATCATTAATCATTAATTGAATTAAGATTGGTTGAAAGTGTTGACCGATTGCTCACTTTGACCCTTCAAGTCCATGAGCCCCTTTCTAGCTCCAAGACCGTGAGCCTCCTCATGGGCTTGAGATCGTGAGTCACCTCACGGTCTTGAGGTCGTGAGCCCCCTCACGATCTTGAGGTCGTGAGCCACCTCACGGTCCTGAGGTCGTGAGTCACCTCACGGTCCTGAGGTCGTGAGTCACCTCACGGTCCTGAGGTCGTGAGCCTCCTCACGGTCCTGAGGTCGTGAGCCTCCTCACGGTCCTGAGGTCGTGAGCCTCCTCACGGTCCTGAGGTCGTGAGCCTCCTCACGGTCCTGAGGTCGTGAGCCTCTCATGGTCTCAACCACAAGGTCCTTCAACAAAGGTTCCACAAATCAAACGATGATGTCAACTGATGTTGAAGCCTTCAAAAGGTCCAATAACTGTTGACCACCTATAGATTGAGTTAATTAAGGTTATGCTTAACCAAATGGTCATTCAATTGACCCTCAATTGTTGACCAATTAGGATTGAAATCGATTCAATTAAGGTCTATCAATGTTCACCCATCATCACTCAACAATGTGTATCAACACAAGGTTGAACCCTTCAATTGAGCTCCAATTGGGCCCAAACTTGACCCAAACGGTCTTGAGGTCATGTGGGTGGACCCCACATGGTCTTGAGACCATTTGCCCAAGATTTCATCAAAATCTAAGGTGATTTGATAGAGGTTGAACCATGATTGGTCACAGAATCCGAATTTTTATTATCTTGATAACTTATTTGCAATTTGGTGTTCAATTGGTCAAATTACTCAACCCTAGACCTTCAAATGGTCTTGGGTGATTGTCCTCACGGTCTTGAGGTCATGTGGGTGGACCCCACATGGTCTTGAGACCGTTTAGATCAATCAACCCTAAAAACCCTAATTAGGTCACCATAATTTCAGTACTGATTTTATCTAGGTTTAGCCCTAGTATTCACCCTTCAACTCTTAGCCCGTTTGGAATTAGACCATCAAACTTGGTGAGTTGTTAATTAACATAATTTTGAACAGTAATCTCATGGGGTCAACGCTTAGTCAACGACCTTTCACGGTCTTGAGACCTTTTGCCCAAAAAGGCAATTTCAGACCGTTTGAAAATCAGCAATTAATTCATTTAAAGTTGTGACTTAAAAAGGTCATATCTCCCGATTCCTTTGGAGTTAGTCTCCCAAATTTTGAGGGTATTTAGCCTATATAATTAGGAACAGGTTTCTTATACGGTCCGCGCTCGGTCAACAAGGCCAATCGGTCTTGAGACCGCGAGCCCTCTCACGGTCTCGAGACCGCGAGGCTCTCTCACGGTCTTGAGGTCGTGAGAGCAAACTGTTAGGACCGTTTAGGGAAAAGAAAAGCGGTGGGTTTTTCTTGGAAATCACGCCTTCATCTTCTAGCTCAAGAACAGTACAGATATCCCACGGGTTTGCTTGCAAAATAGCAGGGAAAAGTAGGGAAATACTAGGAGCTATCATTAAATCGCATACAAAGATGCACATAGTAAAGCATAGGTTTAGAGTTATAAAACCCGCCTAAAACTTGCTTCTTGAGCTCCAAGCTTTCAAGCTCCAAGCTCTAATGGCGTCCTTGAGTCCCCACAGGTTGGCCAAGGTGAAAACTCCAAGGAAGGATGAAAAGAGACGGCTAGAAAGATAGGGTTTCGAGAATTAGCCATGAAGATGACCTTGAATTCGAATTCTAACCATGGAATTAGGCAAGAAGAGGGGTTTAAACCTACCTTGCACCCCTTGTTCGTCCTCCTTAGCTCCAAGGCAGTCCTTGGTCGTCTTTGGTGAAATGAAACAGTAAAGGGAACGAAGGTTAAGTTTCCTTGCAACTAAAGGAAGGATGGCTAATATACATGGGGTAGGATTTTCAACATTAGTTCATAAGTTTCCTTTAATTCCAACTAAGTCCTTCCTTTATTACTTGCTCGTCCCTTCCTCTTTATTCTAAGGACAATCCTTCTCTTAAGTTATAGAAAAGAAGGCAAGGAAGAACAATCTAATAATAAAGTTCATACTTAAAGGGTTATTGCACATATACCCTGATTATTCAATCACAGAGCCTATTTCTTAACTTGATAACTCAATTGAGGTGAATTCCTCATCATATCTTATCTAAATGATGGCAAAAGTCTAAAAAGATACTTTAGATGGCATTCTTTACAAATTGCATCCCATCATTTGGGTAAATTGCATTTTACCCCAAATTAGGGTTTCAAGCCCTGGGATTGCTTCCACAGCTGCACCTTGGTGCTCTAGCTTGGGAAATCCGTCAAACTTTGCCAAAGAGATTCTCATGATGTCTCAACATCAGAGGAACATCTCATCATGTGCAAATTGCAGGCTAACCCTTTTAACTGGGTAAATTGCACATAGGTCCCTGTATATCAAAACAATGCTACAACTTTAAATAAAAAGGAGCAAATACTGAAATATACGTTTCTGAGAAGCTTAAATACATGCTCAGAGTTAATCACAAGGATTTAATTACATATTTAGGCAAAACACCTAGGGTTAACTCATAACCCAGGTCAGGGATGTTACAAATTATCCACCCCTTACAAGGATTTCGTCCCCGAAATCGATAAAACATATTACGAGAAAAGGGCAGGATACTTCCTTCTCATCTCATCCTCTAACTCCCAAGTGGCTTCTTCAATACCACGATGATTCCAGAGGACTTTCACAAGACTTATATCTTTCTTCTTTAACTTTTTAATTCGTTTATCAAGGATTGACACTGGTCCCTCTTCATAGGATATGTCATCATTCAATTCTACTTCCATAGGTTGTAGAACTGACTCGGTGTCTGGGTGACATTTCTTCAACATAGAAATGTGAAACACAGGATGTAACCTCTGTAATTCTGGGGGCAGCTCTAGTTTATATGCTACCTTTCCAATCCGTTCAATGATTGGATAAGGCCCCATATATCTAGGAGCTAACTTCCCCTTCCTTCCAAAACGAAGGACCCCTTTCCAAGGTGAGACCTTAAGATACACTTTGTCTCCAACCTGGAACTCTAAAGGTCTACGACGTTTGTCAGCATAAGATTTCTGCCTATCCTGAGCAGTCTTAATCTTATGTTGTATAACTTTAATCTTTTCCGTGGTTTGCTATACCAAGTCAGGACCTAACAACTGGTGCTCACCAATCTCAAACCAACACAAGGGTGATCTACAACGTCTACCATATAAGGCTTCATAAGGTGCCATATCAATACTATGTTGATAGCTATTGTTATAGGCAAACTCTATCAAGCTTAGGTGTAGGTCCCAACTTCCGGTAAACTGGAGAACACATGCTCGCAACAGGTCTTCTAAGGTTTGTATGGTCCTTTCCGATTGTCCATCAGTCTGTGGATGAAAGGCCGTACTAAACCTCAGCTTGGTACCTAGGGCTTTGTGTAATTGTTCCCAAAAACGACTTGTAAACTGAGGACCTCTGTCCGAAACTATTGTGACAGGAACTCCATGCAACCGCACTATCTCTTGCACATACAACTCTGATAACCTTTCCGCAGAATAGGTTATTTTGACAGGTAAGAAATGTGCTGTCTTAGTCAACCTATCAATAATTACCCAAATGGAATCATGTCCTTTGCTTGTCCTGGGTAGGCCAACAACAGAGTCCATGGTTACATGGTCCCACTTCCACTGTGATATGGGTAAAGGTTGCATTGTCCCTGCAGGCTTCTGGTGTTCAGCTTTAACTTGCTGACACACAGAACACCTCATAACAAACTCTGCAACGTCCTTCTTCATCCCAGGCCACCAATACAGATCCTTCAAATTCCGATACATCTTGGTACTCCCTGGATGCATAGCATACATGGAAGAATGGGCTTCTTCCAAGACTAACTTCCTTAAGTTGTCCACATCCGGCACTATCATTCTTCCATTATAACAAGCTACTTGATCTTTTGAGTCATGAAACCCATCTTGCTTCTCATTTTCATACTCAGATCTTATATGTTGAACTGCAGCATCATCTAGCTGTGCTTCCTTAATCTGCTCTCTTAGGGTAGGTTTAATATGCATCTCAGCTAACACACCGGCTAGCAATGACACCTTCAACTGTACATTGTTTTGCCTTAAAGAGATAAGCATATCTCTCCTAGAGCATACTAAAGAGTTTAGTTGTGCTCTATCCATGGTTGATGTTGCTGATTTCCTACTCAAGGCATCTGCAACAACATTGGCCTTACCTGGATGGTAATCAATTGTACAGTCGTAGTCCTTAATTAACTCCATCCAGCGACGTTGCCTCATGTTGAGCTCATGCTGAGAGAAAATATATTTAAGGTTTTTGTGGTCTGTGAAAATCTGGAATGTTTCTCCGTAGAGATAATGTCTCCAGATCTTCAAGGCATGAACCACAGCAGCTAACTCCAGATCGTGCGTTGGATAATTCTCCTCGTGTTTCTTAAGCTGTCGGGAAGCAAAAGAAATCACTTGTTTATCCTGCATCAACACACATCCTAGTCCATTCTTGGAAGCGTCACAGAAAACTATATAACCTTTTCCTTGTTCAGGTAGCACTAGCACAGGTGCACTTGTCAACCTCTCCTTCAGCAGCTGGAAAGATTGTTGACACTTATCACTCCAAGAAAAAGGAACATCTTTCCGGGTTAACTTGGTCAAAGGTAAAGCTATAGAACTAAAGTTCTTAATGAACCTTCGATAATAGCCAGCTAAACCCAAGAAACTTCGAATCTCCGTCGGTGTTTTCGGTTGTTCCCATTGTAGAACAGATTCTACCTTTGTAGGGTCAACACGAATTCCCGAGGCGGATATTACATGTCCAAGAAAAGATACTTCCGGCAGCCAGAACTCACACTTGCTAAACTTAGCGTACAGCTTATGTTCTCTTAGCAAGGTCAGAGCTTGGCGAAGATGCTGCTCATGCTGCTGAGCATCTTTACTATAAATCAGTATGTCATCTATGAAAACGACAACACACTGATCAAGGAAAGGTCGAAAAACTCTATTCATGAGTTCCATGAATGCAGCTGGTGCATTGGTTAGTCCAAACGACATAACCGTGAACTCATAGTGACCATATCTTGTCCTAAAGGCAGACTTGGATATGTCACTACCCTTAATGCGGAGTTGGTGATATCCAGACCTCAAGTCTATCTTTGAAAAGACTGTTGCACCACGCAACTGGTCAAAGAGATCATCAATCCTCGGCAGAGGATACTTATTCTTTATTGTCACTTTATTGAGTTGTCTATAGTCGATGCATAACCGCATTGACCCATCTTTCTTTTTAACAAACAAGACCGGAGCACCCCAAGGTGAAGTGCTTGGTCGGATAAAACCTCTCTCAAGTAGCTCTTGAAGCTGTTTCTTGAGTTCTGCCATCTCGGCAGGAGCCATTCTATACGGAGTTTGAGCTATGGGTTTCGTATCTGGAATCAGATTGATTTCAAAATCAATCTCCCGAGGTGGTGGTATACCAGGAAGTTCTTCAGGAAACACATCCTCGAATTCCCTGACTATGGGAACTTTAGCAGGGTTGGAACTTTCCTTGGTAACGTCTACCACATGGGCTAAGAATGCATAACATCCTTGCCTCAACAGCTTATCAGCAACCATAGCTGACACAAGACAGGTGGGCAGAATCTTTCTTTCACCTTGAAAGATCCATGTGTTGCTTTCATCAGCAAACACAGCCAACTTGGACTCACAATCCAAGACAACTCTATACCTTTCTAAGGTATCCATCCCAAGGATTATATCAAACCCCTGCATATCAAGTGGTATAAGGTCCACTTGAATGCGATGGTCAGAAAAGAAAAGGATGCAGGGAGAACATACCTCCTGCAAAACGGCAGACCCACTCAACGGAGTCTCTAACAACAAACTATCTGCTCTATGACTAACAGTCACATTGCAGTTACGAATCACTTCACGAGTGATGAAAGAGTGCGTAGCACCCGGATCAATCAGAACAGATACATTACAGGATATAGACATATCAGAATATAAAAGTTTCATCTGACCTGCCACTACCCGTGGATTGACCACTGCCTCAGGTGGGTTCATAGCATAGAACCTCGCGGTTGCCTGGTGTTGAGGTGGTGCTGATGATCCAGCTTGAGACGCTTGTCCACGTCCTCGAGCTGCTCCTTGATGTTGTCTATTCTGAGATCCCTGTTGATTCTGTCTCGAAGGTTGTTGTGTCACACCGATAGGTCTAGAACGACAATCCTTCATCAAGTGTCCCACCTTACCACAGTTATAGCAACTCTTCTCCTGTTGCTGTGGTCTGGGTGGTCCAGTAACTGACACTGATGCAGAACTGTGCGTCCCTTGAAGCGGTTGACTCCGTCCTCTACCTCTACTTGGTGTCCATTGAGTTTGAAAACTTGATCTGGGTGGTGGAGGGTTAGGTGCAGAGAATCTGGGTTTCTTGGAATCCCTAGATGGAGAACCCTGGAACTGGGGATATCTTTTATGGGTTTGTCTTTTCTCAACAACAGATCTCTCTATCCTTCGGACTGACTCAACGAAGGTAGAGAATCTCTCTCTGTTTTCTAAGGCAGACACAGGGGTTGACATATCGGAAATCAAACCCTTTTCAAATCTTCTGATTCTTTCCTCATCCGTAGCGGCCATGTGCGGACAAAACCGCAACAGCTCCATGAACTTAGCTTCATACTCGCTGATGTTCATCATACCCTGCCTTAGTTTCTCAAACTGAGAAATCTTCTCATCTAGGAAGGTCTTTGGAAAATATCTATTGATAAATTCCCGACGAAACTCTTCCCATGAGAACTCTACTCCAGGTCTCTTCTGCTCTTCCATGTTCCACCAGTGACCAGCACTGCCCTTGAGAATATAGACAGCATGTCTAACCTTCTCAGCTTCCGGAATCATAAGAATCCTGAAAGCCTTCTCCAACTCTGTCAACCATAAGTCAGCATCTGCAGGGTCGGCAGTTCCGAAGTACTCGGTAGCTCCGACACGACGAAGTCGTTCGAATGTCTTACCAATACCTTGTACTTCAGGCTGGACAGGTGCCCTAGGTGCAGGAATGGGCATCCTATCGGTTATATGTGTCATGGCAGTCATAAACTGCCCGAACATCGTCTGTATAGCTGGATCACTCATGTCAGCTGGGTCGAAATGGGGTGGCTCTCTTGGCGACTCAGGTGCAGGTTGTTCTATTCTCGGAACTCTTGCACCGCCTCGAGGTGCACTAGCACTACTCTCAGCCACGTGCTCATCGCGATGTTCTGACATTCTTATGTATCTTCTTCTCCTGAGGAGCAGAAGATTCTATTAGATAAGGAAGGAGTACTAAAGGTAGACTCGACATCCTAAGTCCTATGCCTCTGTAGACTCAACTGAACCTGGAGCTCTGATACCACTAATTGTGGGGTCTGATCTCCAAACCATGACATAAACACGATTAAAACTTAGCGGAAGCGAATCGATAATCAGCGGAAGACAAAAATCACGGGAAATTAAAACTTTTCGAGATAAGAACTTGTATCCATAAAATCTCCTTTCATAAAGAGAGGTAACTGTTTACATCTCAGGATAATTACTTCTCGAGTAATTATATACATCAAGATACAAAATCTCAAGATCACATAACACAAGACTCCAAGACCTGAGAGTACAGAGGACACATAGGACTGACTCTAACTACACCACATGGCAGGACAAATCTCCACCTGAGATTACTGCTGCCCCTGGTGCTGCTGCTGTTGAGACTGATCACCTGTAGGCTGGTTCCTTCGTCTCCGACGTCCACCTAAAAAGTTGAAGTCTACGGGGTGAGACAATTATACATAATTGTCCCAGCGAGAGTTATAACTCTTCGCCAGAAGCTTTATTATAACATCAAAGATTATTTTAAACAGTAAAGTCTTCAAAGCATTCTATAACAGTTGCAGATATAATAAGATCTCTACAATTTAAGAGATATGGAGAATATCAACATTATTGCAATGTAACATCAAACAACTAACTTGGAGTCATCTCTAACAAGTTATACTACATGGTTGATTATGTTTTACAAACAACATTATGCCCTGTGGAGATGAGGCTTACCACTCATACTCCAACTGATCGCTGAGAAGCCGCATCAGTATCATACATAGGTCATTAAGAGAGCCGGATTCTCATGACCTTCATCTTCCTCAGTCAGTAAGAGGATCACTTGTAGGACTTCTTGTGTCTCTACTACTATAGCTCACCAGGGTAAACTGGTCCTTCGCTATTCTAGAGTCACAGTGGCGTTCTGTACTCTCTTCGTCATCAGGAGGTTTCATATTTACCTACCACTGATACGGATATATGTGCTTTCTTCGTCATCAGGAGGTTTCATGTTTACCTACCACTGATACGGTATGGAACTATAGTGAAGGATGGATGGATTCCACATCTACATCACTTTCCTACACTAGGATGTAAGGTTCTACACATCCATGTACCCCACATACTCAAAAGTATGTGCTCCAGGAGTTCCCTATGGAAAACCTGTTTCACCATCACTTAATTTCTGACAATGATGGATCTATGATCAGGGCTCTACATTATACTTGATTAGTTAGGTTCATTCAGTATTCTTTAACAGCATACATTGTTCTTCAAACAATAACAATAGCATAGCAGCTATAAAAGAAGAATACTAAATGTAACAAGTCTAACTCATATCAATCATCATTTCTCATTATCCTCATCATAAGTCATCTCTAAGGCATGACCTTGATGGTATTCATGGCTCTCATAGCCCAGTATCTGCATAGGATGCCACTGGCAAGGCATCAGATTACATTACTTATTCATAAAGCTAACAACATGCCTTCAATGAATATAACATCAACATCCATACCTGGATATAATTACCTTCATATCAGAACCTGTATGATTAATACCTCTGATAAAGGTAATACAACAATAAGGAATGTACTTCCTACTCTTGTCATAAGAGTTAAATCTTTAATTTAAATCAAATAGAGTTTATTACTCAAAAGCATGCCATTACCCTTGAATTAGGGTTTACAATTCACATCAAGGTGAATTAAACTCATAACATCATCATGTTTGAGTAACACCTTCATTGGTGCTCTTGGATTAGTTAAAGGTTCATCATTTATCATAATTAGGGTTTCTATGATCTCACACAGGTGGATCATACCCTAATTATGCTCATTTCTGTGTATTGGGGATGCTTCAATTGAGTTTTCATTTAAAAAGGGTACTTTCTCTCTCTAGAAGTACTTTCTCTCTCTAGAAGTACTTTCTCTCTCATCATAAGGTTAGGTGATGTCAACATCACTCTAAAACAGGTTGGGTTGATTCATCATAGGCTAACATAGCCAAAAGCATCACCATTAAGTGATTAGAGTTACTTTCTCTCTCTAGGGTACTTTCTCTCTCTCTATAGCACTTTCTCTTTCATCATACTAATGGTTGATGATAACATTAGACTAGATCAGGTTATATAGAGTCATTATGACTAAAAACATCATTCTCATGTAATTAGGGTTTGAATTGAGCAAGGTATAACTCAATTGACCCTTCAGGGGTATCTTGGTAATTCACCCCATTGATCATCATCACAATCAAAAACCTTAGTCAAATAACTCCTCACTATCTTAGATTATCATTAGTGTTTGATTTGAGCAACATTGAACCATCACATGATTGAATGTGGTCAACCATGAGTCATATTGATTAATTCCAATCATTAATCATTAATTGAATTAAGATTGGTTGAAAGTGTTGACCGATTGCTCACTTTGACCCTTCAAGTCCATGAGCCCCTTTCTAGCTCCAAGACCGTGAGCCTCCTCATGGGCTTGAGATCGTGAGTCACCTCACGGTCTTGAGGTCGTGAGCCCCCTCACGATCTTGAGGTCGTGAGCCACCTCACGGTCCTGAGGTCGTGAGTCACCTCACGGTCCTGAGGTCGTGAGTCACCTCACGGTCCTGAGGTCGTGAGCCTCCTCACGGTCCTGAGGTCGTGAGCCTCCTCACGGTCCTGAGGTCGTGAGCCTCCTCACGGTCCTGAGGTCGTGAGCCTCCTCACGGTCCTGAGGTCGTGAGCCTCCTCACGGTCCTGAGGTCGTGAGCCTCCTCACGGTCCTGAGGTCGTGAGCCTCCTCACGGTCCTGAGGTCGTGAGCCTCCTCACGGTCCTGAGGTCGTGAGCCTCTCATGGTCTCAACCACAAGGTCCTTCAACAAAGGTTCCACAAATCAAACGATGATGTCAACTGATGTTGAAGCCTTCAAAAGGTCCAATAACTGTTGACCACCTATAGATTGAGTTAATTAAGGTTATGCTTAACCAAATGGTCATTCAATTGACCCTCAATTGTTGACCAATTAGGATTGAAATCGATTCAATTAAGGTCTATCAATGTTCACCCATCATCACTCAACAATGTGTATCAACACAAGGTTGAACCCTTCAATTGAGCTCCAATTGGGCCCAAACTTGACCCAAACGGTCTTGAGGTCATGTGGGTGGACCCCACATGGTCTTGAGACCATTTGCCCAAGATTTCATCAAAATCTAAGGTGATTTGATAGAGGTTGAACCATGATTGGTCACAGAATCCGAATTTTTATTATCTTGATAACTTATTTGCAATTTGGTGTTCAATTGGTCAAATTACTCAACCCTAGACCTTCAAATGGTCTTGGGTGATTGTCCTCACGGTCTTGAGGTCATGTGGGTGGACCCCACATGGTCTTGAGACCGTTTAGATCAATCAACCCTAAAAACCCTAATTAGGTCACCATAATTTCAGTACTAATTTTATCTAGGTTTAGCCCTAGTATTCACCCTTCAACTCTTAGCCCGTTTGGAATTAGACCATCAAACTTGGTGAGTTGTTAATTAACATAATTTTGAACAGTAATCTCATGGGGTCAACGCTTAGTCAACGACCTTTCACGGTCTTGAGACCTTTTGCCCAAAAAGGCAATTTCAGACCGTTTGAAAATCAGCAATTAATTCATTTAAAGTTGTGACTTAAAAAGGTCATATCTCCCGATTCCTTTGGAGTTAGTCTCCCAAATTTTGAGGGTATTTAGCCTATATAATTAGGAACAGGTTTCTTATACGGTCCGCGCTCGGTCAACAAGGCCAATCGGTCTTGAGACCGCGAGCCCTCTCACGGTCTCGAGACCGCGAGGCTCTCTCACGGTCTTGAGGTCGTGAGAGCAAACTGTTAGGACCGTTTAGGGAAAAGAAAAGCGGTGGGTTTTTCTTGGAAATCACGCCTTCATCTTCTAGCTCAAGAACAGTACAGATATCCCACGGGTTTGCTTGCAAAATAGCAGGGAAAAGTAGGGAAATACTAGGAGCTATCATTAAATCGCATACAAAGATGCACATAGTAAAGCATAGGTTTAGAGTTATAAAACCCGCCTAAAACTTGCTTCTTGAGCTCCAAGCTTTCAAGCTCCAAGCTCTAATGGCGTCCTTGAGTCCCCACAGGTTGGCCAAGGTGAAAACTCCAAGGAAGGATGAAAAGAGACGGCTAGAAAGATAGGGTTTCGAGAATTAGCCATGAAGATGACCTTGAATTCGAATTCTAACCATGGAATTAGGCAAGAAGAGGGGTTTAAACCTACCTTGCACCCCTTGTTCGTCCTCCTTAGCTCCAAGGCAGTCCTTGGTCGTCTTTGGTGAAATGAAACAGTAAAGGGAACGAAGGTTAAGTTTCCTTGCAACTAAAGGAAGGATGGCTAATATACATGGGGTAGGATTTTCAACATTAGTTCATAAGTTTCCTTTAATTCCAACTAAGTCCTTCCTTTATTACTTGCTCGTCCCTTCCTCTTTATTCTAAGGACAATCCTTCTTTTAAGTTATAGAAAAGAAGGCAAGGAAGAACAATCTAATAATAAAGTTCATACTTAAAGGGTTATTGCACATATACCCTGATTATTCAATCACAGAGCCTATTTCTTAACTTGATAACTCAATTGAGGTGAATTCCTCATCATATCTTATCTAAATGATGGCAAAAGTCTAAAAAGATACTTTAGATGGCATTCTTTACAAATTGCATCCCATCATTTGGGTAAATTGCATTTTACCCCAAATTAGGGTTTCAAGCCCTGGGATTGCTTCCACAGCTGCACCTTGGTGCTCTAGCTTGGGAAATCCCTCAAACTTTGCCAAAGAGATTCTCATGATGTCTCAACATCAGAGGAACATCTCATCATGTGCAAATTGCAGGCTAACCCTTTTAACTGGGTAAATTGCACATAGGTCCCTGTATATCAAAACAATGCTACAACTTTAAATAAAAAGGAGCAAATACTGAAATATACGTTTCTGAGAAGCTTAAATACATGCTCAGAGTTAATCACAAGGATTTAATTACATATTTAGGCAAAACACCTAGGGTTAACTCATAACCCAGGTCAGGGATGTTACATGGATCATGAGGGGTTTAATGGGGATAACACAGAGGATAGGGTACTCTTGGATCGCAAAGTTATATCTAAAATGTAATCTTGGTTGTTAAATGATTAATTGAATGATTAAATTGTTAACATATTTACATGATTATTGTTCCCCCACATACCAGCTTCGGCTGACCGACGTTTTTGTTTGTCGGTATTTTAGGTACAAGCCAAAAGGACAAATAGTAAATCATCATATTGTGAAATACATGAAGTAAGATACAAGGAGGATTAGTTAGAGTAGAATCCTTAAGTGGATATAAGTTTAGAGATCCAACTTTTCAAAAAGGTATGCAAAAATTTATTTTCTTACAACGTTTAGTATAGTATGTCAAAATTTGATAATTATTCTTGGCTAAATGTTGAACCTTTGATCTGGAAGTTATGGGTGTGGCTTCGACCTCTCGGTCTCCCTTAATTGGGGGTTATCGGGAGGTGGGGTCATAACATTTGGTATCAGAGCCTAGGTTCCCCACTTAACCATTAATAATTATTAAATTTTTCAAAGTCCATAGAACCCAAGGGAGTTATTAGAGGATTATCTGAAAGACATAGGTATCTAGAAAAGGATCATGACCGGGGGCTGGCAATATTTTCCTCCGCACCGCTAGTTGGAATATGAGGACTCTCGGATCCGTGTGACTATCTGGCCAAAGTCTTAGGGTATGAATAAAAATAATATACCTTTAGGACTTTCTCATCTTATTCATCCCTTCTCATCACAAATTTTGTTAGGGACCTTAAGGATTAGGGTTTTCTCTCTTATCCTCACACTCTTGAGGTATGGGTAAGGTTGATAAGGTTTAAGGGATCCTCCAACAAATTAAAGGAAAAGCATGTAAATATGATGTCATGGACATAATCTTAATAGAGTAAGCATAAACTAAAGAATAGATACATGCGTAGGTCGTGTGACATAAGTTTTCATGTCCTCGGAAGATAGATGAGGCTAGACCTTCTTGTCTGGAGGATAAGTTAGTCTTGGAGATAGAGATCTCCATTGCAAGTAGAGACCTGGCACATCCTCTGAGGATGATGTTAACCCTAACCCTAAGTGAAGGTTAGAGAGGGAGAGCTAGATGTCTTGGTACACCAAGTGTTTGGATGGACATGCCTTGGATAATGTATGAGCCATGAGAGGTTGGATGACCTAGTACCTCTGGCGACCCAACCCTGGGAAGAGTCGTGCATGTTGGAGTGAAGGATAGATCCTTCATTGATGAGGTTAGAGAAGAACCTATGGACATCCCACAAGCATATATGGGCATATTAGGCACCCAAAATGTATTGGTAGTGCGAGCAATAGGTTGAAACCCTGGCTGGGAGAGTTTGATGGATAGATTATGTGACAAGCATAAGAACTATGGATAACCTTGAGCAAACATAAGTTGAACATAGGCTTCATCCGAGTAGGGGCATGCTTTCGAGGTTGACCCTTCATGAAGATAGGACCTTTAATTGTGAGGTTGGTTGTAGGGTTAGCTCTAGAAAGAGAGAGTCAGAACCAAGAAACAAGGTTGGAATCCTGAACTTTGATATATGTAGGGAGTTTAGGATGTTGTGACCTAAGTGGATGATAGTGGTCGCCACATGCTTGATCCCTAGAGGTTGCTGATGTCTTGGTTGCCATGAGAGGAACCAGACCCTAGAGAGAGGATGAGTCTGCTGGTACCTCTGTACCTATGGTTTTGGTAGGAAGAAGAGTTCTTTAGACCTAGAAAGGTTTAGTAAACAGGTTACGAGGCCTTGAACCTTGTTGTTTGTTCATAAGGAGGACCCAACTCTAAGTGTTGCTCGAGTTGAAGGATGACAGGAAGTGCATGTCATGCCTTTTTCAAGCTTGATTCATGGTTAAGAGATAGAGCATGCAGTTGGACACATAAAAGTGAACCTAGGGTTCCTAGGCCTAAGAGGGGAAGTGTTGTACCTAATGCTCATAACGAGAATTAAGTTGCTCTAGTTTTGAGCATGGTACTCCTCAGGTATAGAGGAAAAGGGAAGTCCCTTAAGTTTAAGGTATGTTTGATGAACCCCTCACAACTAGGTTGATGAGGAAGGAAGGTATGATCTTGATCCAGCATTGATCAAAGAGGACAAGTATGACCTAGCATGGTTCAGTAGGTGATCTGCTTGTGCCTTAATAGCTTGCTAGGGTTAAGTAGGCTCATGTGGATGTAAACCCTAGGACCTAAGCGTTTTTGTGACCTTGTTGTCAAGAGATAGTTTTCCTCCCATCCTGGGAGAGAGACCCCTTTGGTAGGGTGTATATGAGTTGTGTTGGCTTAAGGTAACCTAAAGAGGTCTCATAGGATCTTGAGAAGCTAAGTGAAAAGTACATGGTATGAGAATGAACCTGTAGACCCATAGATATACATCTCTAAATGCATGTGGATGTGTTACCGTGGAGGTAACCGGTAAGGGGCCTGACCAAGGTAGGCAGGTCGCCATGATCCCTATGAAAGGATGGATGTCATCCCATGTATACAAAGAGAGATGATGAAGGCTTGGGCAAGGTTCTAAGTTGGACATGTACTATAAATGGAGAATCCTAAGTCTATCCTAGGGTCAGGTGGGGATAAGACCGATGGAAGTAGGAGTTGCCTAATTCCCTAGCTGCGCATGACCATAGGGTCGGGAGGTAATAGCTATCATTGTCTGAGGGACATGGGTTAGGTGATTGATCACCTTCATGAACTCATGGGACCCAAGGGGCAGATGAATAGGGCACTCCCTGGGTGCATAAGGGAAGAGGGATGACCCCATAAGTGTCGGTACCCCCATGGACCTAGAGGAGGCGACCAAGGATTATGTTTGGACCAAGTAGTTTCAAGACCAGTTTTGCATGGAAGTAACTTTGATATCGAGATGAATGTGATGTTGAGACATATGTGGCACGTTTCAACTTAGATTTAAGGTGTACTGGCAAGGTGGGATGTACCATCTCTACTCTTGAAACAGGAAGAACTTTGTATCTGGACTACAGCCAAATTCTTATTTCCTCTTGTTATGGGAGTGAGAGATAGGACATTATGCATGACATACACCAAGGATAAATATGATGTGAGATGGAACGCTTCTATGAGGTATGAGGACAAAGATGATAACATACCATGGTAAAGTGAATGATACATGGATGGTTTGCAAACACTAAGAGGAATAAGGTAGTCACCTTATGAGGATGATGTTATCTAGAGATATGAGTCATACAAGGTTGAGTTTTATCACCAAAAAGATGAGCTCAAAGTGTTTTCAATGAGATAGACTTAGAAGATGATAACTGAAATACATGGAAGTGTATGTCTTCAATGTTACCTAATACCTAAGGATGTGAAGTGGTAATGGATGCTCTGGTGGAGAGACATCTGATTTGTTTGACTAGAGGCTAGAAGAGGTTGTTTGGCTAATCCTATGTTTGGAAAGGAGACGTGTTTGGATAACACTCAGACGTAACAAGATACGTTGAAAAGTTAAGGGTTGTTTGGTTAGCCAGTCTAGTCCTTGATACCACGAAAGGATGGTGGTAGAACCTCAGGTGCACTTGTTTGGAAAAGGAGGTAGTGAAACCCCGATAGAATGGTTTAGGGTTTTGAGGTAATGATCTTGAAGAATAATGACATACAGGAGATCATGATTTTAAGATCACCATACCCCGTACCACGAAGATAATAAGTGATAGTAGTACTTTGGATGCTTAAGATGAGGTTGTAGGTGGTATGTGGCCATGCATGACAGAAGGTGAAGGATGAGCACCGGTAACCCAGTGCATTGATATAGACGATAAAGAGTTCCTGAGAGGGAATGGGAGTTCATCACTATGGATGTTGTGATAAGTCTCCCCTAGACCAAGGAAGGTCAAGATGCAATGTTTGTTATGGTAGATCGCCTTACCTAGTTGACATGAGACAGAAAGAGTATTGTCAAGGGACAAATCTTGTTGGACTACCCATGAAAGAGATGGTTCAACTACACCATGAAGCAAGTTCAAAGGTTCTTGAGTTTGACCTAAAGGTTCCCTTCCAAAAGATGGAAGTAGGTGCATGAAGAACTCGATGTTAGTACAGTTTGTCACACCTATATAATGGTTAGTATGATCCATACTAAAGGATCTGATGAGAGCATATGTGCTCGTTCAGGGTGATATCTAGAGACAGTTCTTGTCCTATGAAAGATGTGATAATGACCACCATAGCCAGTATCAGGTTTTATAAGAAGCTCTGTAAGGGAGGTTGTGTCAGTCACCACTTCAGTAAGGTGATGTTCGTGAAAGGACCACATGATGGTTAGAAAAGGGCCACAATATGTGTAGATGAAGTCGCTTTGATCATGTAATGGCTGAAAGGAGCCTAGAGATGACGAGAGTCATGAGCAGATGCAAATTAGGCTGACATGCAGTTCATTGTGGGAGAATATGTGACATGAAAATCTAACCCCTTTAAGTTATAACTAAGAGAGATGAATCCCCGATGCATGGGTTCTTTTGACATGGTTTGGTGGAGAAGGTTAAGTTTGACCTTACCCCTCAGGATAAAGTAATGTGTTGAGTTCCATGTGTCCAATTTAGAGCTTTATGTGAGGTACCCCGACCATGTGCTGAGCAATGAACCTAGTCAACCCCAAGGGAGGCTGAAATGGCCTGAGTTACCTGTGTAGTTTATAGACGCCAGGATGAAAGAACTCAGAAAAAAATGTGATGATAAAGGTTCTTTGGAAGTGCCATGGGTAAGGTAAAGCCACATAGGGGCCAATGATGCACATGGAGTAGTCTTATCCTGAATTGTTTGTTTGCTTGATTGAATTTTGAGGACAAAATCCCTATAAGAGGGGAAGGATGTTACAACCCCAATTTTTGGGTTCAATTGGTGAGAAATGCAATTTCTCATATTAAGGATATTTGAACAAATAATGATGTAATTTTTTTTGAATAAATGGATTATGTTTACAATAGACTTGATGTTTGTGTTGTAGGCTTTATTGGCTATTGGGCCCAAATAACAAAGAAAATTCAAAGAAAATTCAATTAGTAATTGAATAATTGAATATTTGAGAAAAGAAAGAAGTAGAAACCTCTAGAAGGCAAAGAGATGTAATCCAAAGAGGATTTCGTGCCTCTTGGGTTCCTTGGGTTCCAAGGAGATCAAAGTTGCAAAAAGAGTACAATAAGAAAAGAGAAGATCAATTATATATTTATTTATTAAGAAAGAAATTGAGAATAATGATAAAATGTGGAAAACATGTGGAAAAAGGTATAATTGAGTTATCTTGGAGGATTTTCGTATCCAAAGGATTACTAAGGATACAAGGAACTCCAAATAAAGAAATAAAAGAGAGACAATGAGAAATTCTCAAAAAGAGATATTTTTATAAAGAAAAAGTAAGATAATAAGAAAAAAGATGAAAGATAAGGTAAAAGGCTAAGAAACATTCCCAAGATGGGAATTCGAGCCATTTAGGGTTCCTTGAGGTCCAAGGAAATCCAAGATAATAATTTAATTGCAAGGGAAAGAGAAATTAGGTGAGAAATATACCTAAATGAGTAATAACTTGCAAGTAAAGAGAGGTGTCCGATTTCTTTATATAATGAGCCCAAATTTGGCATGACGATAGATTAAGTCATTAATATGATTCCCTTAAAATTTGGGCTTTATTGGATAAGCGGTTTGTGAGTTATGATTTTTACAAATTTCCATAAAGTGTTGTGATTGTAATAAATGTCACACTTTTCCGATTTAAATGGATATAGCTTCGGACGACGCCAGCCATCAGATCAAGATCTGACGTTGGATGTGCATCTCCTACCTTGAGTTTGTATAGGAAAGGAGCCACTGGAAGAGGGATTTTCCTCTCCAATTTCCTAGCAATCCAGATCGCATGAGAACTTGGAAAGGCCCCAGTTAAGTTCGGGGTAGGATTCCGAAGTCCCCAGACCCTACTTATTCGTGCTTCCAATACGTATAAAAGAAACGCCTGTTTTCACCTCAAGGGCAGTTGGCGGCGAGGGCAGGAAGCCCTAGGACTCGACCCTACTCCTATATAAACTACCCCTCTCAACTCCTCTCACCTTCTCACACCGAAACGACATCTCCCCTTGTTCCCTCATACTCTAGATCAACAAGATTGAACTTTCTCCGGCGAGCCCTCAGTTGCGGTAACACCGTGAGGATGCTACTAGATTGGGCAAGGAAGAAGGAGAATCTACCGTCCGATCAGGGACTATGATCATCCAAAAGAACTGATCAACGGTATGGCTTCTTCGCGACATCAAATAAGTCTGTAAGTGGGCACTGGTGTCAGGAGCCGTGCGATCATGTGTGGTCAAAGAAGAGCAGGGATCCAGCGGTTGTCTTTTTTCCAAAAAGCTCAGGTAACTCGCCTCTCTGGGTAATATTCAGGAAAAGTATTGAAACTTGTATAAATCGCTAAAAATAGATCCTTTTGTCGAAAAAACAAATAAGTAGTGCTTTTTGATCAGAAAAATAATACAAAACCCAAATCTTTGGTGATTAATGACTCAAGAAAGGTTAAATGGATGTTTAATGTTGATAGTTACTTGTTGACAGTAAAAAGGATGATTTATAACTAGAGAGATGATCTTTATGCTTAATGGGCTTAATTTAGGGTTTCATATACCTGAGTGTGCATTAATGGGCTTAGAAACCCTAATATAGGAGAATATGTCTTTTAATGGTACAAGTTTAGGGATAAGACAAAGTTATGTTGCTACAAATCTAAATTGTGTATAAAAGATCATTAATGGGGATACTTTGGAAATTAGGGTTTCCTAGTATATAATAGTGGAATTAATGCTAAATTAGGGTTTGCTAACCTATAAGAGGTGATATACAATAATTAGGGTTCCTTTGGGAATCAAACTATAATTCTTTTTTTTTAGTGGTCAATTCAAAGGAACCTGAACATCATAATTGACCTTAATAATCGTTTCATGACTTAAAATGGTAAAGATGCTAGTTTTAGTGTAAAAGAGGCATATTGGACTTAATTGACTTTTAATTGTGCCTATGATGTTGAAATTAGGGTTTGCGGACTAAAAGAGCATTAAAAATGATAAATGCATAATGAAGGCTAAAACCCTAAAGTTGGCCTAAGAAATCATAAGGTGGAATCCAAGTTGATCTTGGGAATGTTTTGAATAAAACAATGACACTTGGATGTTATGCATTATTTTCAGGATATTGTTGATTGCTTGTTTAATTGTGTTGAATGTTAATGCATGGACATCAAGTTACTTTGGATCAGGTACGTGGTTACGCTTATGAATAATCGCTCTAGTTTCATGGAGATTCCCAAAGTTTTAATCGGTTGCTTGAAAATAATTGTTGGATGTTTATTTATTTCATGCAACTATAAAGTTACTATGATTATCACTATAAATGTGCGTATATAACTGATTAGATCCGAGCCCACCTCTATTGCTTTGAAAAGGCTAAAAAAAGGGGTAAATCTAGAGCAAGGTCTAGGTTATCGAGAGTTAGAAACTGGGCTACCTACGTGTAGTGCCATGAGACTCATTAGCCTGCCATGAGTTAAGGAGTGGGCTACTTACGAGTAGTGCCATGTGACTCAACCCTAGAAATTGGTTCACTTATAGGTGATCATGAGGGTTTAATGGGGACAACATAGAGGATAGGGTACCCTTGGATCACAGAGTTATATCTAAATTGTAATCTTGGTTGTTAAATGATTAATTGAATGATTACATTGTTAACATATTTACATAATTATTGTTTCCCCCACATACCAGCTTCGGATGACCGACGTTTTTGTTTGTCGGTGTTTTAGGTACAAGCCAAAAGGACGAACAATAAATCGTCATATTGTAAAATACATGAAGTAAGATACAAGGAGGATTAGTTAGAGTAGAATCCTTAAGTGGATAGAAGTTTTGAGATCCAACTTTTCAAAAAGGTATGCAAAAATTTATTTTCTTACAAATTTTCAGTATAGTATGTCAAAATTTGATAATTATTCCTGGTTAAATGTCGAACCTTTATTCCGGAAGTTATGGGTGCGGCTTCGACCTCTCGGTCTCCCTTAATTGGGGGTTATCGGGAGGTGGGGTCATAACAGTAACCTCAATCACACTTGCTTTGGGGTATGATCTTTTTGGGTTGGAAGATACATATAAATGTGGGTTTGTTGACTTAAACTATCTCATTCGCTCAGACACTATCAAGATGAAGGACCAAAGAATGATATATCATTCAAGTAGTGTACCAAACATTAGGCTTGAGTTTCCATACCATGTTGTACCACTTCTATCTATATTGGGAGTCCTCCATAAATTGGAGACCAAATCATTTGAATGGCAAAAAAACAACCCAAGAGAGACATACAACAGGGGAGCCACTACCTCACAAGAGGATTTTGCTGAACCTAATGTGAAAGGGTAGGATTACGAAACTGAAGGACAAAGGCATCCCCAAAAATCAAAGAGAAGGGATGAATGTACACCCAACTACAACAACCCTCAACAAACACCTAAGACATGTCAACCATCCAGGAAAATCTTCAGAGCATACAAAAGTTGCATGGTGACATGTAGCTGATCTAGCAATACATGTGGCAAGACCAAAAATAGATGCACCACCAGGTCAACCACTTGTATCCCTACCACCATGCCCAAGCAGCAAGAAATCCTGAATGGGATGGAAATTTTTGGGGTGGGATAGATGTATATTCAGAGACATACCCTCCACCCCAGGATGACTAATGGGAACATTACTACCAACAACCTATTGTAGGCTCATCTCCTCCTTAAGATACTCCTCACTTGTCTGACTAGCCACTGCAATAGCCATGACACTTCCCCTATCTACCCTAAGCCATAGTTTCATGTTGAGGGTAACTTGATTCTAAAGTTTGAGGTGGGCAGGGAAGTATGCACCACCCTATCTCTGTCTTTGTGATTTTGTTCCACCTTTTCCATATAGTTTAGTTTTTCTTGTTCTTGTTTTTTATTGCATCCTTGCATAGCATGTAGTTACTTTCACGCATTTTTGCCTAATTTTCATAAATTTTTCTCCTTTTTTCCATGCATCACATATCATGTAGATTTTGGTAATTTTTGCATGTTTTAGCTAAGATTTGGCTGTTTTACTACTTTCAGTTCAATAATGTAGGTTTAGATGTGATTGAAGGCAAAGTAGCACCATTTTGGCCAATTTTTCCCAAATTTGAATGGTCTTGCCTAAAAAGCATGTTTTGAACTAATCTCTACTGTTTGAAATGGAATTTTTAGTCCTTTGACAAATGCATGTTGTTTCTTAGATTTTATTTCTATGTGGTCTTGTTTTTTGACTTTTTACATGTGCACCACTTCTCTCAAGTATGTGAAAGTTTCAATTGTTTTGTTAATTGAGCAAGCTACACACGCTTAGAGCCTATGGACTCACTTGATAAAAATATGAATGTCATGTTGTTCTATCATGCGGTGTGATATCATTGATGAAGTGTTGGATTATCTTTCATGTATGGAATGTTATGTTGAAGACTACACTACTGACCCCTCTTTGATCCGACTATTCTTTCACCATCTTCATACCCCTCCACCTCATGAAAGGATTCCCTAGTGCACATAATCAACCTTGGGCACCTCCAAAGGTTTGGGGTGGCCATATATTTATCTCCCTACTTCACTCTATCCACAGTATGCCCTATCTACACCAAGGGCAAAGAAAAGAAAAGACAAATAAAATAAAGGGATGCTCATGTTTAAGAGCATTCAAATAAAGAAAAGATGATTTCTCTTTGTAAAGCACTCCAAAAAAAATCCTTTGGAAACCCTTTCTTCTATTTTCATACCCATTGAGCTAGAGAACAACAAATCTAGCTTACTTTACGCTTTTCTACAGACGCATGGATCACCTGATGTGGTTTGAGGCATAAGATTGAATGCATGAAAGTTAAAGAACACTCCTAGCCATCTTTAATTAACACCAACATGACACGGTTTACCCGAAATGGTATGTAGGACATATGGACGGCTTGTGTATTCTAAGCTTTATATTTGAAGTATGTATTCTCAATGCTCATTTCATGATTGGTATGTGAAAGAGGATTGGAGAGAGGTGGAACACATGTATTTAGTCACTTCTAAGACCATGTAGTCAATAATTTTCTATTTCTATGCATTTGTCACTCTTGCTTATTGAAAGAAAACTAAAAATATAGATTTAGTTGGAGTATACTTGTGGACAAGTATGTTTTAAGTTTGGGGTGGTGATGCAGCCCTATTTTAGGGATCCATCTTCTAGTACTTTATTCACATCTAAACATGGTAGAATGCAAGTTAAATCCCTCAATATGAGTATTACTATCAAATGCACTTATAGACGTTTTTTGCAATAATTTTAGGTACTTGGAACATGGTTTGTATGGATGAGAGAGAAGGAAGGAGTTCTAGGGTTCCTCCACCCATAGAGGGGTCCAAAGAAGTCCCTAAAGCTCCCTCAAGTTTGAAAGATCTAGAGGGGGTGAATAAAGCTTTTTGATAATTTAAAAACAATTAACCAATTAAATCAAGAAGTAGGATGAAACAAGGAAGACACAAGGATGTAGAATGGTTCCTACATTTGAAATAAAAGGTATTCAGTCCACTACCCGATTGTTTCCAATCGAGATTTTGAAAGAAATTTATTTTATTACCTCTTGAGGATGTTACATAAAATGCAAGTACTTTCCTTCTACACCCTTGAAGTAGCCTCAACCTCTTTGAAACATCCTTTTAAAGTAACTCCAAGTCCTTGGAGCAGCCTTTACCACCTTGAACCACCCTTCTCCACCAAGAAGTAGCTCCAAGAACCTCCTTTCAATAGCCTCCAATCTAGGAATAGTCAAGAAGAACAAAATACAATAACACAAAACAATATTGGAAGAAAGGAAATACTTAACTAATTGAGTACAAGACCTCGATCCCGTATCAAGCGTTAGACCTCTAAACCCACTGAGGATGGACGTTTCTATAAGGTGGGAAAGAGGCTATAGCTATAGGACATAAAATTCAAGCTCAAGGAAATAAGATTGTAAGAGTAAAATTTGCTTGTTGCTCACTAGAGCTGATTCTCAAGTGTAGTTGTGTGTATTGGGTGTCCTAAGGCCTCTCTTATTCATAGGGATGAGTTTAAATGGATTAAAGACGTTTTAGAGGTTTTCTAGAGTGTTATTAGTGCTCAAGTAGTCAATAAGTGTCCAATAAATTGCATTGCAATGGCTATTTGTTTCGTGTTGAAAAGTGCAATCCAGAAATTGTCTCAGTCTAGAAGTTTGTCGACCGAGGTGTGTCTCAAATGAGCATTTATTTGACTGAGGGAGGGTTTGGAGTGAATGTGTTGAAACATTCATTTCCAACTTCCAACTACCACCTACTCTCAGTCTAACAGCTAGGGAACCTGCGTGAAGGTCTATCTCGGACGAGAATGTTGTCAATCGAGGGTTGTTCAAGGGTTACATGTGTAGGTCAATAAATAATACTTCTGACTTAGACTAAGGTGGTTCTCGGTCAAGAATTTTGTCAGTCGAGGGTGTCTCGGTTGAGAAGATTGTCAACTGAGAATGTCCCTATTTTGATATGTTGAATCATCTACTAGGTGTCTGTATCAATGTGTAATTGTGATTCTATCTTAGGGGAGGATCTATCTGAGTGTTGTGAGTGGATAGGGAAGATATAACGCTTCATTTTACATGATATCTATGTACTTGTACATTATATACTTGTACAATTTTTTACATTGAGTACAATCATGAAAATAAAATCAATTTAAGCATATTGATCTTCCAATTTGTATACATCTTCAACTATCCACTGCCTTATTTGTTTATTCTTGAAATACTCAAATAGCATGTTAGATCCACAAGAATGAAATGTTTGTCATCATCAAAAAAGGTATAATAATGTCCAATTTAGCCAAAAATCTCCCTCTTTTTGAAGATGACAAACATTTCTAGAAATGTAAATCAAAGGAATGTAAATAGCATGAGTTTCTTACCTGAGATTTACCTTATGTAGACATTCTCTTATTTATTCATGAAGTGTGTACAAATTATACCTAAATAGGTATGGAACATAGTATCCATCTCTTTAAGAAATATAGAATCAATTTATGTGAATCCAAGATAGTATGAAACTCATTTAATTTGAGTTATATTATTAATTTTTATTGATAATACTTCTCCCCCTTTGTCATTTCAAAAAGATAACCAAACATTTATTTATGACTACTCCCCCTGAAATGGATGCTCACCCTGAATATGATACTCCCTTAAAAAACAAAGTTATATAAGAAATGTCCAATACAAGCTAAAATATAAGGATTTTATTTTCATGACCAATAGAAAAACAACCTCAAATACTTTGATAAGATAGTTCACTAAAAAGTGATTACAACTAACTCACTACATAATTACACCTCACGGAAAAGAATTTAAAATAACATCAACTTTTGGATCTTTTCTAAGGAATGGAGAAGCACCATAATATTTGATAACTATATACCAATCCATGGTACCTGTCTTGGTGAGAGCATAAGCTTCCAAGAATGTAGGTGCTCGATCAAAGAAAAAATGGGCAACAATGTCTTGAAGTTGCATAGGTGAAAATTGGGTGTGGGAAAGATCATGTGAAGGTGGAGGTCGAACTTGGGTGTAGTTGATGGATGGATTATAAGGGTAGAGAGTTCCAGGATAGAGTGAATAAGGATAGGTGTCTAGAACATTTGGAGAGAGAGCTTGCATTCTTTGGTTTAGGTAAGTCATTTCATAATGGTTATAATCCATTTGTCTCTCTAGGTTATAGGTGTCCCCAGTGATATAGGTATTATTATTGGCTAGGTTGGCAAAGAATTGGCTAGGAGGATTAGGAGGTGGAGGAATTTCTTGAGTGGATGGCTCCCCTTCAGTCCTAGCCCTTTTATGCCAAAAGTCAATTCCCATTTTTTCTACTACGTTTTTGGTAATTTTTTTAGGCTTTCTATCACTCTTAAATCCTAGATCCTCTTGGTTTTTCTTTAAACAATGTTGGGTGTTCTGGCATACAAAATCAGCATAAGTAGGGTTGCCAGTAAAATCAACCATGTTTCTATGGATGAGGCAAATGAAGTTTGTGGGGATGCTTTTGAGTATGGCATAAATTCGGTACATCCTAATGGTTGGCACTTCAGATTTATTAGCTCTAGGATAGATATTAGTAGAAACAATTATGTTCACTATCCTAGCTTCATGAGTTGGTTTGATTGCATAATATGTTCCCCTTTCTTCGTGGCATGAGTTGTTTGGAAGGAAGATGGCCTTCTTAATATCACTTAAGCTAATTGTGGTGCCATCTTGGATAGTTTAGACAAGGGATTTCCAGTGGTTAAGTCAACAAACCCCCTCTAGTCCTCTACATTGTTTTCTAGCATTTTAAGAATATCCTCCTCAGAAAAACGAAATTCAATCCCACCAACCATAGAAGAGAAAGAGAGGAAGTGGTTATATTTTTTGGCTAGCTTTGAATAGAACTCATTCACAACTTGGGTAGATTAGAAGCAGAAGGATGGAGTAAAAATTTAGAGATATGTTGAACCTCAAATAACTAATCAAGATAAAAAATTGTGATGAAGTTGTTGATGTCCACCGACTGTCATGGAAGGGAAGTCTTCAAGGTTAGCTACAAGTAGTGGTCTCCAACAGTAACGTCGTTGAAGGGGATGCTATTGATGACCGTCAGAGCTGGACAGACTATTCTTCCCTTCCTTTCCTCAACTTACTTCTTTCGACATGAAGAAGACAAGGCCATCTTGAGAATATAAAGATGGAAGAGGAGCTAAGGAAGACGATGGATGAATGTAGCTGCAAATTTGCACCATGAATCACTAGAGAGGGACTAGAGAAGAGAGAAAGTGAGTGTGTGAATAGAATGGCTGTTTTGGGCTATATTTATAGCAAACAAGCACTTTCTCGGTCGACGAATTTGTCAACCAAGAGCCCAACATCTCACTGCAGGCACACTCCTCTCGTAACGGTTGGTTGAGATTTTGAAAAAATTGCCGCCGCACATTTTTTGGGTCAAAAATTGCATCTTAGATTAGTTGAAAGGAGGGTCCACCAGGAGGCTCTCAGTCAAACTTTTTGTCAATCAAGACCATTATTCAGTCCAGAATATACAAGTGAGATGAAGTGGATTTTAGTTGAGAAAAAGTTTCACCGGGTGATTCTCAAACCCTAGAGAGAGGATGAGTCTGTTGGTACCTCTATACCTATGTTTTAGGTAGGAAGAAGAGTTCTTTAGACCTAGAAAGGTTTTGTAAACGGGTTAAGAGGCCTTGTACCTAGTTGGTTGTCCTTAAGGAGGACCCAACTCTAAGTGTTGATCGAGTTGAAGGATGACAGGAAGTGCATGTCATTGCTTTTTCCAAGCTTGATTCATGGTTAAGAGATAGAGCATGCAGTTGGACACCTAAAAGTGAACCTAGGGTTCCTAGGCCTAAGAGGGGAAGTGGTGTACCTAATGCTCATAACGAGAATTAAGTGTCTCTAGTTTTGAGCATGGTACTCCTCAGGTATAGAGGAAATGGGATATCCCTTAAGTTTAAGGTATGTTTGATGAACCCCTCACAGATAGGTTGATGAGGAAGGAAGGTATGATCTTGAGCCAGCATTGAGGAAAGAGGACAAGTATGACCTAGCATGGTTCAGTAGGTGATCTTCTTGTGCCTTAATAGCTTGCTAGGGTTAAGTAGGCTCATGTGGATGTAAACCGTAGGACCTAAGAGTTATTGTGACTTTGTTGTCAAGAGATAGTTATCCTCCCATCCTGGGAGAGAGACCCCTTTGGTAGGGTGTATATCAGTTTTGTTGGTTTAAGGTAACCTAAAGAGGTCTCATAGGATCTGGAGAAACTAAGTGAAAAGTACATGGTATGAGAACGAACCTGTATACCCATAGATATCCATCTCTAAATGCATGTGGGTGTGTTACTGTGGAGGTAATCGGTAAGGGGCCTGACCAAGGTAGGCAGGTCGCCATGACCCCTATAAAAGGATGGATGTCAACCCATGTATACAAAGAGAGATGATGAAGGCTTGCGCAAGGTTCTAAGTTGGACATGTACTATAAATGGAGAATCCTAAGTCTATCCTAGGGTCAGGTGGGGATAAGACCGATGGAAGTAGGAGTTGCCTAATTCCCTAGTTGCACATGACCATAGGGTCGGGAGGTAACAACTATCATTGTCTGAGGGACATGGGTTAGGAGATTGATCACCTTCATGAACTCATGGGACCCAAGGGGCAGATGAATAGGGCACTCTTTGGGTGCATAAGGGAAGAGGGATGACCCCATAAGTGTCGCTACCCCCATGGACCTAGAGGAGGCAAACAAGGATTGTGTTTGGACCAAATAGTTTCAAGACTAGTTTTGCATGGAAGTAACTTTGATATCGAGATGAATGTGATGTTGAGACATATGTGGAACATTTCAACTTAGATTTAAAGGTGTACTGTCAAGGTGGGATGTACCATCTCTACTCTTGGAACAGGAAGAATTATGTATCTGGACTGCAGCCAAATGCTTATTTCCTCTTGTTATGGGAGTGAGAGATAGGACATTACGCATGACATACACCAAGGATAAAAGATGATGTGAGTTGGAACGCTGCTATGAGGTATGAGGACAAAGATGATAACATACCCTGGTAAAGTGAATGATACATGGATAGTTTGCAAACACTAAGAGGAATAAGGTAGTCACCTTATGAGGATGATGTTATCTAGAGATTTGAGTCATACAAGGTTGAGTTTGATCACCAAAAACAAGAGGTCAAAGTGTTTTCAGTGAAGATAGACTTAGAAGATGATAAGTGAAATACATGGAAGTATATGTCTTCAATGTTACCTAATACCTAAGGATGTGAAGTGATAATGGATGCTCTGGTTGAGATACATCTGACTTGTTTGACTAGAGGCTAGAAGAGGTTGTTTGGCTAACCCTATGTTTGCAAAAGGAGAGGTGTTTAGATAACACTCAGATGTAACGAGATACATTGAAATGTTAAGGGTTGTTTGGTTAGCTAGTCTAGTCCTTAATACGACGAAAGGATGGTGGTAGAACCTCAAGTGCAATTCTGTGGAAAAGGAGGTAGTGAAACCCTAATAGAGTGGTTTAGGGTTTTGAGGTAATGATCTTGAAGAATAATGACATATAGGAGATCATGATTTTAAGATCACCATACCCCATACCACGAAGATAATAAGTGATAGTAGCACTTTGGATGCTTAAGATGAGGTTGTAGGTGGTATGTGGCCATGCTTGACAGAAGGTGAAGGATGAGCATCGGTAACCCAATACATTTATATAGAGGATAAAGAGTTCTCGAGTGGGAATGGGAGTTCATCACTATGGATGTTGTGATAAGTCTCCCCTAGACCAAGGAAGGTCAAGATGCAATGTGGGTTATGGTAGATCGCCTTACCTAGTTGACATGAGACAGAAAGAGTAATGTCAAGGGATATATCTAGTTGGACTACCCATGAAAGAGATGGTTCAACTACACCATGAAGCGAGTTCAAAGTTTCTTGAGTTTGACCTAAAGGTTCCCTTCCAAAAGATGGAAGTAGGTGCATGAAGAACTCGATGTTAGTACAGTTTATCACCCCGAAATAATGGTTAGTATGATCCAGACTAAAGGGTCTGATGAGAGCATATGTGCTCGTTCAGGGTGATATCTAGAGACAATTCTTGTCCTATGAAAGATGTGACAATGACCACCATAGCAAGTATCGGGTTTTATAAGAAGCTCTATAAGGGAGTTTGTGTCGGTCACCACTTCAGTAAGGTGATGTTGGTGAAAGGACCACATGATGGTTAGAGAAGGGCCACAGTGTGTGTAGATGAAGTCGCTTTGATCATGTAATGGCTGAAAGGAGCCTAGAGATGACGAGAGTCATGAGCAGATGCAAAGTAGGCTGACATGCAGTTCACTGTGGGAGAATATGTGACATGAAAATCTGACCCCTCTAAGTTATAACTAAGAGAGTTGAGTCCCCGATGCATGGGTTCTTTTGACATGGTTTGGTGGAGAAGGTTAAGTTTGACCTTACCCCTCAGGATAAAGTAATGTGTTGAGTTCCATGTGTCCAATTTAGAGCACCATGTGAGGTACCCCGACCATGAGCTGAGCAATGAACCTCGTGAGCCCCAAGGGAGGCTGAAATGGCTTGAGTTACCTGTGTAGTTTATAGATGCCAGGATGAAAGAACTCAGAAAAAAATGTGATGATAAAGGTTCTTTGGAAGTGCCATGGTTAAGGTAAAGCAACATAGGGGCCAATGATGGACATGGAGTAGTCTTATCCTGAATTGTTTGTTTGCTTGATTGAATTTTGAGGACAAAATTCCTATAAGAGGGGAAGGATGTTACAACCCCAATTTTTGGGTTCAATTGGTGAGAAATGCAATTTCTCATATTAAAGATATGTGAACAAATAGTTATGTAATTTGTTTTGAATAAATGGATTATGTTTACAATAGCCTTGATGTTTGTGTTGTAGGCTTTATTGGCTATTGGGCCAAAATAACAAAGAAAATTCAAAGAAAATTCAATTAGTAATTGAATAATTGAATATTTGAGAAAAGAAAGAAGTAGAAACCTCTAGAAGGCAAAGAGATGTAATCCAAAGAGGATTTTGTGCCTCTTGGGTTCCTTGGGTTCCAAGGAGTTCAAACTTGCATAAAGAGTACAATAAGAAAAGAGAAGATCAATTATATATTTATTTATTAAGAAATAAATTGAGAATAATGATAAAATGTGGAAAACATGTGGAAAAAGGTATAATTGATTTATCTTGGTGGATTTTCGTACCCAAAGGATTCCTAAGGATAGAAGGAACTCCAAACAAGGAAATAAAAGAGAGATAATGAGAAATTCTCAAAAAGAGATATTTTAATAAAGAAAAAGTAAGATTATAAGAAAAAGGATGAAAGATAAGGAAAAAGGCTAAGAAACATTCCCAAGATGGGAATTCGAGCCATTTAGGGTTCCTTGAGGTCCAAGGAAATCCAAGATAATAATTTAATCGCAAGGGAAAGAGAAATCAGGTGAGAAATATACCTAAATGAGTAATAACTTGCAACTTAAGAGAGGTGTCCTATTTCTTTATATAATGAGACCAAATCTACCATGATGATAGAATAAATCATTAATACGATTCCCTTAAAGTTTGGGCTTAATTGGATAAGCGGTTTGCGAGTTATGATTTTTACAAATTTCCATAAAGTGTTGTGATTGTAATAAATGTCACACTTTTCCGATTTAAATGGATATAGCTTTGGATGACGCTAGCCATTAGATCAAGATCTGACGCCCGATGTGCGTCTCCTACCTTGAGTCTATGTAGGAAAGGAGCCACTGGAAGAGGGATTTTCCTCTCCGATTTCCTAGCAATCCAGTTCGCATGAGAACTTGGAAAGGCCCCAGTTAAGTTCGGGGTAGGATTCCGAACTCCCCAGACCCTACTTATTAGTGCTTCCAATGCATATAAAAGAAACACCTATTTTCCCCTCAAGGGCAGTTGGCGACGAGGGCAGGAAGCCCTAGGACCCGAACCTACTCCTATATAAACTACCCCTCTCAACTCCTCTCACCTTCTCACACCCAAACGACACCTCCCCTTGTTCCCTCATCCTCCAGATCAGCAAGATTGAACTTGCTCTGGCGAGCCCTCATCCGTGGCACCGCCGTGAGGCTGCTACTGGATCGGGCAAGGAAGAAGGAGCATCTGCCATCTGATCATGGACTAGGATGGGCCACAAGAATTGATCAACGATACGGCTTCTCCCGACTTCAAATACCTCTGTAAGTGGGCGCTGGTGTTAGGAGCCGTGCGATCATGTGCGGTCAAAGAAGACCAGGGATCCAGCGGTTGTCTTTTTTCCAAAAAGCTCAGGTAACTTGCCTCTCTGGGTAATATTCAAGAAAATTATTGAAACTTGTATGAATCACTAAAAATAGATCCCTTTGTCAAAAAATACAAATAAGTAGTGCTTTTTTATCAGAAAAATCTTTGGTGATTAATGATTCAGAAAAGGTTAAATGTATGTTTAATGTTGATAGTTACCTGTTGACAGAAAAAAGGATGATTTATAACTATAGAGGTGATCTTTACGCTTAATGGGCTTAATTTAGGGTTTCATATACTTGAGTGTGCAGCAATGGGCTTAGAAACCCTAATATAGGAGAAAATGTCTTTTAATGGTTTTAATGGTACAAATTTAGGGATAAGACAAAGTTATGTTGCTACAAATCTAAATTGTGTATAAAAGATCATTAATGTGGGTACTTTGGAAAATAGGATTTCCTAGTATATAATAGTGGAATTAATGATAAATTAGGGTTTGCTAACCTAAAAGAGGTGAAATACAGTAATTAGGGTTCCTTTGGGAATCGACCTATAATTCTTTTTTTTTGAGTGGTCAATTCAAAGGAACCTGAACATCATAATTGACCTTAATAATCATTTCATGACTTAAAATGGTAAAGATGGTAGTTTTAGTGTAAAAGAGGCATATTGGACTTAATTGACTTTTAATTGTGCCTATGATGTTGAAATTAGGGTTTGCGGACTAAAAGAGCATTAAAAGTGTTAAATGCATAATGAAGGATAAAACCCTAATAAAACCCTAAAGTTGGACTAAGAAATCATAAGGTGGAATCCAAGTTGATCTCGGGAATGTTTTGAATAAAACAATGACACTTGGATGTTATGCATTATTTTCAGGATATTGTTGATTGCTTGTTTAATTGTGTTGAATGTTAATGCATGGACATCAAGTTACTCTGGATCAGGTATGTGGTTACGCCTATGAATAATCTCTCTAGTTTCATGGCGAATCCCGAAGTTTTAATCGGTTGCTTGAAAATAACTGTTGGATGTTTATTTATTTCATGCAACTATAAAGTGACTATGATTATCACTATAAATGTGTGTATATAACTAATTATATTCGGGTCCACCTCTATTGCTTTGAAAAGGCTAAAAAAAAGGGGGTAAACCTAGAGCAAGGTCTAGGTTACCGAGAGTTAGAAACTGGGCTACCTACGTGTAGTGCCATGAGAATCATTACCCTGCCATGAGTTAAGGAGTGGGCTACTTACGAGTAGTGCCATGTGATCAACCCTAGAATTTTGGTTCACTTGTAGGTGGATCATGAGGGGTTTAATGGGACCAACATAGAGGATAGGTTACTCTTGGATCACATAGTTATATCTAAAATGTAATCTTGGTTGTTAAATGATTAATTGAATGATTACATTGTTAACATATTTACATAATTATTGTTTCCCCCACATACCAGCTTCGGCTGACCGACGTTTTTGTTTGTCGGCGTTTTAGGTACAAGCCAAAAGGACGAACAATAAATCGTCATATTGTGAATTACATGAAGTAAGATACAAGGAGGATTAGTTACAGTAGAATCCTTATGTGGATAGAAGTTTAGAGATCCAACTTTTCAAAAAGGTATGCAAAATTTTATTTTCTTACAACTTTTCAGTATAGTATGTCAAAATTTGATAATTATTCTTGTTTAAATGTTGAACCTTTGATCCAGAAGTTATGGGTGCGGATTCGACCTCTCGGTCTCCTTTAATTGGGGGTTATCGGGAGGTGGGGTCGTAACAGTAACCTCAATCACACTTGCTTTGGCGTATGATCTTTTTGGGTTGGAAGATACATATGAATGTGAGTTTGTTGACTTAAACTATCTCATTTGCTCACACACTATCAAGATGAAGGACCAAAGAATGATATATCATTCAAGTAGTGTACGAAAAATTAGGCTTGAGCTACCATACCATGTTGTACCACTTCTCTCTATATTCGGAGTCCTCCATAAATTGGAGACCAAATCATTGGAATGGCAACAAAACAACCCAAGAGAGACATACAACAAGGGAGCCACTACCTCACAAGAGGATTTTGCTGAACCTAATGTGCAAGGGTGGGATTAAGAAACTGAAGGACAAATTCATCCCCAAAAATCAAAGAGAAGGGATGAAGGTACACCCAACTACAACAACCCTCAAAAAACACCTACGACATGTCAACCATCCAGGAAAATTTTCATAGCATACAAAAGTTGCATGGTGACATGTAGCTGATATAGAAATACATGTGGCAAGACCAAAAATAGATGCACCACCAGGTCAACCACTTGTATCCCTACCACCGTGCCCAAGCAGTAAGAAATCCTGATTGGGATGGAAATTTTTGGGGTGGCATCGATGTATATTCAGAGACATACCTTCCACCCCAAGATGTCTACTAGGGACATTATTACCCACATCCTCCTGTAGGCTCATCTCCTCCTTAAGATCCTCCTCACTTGTCTGACTAGACACTGCAGTAGCTATGACACTTCCCCTATCTACCCTAAGCCATAGTTTCATGCTAAGGGCAACTTGATTCTAAAGTTTGGGGTGGGTAGGGCAATATGAACCACCCTATCTCTCTCTTTGTGATTTTGTTCCACCTTTTCCATATAGTTTAGTTTTTCTTGTTCTTGTTTTTGATTGCATCCTTGCATAGCATGTAGTTACTTTCACGCATCTTTGCCCAATTTTCATAAATTTTGCTCCTTTTTTCCATGCATCACATATCATGTAGATTTTGGTACTTTTTGCATGTTTTAGCTAATATTTGGTTGTTTTACTACTTTAAGTTCAATAATGTAGGTTTAGATGTGATTGAAGGCAAAGTAGCACCATTTTGGCCAATTTTTCCCAAATTTGAATGGTCTTGCCTAAAAAGCATGTTTTGAACTAATATCTACTATTTGAAATGGAATTTTAAGTCCTTTGACAAATGCATGTTGTTGCATAGATTTTATTTCTAGGTGGTCTTTTTTGTTGACTTTTTACATGTGCACCACTTCTCTCAAGTATGTGAAAGTTGCAATTGTTTTGTTAATTGAGCAAGCTACATACACTTAGAGCCTATGGACTTACTTGATAAAAATATGAATGTCATGTTGTTCTGTCATGCGGTGTGATATCATTTGATGAAGTTTTGGATTATCTTTCATGTATGGAATCTTATGTTGAAGACTACACTACTGACCCCTCTTAGGGATGCAGCCCTATTTTAGGGATCCATCATCTAGTACTTTATTCACATCTAAACATAGTAGAATGCAAGTTAAATCCCTCAATATGAGTATTACTATCAGATACACTTATGGACGTCTGTTGCACTATTTTTAGGTACTTGGACCATGGTTTGGATGGATGAGAGAGAAGGAAGGAGTTTTAGGGTTCCTCCACTCATAGAGGAGTCCAAAGAAGTCCCCAAAGATCCCTCAAGTTTGAAAGATCTAGAGGGGGTGAATAAAGCTTTTTCATAATTTAAAAATAATTAACCAATTAAATCAAGAAGTAGGATGAAACAAGGAAGACACAAGGATGTCGAATGGTTCCTACATTTGAAATAAAAGGTAGTCAGTCCACTACCTGATTGTTTCCAATCGAGATTTTGAAAGTTATTTATTTTATTACCTCTTGAGGATGTTATATAAAATGCAATTACTTTCCTTCTACACCCTTGAAGTATCCTCAACCTCCTTGAAACATCCTTTTAAAGTAACTCCAAGTCCTTGGAGCAGCCTTTACCACCTTGAACCACCCTTCTCCACCAAGAAGTAGCTCCAACAACCTCCTTTCAATAGTCAAGAAGAACAAAATACAATAAAAGAAAACAAGATTTGAAGAAAGGAAATACTTAACAAATTAAGTACAACACCTTGATCCCATATCAAGCGTTAGACCTCTAAACCCACTGAGGATGGACGTTTCTATAAGGTGGCAAAGAGGCTATAGCTATAGGACATGAAATTTGATCTCAAGGAAACAAGATGGTCAGAGTAAAATTTGCTTGTTGCTCACTAGAGCTGATTCTCAAGTGTAGTTGTGTGTATTGGGTGTCCTAAGGCCTCTCCTATTCATAGGGATGAGTTTAAATGGATTAAGGACGTTTTATAGGTTTTCTAGAGTGTTATTAATGCTCAAGTAGTCAATAAGTGTCCAATGAATTGCATTTCAATGGCTAATTGTTTCGTGTTGAAAAGTGCAATCCAGAAATTGTCTCAGTCAAGAAGTTTGGCGACCGAGGTGTGTCTCAAATGAGCATTTATTTGACTGAGGGAGGGTTTTGAGTGAATGTGTTGAAACATTCATTTTCAACTTCCAACTACCACCTACTCTCAGTCTAACAACTATGGAACCTGCGTGAAGGTCTATCTCAGACAAGAATGTTGTCAATCGAGGGTTGTTCTAGGGTTACATGTGTGAGTCAATAAATAATACTTGTGACTTAGACTAAGGTGGTTCTCGGTCAATAATTTTTTCAGTCGAGGGTGTTTCGGTTGAGAAGTTTGTAACTGAGAATGTCCCTATTTTAATATGTTGAATCATCTACTAGGTGTATGTATCAATGTGTAATTGTGATTCTATCTTAGGGGAGGATCTATCTGAGTGTTTTGAGTGGATACAGAAGTTCTAACACTTGATTTTACATGATATCTATGTACTTGTGCATTATATACTTGTACAAGTTTTTACATTGAGTACAATCATGAAAATAAAAGCAATTTAAGCATATAGATCTTCCAATTTGTATACATCTTCAACTATCCACTGCCTTATTTGTTTATTCTTGAAATACTCAAATAACATGTTAGAACCACAAGAATGAAGTGTTTGTCATCATCAAAAAAAAGGTCTAATAATGTCCAATTTAACCAAAAATTTCCCCCTTTTTGAAGAAGAAAAAAATTTCTAGAAATGTAAATCAAAAGAATGTAAATAGCATGAGTTTCATACTTGATATTTACCTTATGTAGACATTCTCTTATATATTCATGAAGTGTGTACTAATTATCCCTAAAGAGGTATGGAACACAGTATCCATCTCTTTGAGGACTATAGAATCAATTTATGTGAAGCCGAGATAGTATGAAACTCATTTAATTTGAGTTATATTATTAATTTTTATTAATAATACTTCTCCCCTTTGTCATTTCAAAAAGATAACCAAACATTTATTTATGATTACTCCCCCTGAATTGGATGCTCCCCCTGAATATGATACTCTCTTGAAAAACAATGTTATATAAGAAATGTCCAATACAAGCTACAATATAAGGATTTATATTTCATGACCAATAGAAAAATAACCTCAAATACTTTGATAAGATAGTTCACTAAAAAGTGATTACAACCAACTCACTACATAATTCCACCTCACTAAAAAGAATTTAAAATAACATCAACTTTTGGATCTTTGCTAAGTAATGGAGAAGCACCATAATATTTGATAATTGTATACCAATCCATGGCACCTGTCTTGGTGAGAGCATAAGCTTCCAAGAATGTAGGTGCTCGATCAAAGCAAAAATGTGCATCAATGTCTTGAAGTTCCATAGGTGAAAATTGGGTGTGGGAAAGATCATGTGAAGGTCAAGGTCGAACTTGGGTGTAGTTGATGGATGGATTATAAGGGTAGAGTGTTCCAGGATAGAGTGAATAAGGATAGGCGTCTAGAACATTTGGAGAGAGAGCTTGCATTCTTTGGTTTAGGTAAGTCATTTCATGATGGTTATAATCCATTTGTCTCTCTAGGTTATAGGTGTCCCCAGTGAGATAGGTATTATTATTGGCTAGGTTGGCAAAAAATTGTCTAGGAGGATTAGGAGGTGGAGGAATTCTTGAGTGGATGGCTCCCCTTCAGTCCTAGCCCTTTTATGCCAAAAGTAAATTCCCATTTTTTCTACTACGTTTTTGGTATTTTTTTAGCCTTTCTATCACTCTTAAATCCTAGATCCTCTTGGTTTTTCTTTAAACAATGTTGGGTGTTCTGGCATACAAAATCAGCATAAGTAGGGTTGGCTGTAAATTCAACCATGTTTCTATGGACGAGGCAAATGACGTTTGTGGGGATGCTTTTGAGTATGGCATAAATTCGGTACATCCTAAAGGTTGGCACTTCAGATTTATTAGCTCTAGGATAGATATTAGTAGAAAAAATTATGTTCACTATCCTAGCTTCATGAGTTGGGTTGATTGCATAATATGTTCCCCTTTCTTCATGGCATGAGGTGTTTCGAAGGAAGATGGCCTTCTTAATATCACTTAAGCTAATTGTGGTGCCATCTTGGATAGTTTAGACAGGGGATTGCTAGTGGTAAACAAACCCCCTCTAGTCATCTACATTGTTTTCTAGTATTTTAAGAATATCCTCCTCAGAAAAATGAAATTCAATCCCACCAACCATAGAAGAGAAAGAGAGGAAGTGGTTATATTTTTTGGCTAGATTTGAATAGAACTCATTCACAACTTGGGTAGATTAGAAGTGGAAGGATGGAGTAAAAATTTAGATATACGTTTAACCTCAAATAACTAATCAAGATAAAAAATGGTGATGAAGTTGTTGATGTCCACTGACTGTCAAGGAAGGGAAGTCTTCAAGGTTAGCTACATGTAGTGGTCTCCAACAATAACGTCATTGAAGGGGATGTCATTAATGACCGTCAGAGCTAGAGAGACTATTCTTCCCTTCCTTGCCTCAACTTATTTCTTTCCAAATGAAGAAGACAAGGCCATCATGAGAATATAAAGATGGAAGAGGAGCAAAGGAAGACGGTGGATGAATGTAGCTGCAAATTTGCACCAAGAATCACTAGAGAGGGACTAGAGAAGAGAGAAAGTGAGTGTGTGAAGAGAATGGCCGTTTGGGGCTCCATTTATAGCAAAACAAGCACTTTCTCGGTCCATGAATTTGTCAACTGAGAGCCCAACATCTCACTGCAGGCACACTCCTCTCGTAACAGTTGGTTGAGATTTTGAAAAAATAGTCGCTGCACATTTTTTGGATCAAAAATTGCATCTTAGATTAGTTGAAAGGAGGGTCCACCAGGAGGCTCTCAGTAAAACTTTTTGTCAATCGAGACCATTGTTCAGTCTAGAATATACAGGTGAGATGAAGTAGATTTTAGTCAAGAGAAAGTCTCACTGGGTGATTATCAATCGAGGAATTTGTCGACTGAGCCTGTTCTCAGTCGAAAATTACTGATGTGAGTGGTTTTTGTGATGATTATTGAGCTTGTTCATATGAATTGTTGAGCTTGTTTAAGTAGTAATTATGGAAATATAATATTGAGACTTAGAAAATTATTTTATATGTATAGGATTTGATAATTTTCAAGAGTTGGAGCACATATATCAAAGAAGACATCTTCTAGGGGAGTAATGAGCAGCTTCTTTCTAATATATTGAAATTGATCAAATGGAAGCAATTTTGTAAAAATGTCTATTGTTCAAATATGTGTTGATGATGTCATATTCGGTGCCTTAAATGATTCTTTACGTAAACAATTTAGTGACACAATGTGAAAAGAATTTGAAATGATTCTTATCAGAGAATTAATGTTTTCCTTGGTTTTCAAATAAAACAAACCCCAATTGGAATTTTTCTAAGCCAAGAGAAATACACTAATGAACTCCTAAAATTCTTTAGAATGGAAAACTACAAACATGACACCAAACCAATGGCCACTTTTTCCAAGATTGAAAAGGATGAAGATGGAGAACTCATTGATGATTCCTTATATAGGGCCACAATTGATAGTTTGATATAGTTAAATACTTCTAGACTGGACATTATGTTTTCTGTCCAACTTTGTGCTAGATTTTAATTTAAACCAATGCAATATCAGTTTCAAGTTGTTAAACGAACCTTAAGATATCTCGATGGTACTACCAACAATGGATTATGGTATCCTAAAGGTCAATCGCTAGATTTAAAAGCGGATGCAGATTTCAACTATGTTGGTTGTCGAATTGATCGTAAAAGTACAAGTGGTGGTTGTTCCTTATTAGGACGAGCCTTAGTATCATGGTCTAGTAAGAAAATAAAATACAATCACCCTTTCTACCACTGAAGTTGAATATGTGGTTGTTGGTTTCTATTGTGCTCAAGTACTTTATATGCAACAAGTTTTATATGATTATCATTTTGCATTCCCATCTATGCCGATTTTTTGTGATAATACTAATCCTATGAACTTGGCCAATAATCCTTTTTTACATAGTCTTGCAAAGCATATTGAAATTCAACACCATTTCTTAAGGACCACATTTTTAAAATTAATATATCACATCACCATGTTGATCCTGATTCATATATTTTAAAGAACAATGTAGAGTCTGAATTTCCAATTGAGAAACCATTATCAAATAAATAGTTTTTTAAATCTTTCATAACAGTTTCGTGGTTCTTGCTTAACTCCATAAATTGTTTTACTAAGTTTGTATACCTAATCAATTTAATCAGGGACTTCAAATCCATGTGGTTCGGCAATATATACTTCTTCTTCTATGTTCCCACTTAGAAAAGCATTTTTTACATCCATTTGGAATAGTTTGATGTCTTTGTGAGAAACTATAATTAATAGCATTCTAATAGCTTCAAGTCTATCCATGGGGGCATAAGTTTCATCAAAATCTATTCCTTTGTTAATTATACCCTTGAGCGACCAGTCTAGCTTTGTTTCTGACTACCTCCCTAGATTTGTTAAGTTTATTTCAAAAACCCACTTAGTTCCAATGATGGTTTTGTTTTGTGGTTTAGGAACTAAGTCCCAAACCTTGGTTTTAGTGAATTGGTTTAGTTTCTCTTGCATAGCCATTATCCAGTATTCATCTTTTAGAGCTTCATTTACCTTTTTGCGTTCAATAATTGATATGAATGTCATATTTTTAACATCTCTAAATAAGGATCGGGTTTTGACTTTATCAAAAGGATTTCCAATGATTAAATGTTGAGGACGATCTTTCATTAAACTAGGCATATGTTGTTGTGTCTCATTTTGTTGATTAATTTTCGAATTTTAATCATCTTTTGTAGTCTTGAATTTGATGAGTAATGTCAATTATATTTTCATTTTCATTTTCTCCATTTTGAGTTGTTATTTCATGAAAGGTGATATGAATTGATTCTTCAACTTTTCTAGAGATAGTATATAGATTCTAAAAGCTTTGCTAGAAGTTGAATATCCTAATAAGAATGCTTTATGTGATTTGAGATCAAATTTGTCTCCATCATATTTTGTGTTTAGGATATAACATGGTGTACCAAAGGTATGAAAATAATCAACTCTTGGTTTTTTGTTGAAGATGAGTTCGTTGGGAGTTTTCTTAAGATGAGAATGTATTGTTACTCGATTTAATGCATAACACATTGTATTTACCGCTTCAACCCAAAATGTTTTTGGTGTATTATGTTCAAGTAATATTGTTCTAGACATTTCTTGTACATACCAATTTTTTCTTTCTACTATGCTATATTGTTGTGGAGTGTGTCGGGCTGAAAAATTATGAGTGTATCCTTGAGATGTACAAAATTCTTAAAAAATGTGACTTTCAAATTCCCCATCATGATCACTCCTAATTGTACATATTTGATTTTGTAGTTGATTTATGATCTTAGAGAAAAATTGTACACAAATTTTAATTGTATCATTTTATATGAAAGAAAATGAACTGATGTATATCTATTATAATCATCTACAGTGACAAAGCAATATATTTTTCCACCAAGAGATTGAGTTCTCATAGGACCAAACAAATCCATTTGAATAAGTTCCAATGATCTAGTAGTTCTTAGAAATTTTTTAGATTTGAAAGGAATTTTATTTTACTTGCCTAGAGTACATGGTTCACAATTTTTTAGGCTTATCAAAAGGTATTTTAGGTAAGACACATGCAAGATCATATTTAATTAACTTTTTGATAACATGTGAGCTTGCATGATCTAGTTTTCTATGCCACAGTTGTAAAGATTCATCTTTAGTTGTAAAGATTCATCTTTTGCAAGCAGACATTTTCCAATATCATCTTGCATAGAATTAGGTCTGAGTATGTATAGATTTCCTATTCTCTTTCTTTCATAAATAACATTATTAGTGTTTTCACTTAGTAATTTATAACATGTTTTATTGATTAGAACATTATAGACATTGTCACATAATTGACTAACACTAATTAAATTGTGATGCAGACCATCAACAAGTAAAACATTTTTAATTTGAAGATTTATACCAATATTACCTATTCCAAAAACTTTTCCTTTAGCATTATCTCCAAATGTTTGTTCCACTTTTCTTTTATTCAAATGTTTTGAAAGATTCTTTGTTCCTAGTCATATGCTAGCAATACCACTATCAACCATCCACTCTTGCAAGGAAATAGGTTTTGGTAACCATGTGATGGTCCTTTTGGTTAGGAGAAATTTAGATTACATTATTTTGAAAAGATTTAGTAGACCTTGAGCAACAAACTGAATATAATTACATGGTTATTATCTAAATAATTGAATCTGAATAGAATTGTTCTCGTTTGATAGTTTTCTCGACAAAGAGTGGTTTCAGTCAAGGGTTTCTCAGTCAGATTATTTTTAGAAAATGTAGGCTGAAGACAAAGACTTTCTTGGTGGACTATTTTCTCGACTAAAGAGTGTCTCGGTCGAAGATTTTGTTGACTGAGAATGTTTTTGCTTCTTTGTAGAAATTTTATTAATTTTGGTTTGACAACATATTACTTCAATTATGCAAGGCAATGACGAGTGTAGTTGAGGTAAGACATTATGAATGTTAAAGTGAAGTTTTAGGTCAAATCTCAACTAATCGTCTTCAATTTTCCTAATTTTGGGATCTTGGAACCCAAACTAAGTCAACATTTTTTTTCTTGTAGGGGCATGAAAATGAGCAATGTCTAAGACGTAAGCAATAGTGACAACAGATGTAATCAATTTCATATCTCTTCTTATCATTGTGATTATGAGTTGAGTTGTTATTGGGTACGTATATCACTTCGGTCTTGGGTACTTGCTTTTTCTAGATTTGGGTTTTTATGAGATTTGTAATTGGTTACATAACCTGAACCTCTTCTTCCAATTTGACCAGAAGAATTGCTCAAAATTTTATCAAGAATATCTTTCTTCTATAAGTTACTAATTTCTTTTCGTAGTTTTGTAATTTCATAAATTTTCTTTTTAATGTTTTAGTTTGCTTGATCTAGATTAGAAGATAAACTATCTCTTTCTTTGACAATAGTATCATAATTTGAAAGAGTGCATAAAATAAGTTGAGTTTGAAGATCATTTATTTTAGCAAGCAATTCAACCTTTTCATGGAAAAGAAAGTTATAGTTTGTTTCTACAGCAAGAAACTTGTATTTATGATCATTAGTCGAATATTTTAGTGTATTTCTTCAGTATATGTGAGTTTCATTTTTAGAAGAGAGAGTATATACTTTAGCATGCAAATCATTATTTGTCTTTGGAAGCTTCTATAATTTTTTCGTGCAATCAATATATTCGTCATGCACTTCTTGAAGACTAGTAACTAAATATTATTTAGATAGTTCAAGAAGGCTTACCTCATTTGAATCTTCATTCTCATCTTCCTTGGCCATAAGACATTCTACATTTTCTTCTCCACTTTCTCTATCATCACTTAACTCATTCCAAGTAATTATGTAGGCTTTATCTCCCTTGTCTTTCATCTTAATGAACATTTCTTTCCTTTCATTACTTTAGGACACTCATTTTCAAATGTCCCTTTTTACCACATTCAAAGCACCTAAGTGAAAAATATTAAGAAGCACTAGATTTTTTGTTAGATTTATACCTCCAATATTTCTCACCATTTACAATGAGTGCATCTTCTTCATTATCTTCTTCACTTGTTTCATCAGTTTCTTGAGTGATGACCTTTGATTGAACCTTTGTTATAGCTTTTAGGGCCATGTACTTACTTCTTACTTTTTGAAGTTCAAGATACAATATTTCTTCTTCCTCCAGGGTGACCTCATGAGTCTCTAGGTTGCCAATGAGCTGCTCCATCCTTAATCTGGTGAGATCATTGGCTTGTTCAATGGCTGTCACCTTTGGCTTGTACTTTGGAGGCAAAGACCTAAGAATTTTGGAGACTTGATATTATTCACTTATAGATTTTACTAGTGCACTTAAACCTTTAATGATAGTAGAAAATCTTGCATACATATCACTAATAGATTCATTTGGTTGCATGAAAAAATGTTCAAATTTTTGTTTAAGCATACCAATTTTAGAATTTTTTTAACTTGAATGGTTCCTTCATGTGTAATGGAGACTCTATGCCATATATCATAAGCAGTTTCACATGAAGAGATTCTATTGAATTCACTTACAGAAATAGAGAAATATAGTATGCTTACCGCCTTAGCATTTAATTGAGCTTGTTTTACCGTGTTTGGATCCCACATAGCATACTAGGTTTAGGGAATCTCATTAGGTGTAGACACCATCCTCCATAGATTCCAAGTGACTCCTTGGAAGTAGAATTGCATTCTTCTCTTCCTGTAGTTGTAGTTTCCCCCATTAAATGGTGGTGGTTGAGACACATGGGTTCCCTCCAAGTTAAGGTTGTTGAGTAGGCCATCCCCCATCCTTCAAAACCTATTAAGGATCCTTGAAGACCTGCTTTGATACCAATTAAAAGATCTAAAGGGGGGTGAATAGATTTTTTTGATAATTTAAAAAATATTTAACCAATTAAACCAAGAAGTAGGAGGAAATAAGGAAGACAAAATGATGTAGAGTGGTTCCTACCTTTAAAATCAAAGGTAGTCGGTCCACTACTCGATTGTTTGGAACTAGGATTTTGAAAGCAATTTATTTTATTACCTCACGAGGATGTTACATAAAATACAATTGCTTTCCTTCTACACCGTTGAAGTAGCCTTCACCTGAAGTAGCCTTAGCCTCCTTCTACACCTGAAGTAGACTTCTGAAGTAACCCCAAGTCCTCAAAGCCGTCTTCACCACCTTGTGGTAGCTCCACCCCCTTGAAGAATCCCTCTCCACCAAGAAGTAGCTCCAAGAACCTCATTTCAACAACCTCCAACTTAGTCGTCAAGGAGAATAAAATACAATAACAGAGAACAAGATTGGATGAAAGGAAATACTTAACCAATTGAGTATAGTGCCTTGATCCGATATCAAGCATTAGACCTCTCAACCCACTAAGGATGAACGTTGCTATAAGGTGTCTAAGAGGCTACAGCTATAGGACACGAAATTTGACCTCAAGGTAACAAGATGGCAAGAGTAAATTTTGCATGTTGCTCACTAGAGTTGATTCTCAAGTGTTGTTGTAAGGACCCTGACCTTCGTTTAGGGTCTACCCTATTTGCTTTGCTTAACCCTGGTGCTTTGATGCTTGTTAATCACCTTTAGTGGTGATTAGGGTTTGGTTGTGCTTTTCTGAGAGTTGGAGGTGCTACTTGCAAATAAACCAAGTCTAGAGTTTTGTTGGCAAGTTTTTCACCTTCTGAGGTGTTCCTCTCTCTCTTTGCTTCCTCTTGGGTTGAGAGGAAGGCTTGGGATTGTTCTTTGAGTTCTTTTGGGCCTAGTTGAGATTGTTGGGCCTTGGGGTGCCTTGCTTTGCTTTGGTTGAGCCTTGTATCAGACAAGTGTGGATATGAATCAGCCAAGGGAGTGTGTCGCCCATGAGGATGAGTTGTGTCGCCCATAGGGCAAGTGGTTTTGTCGCCCATGATGTTTGACCTAGCTTTGACCTTGTTTAGTGGACACTTGGTGCATATCTTGGACATGTGTATGGAGCTTGCTAGAGTGGTGGCTCATGCACTGGGACAAGTGTCCCTAGGCAAGTGACACCTTGCTTGGACCAACCTTGTTTTCTCCTCCCTTTCATTCTATATAGGTGGTTATTTCCTTAGCTTAAGGTCCCTTTGGTTCCTCTCCACCTTGTTGCATGACACAACCCCTCTACTTTTCTAGTGGTGGCCGATATCCCCTTGAAGAAGAGAGTGGTGGCCGATACACCCTTGAAGGAGCAAGCTTGTCATCCGACACACCTTGGAGGAGAAAGTGGTAGTTGACATCCCTTGAAGCTTGGAGCTCTTCTTCTTCTTTGGAGCTTGGATCTTAAGGAGGGTTGTATAACTTCTAACCCTAGCTACATTATCTCTTGCTTTGATCTTGTTTATATGCATGATAGTAGCTTAGTTTCTTGCTTTAGTATCCTTGTTGGCCGATCACCTATGTGGTCTAGTGTTTCATGTGATCTAGGGTTTAGGGAGAAATAATCCTTTCTCCCCTTGGTCTAGAGGAGTAAGTTTGAGTTTCTAGTGTCATGAGCAACACCCCTCTTTCCCTTAACCGATTGAGGTGAGCTTGTGATCTAGTTGCTTGAGCAACACTCTCCTCTCACCATGGGCTAGAAGGGTGAGCTCGTTGGTGATGGTTGATGATAAAGACCCCTCTTTCCTAGTTGATTGAGGTGAGCCATCTTCCTAGGGTTTGGGTGACCTTATGATGAGGAAGAAGATGACCTTGTGAGTAGTACCTTTGGGTCATCATGAGAGTAGGGGTAGGGTTGCTCGACAGTCCCTTTTACCTAGATGCTTTGGACGATAGGTGGTGATAACTGTGATGGACGATACCCGTTAATCTTGAGTCTTGGACGACACATGATGAGTGTTGTGATGGGCGTCACCTACCTAGTAACTGCCTTGTGTGACATGTGTCACACCATACTAAGATGACATGTCCGATACACCTTGATTAGGTGTTTTCCTTATGCTGCTATTCCATGATAGATGGGGCATTGGGGTTTGGCTATATGATGGCCGTTAGGTCTTGGTCCAGTAGATCGCACGATGCAGGGGTGAGCTACCCACCTTGAACGACACCTTTGTGGTTTGATTTTGGCCGATAGGCCTTTGTGACGGGTGACACCCCTTGTTCTTGTGACGGGCGCCACACCCTTTCCTTTGTTGTGTGTTGGTCGTTAGGCCTTGACTAAGTCATTCCACGTTTTGTGGGTTGTGTTCTCTCCTATGAACGTTATCTATAATGGGTTGATCTAGCCGTTATAGGCTCTGTGACGGGCGTTGCTAGGCAAGCTGTGACAGGCGTCACATGCCCGATAGTTACCTTGTATCAGCCGGTGATTGTGATGAGTGTTATCCTGATTTGTGACGGGTGTTGCGCGGTATATATTGAGTGCCCGACACCCTGGTGCACGATACCCCTGATGCGCGTTATCTCTTGCAACACAGTGTCGTGCGTTATGTAGGTTGGCCGTTAGCTGATGGGCTTTGGGTGAGGGCAGGTTGCCTGATACATCTCTTTTAGTGAGGGTTTTGGTATCTATTGTGAGGTATCCTTGTATCATGGAAACAACCTAGTGGTATATGTCTTTCCTTAACGATGGTGATTCCTTATATAGATTATGATGCACGTTATCATAAGCTTGATCGTTTATTATAGCATGATGATTATATGTTAATGATGAGAATGGTAATGGTAGTAGCATGACTACATGTATGAAGTGATCATCGTGTTTATCTATTAATAATAAGGAGAATAGTGATAGTTACACTATTGGTTTGCTTAATGATGTGCTTTATGCACTTGATCACCAGATAATGTAAGATTGATAAGTATAGCATCTTGAATGTCATTTCATAATGGTAAGCATAGTCCTTATGTTGCAACCATGATTATTGTATACCCTAACCATGCAGGCGATGATTATCCATGAAAAGGCTATGAGAAATAGGTGATGAGTAACATCACTTTGATAATTACTCTTGTGGTCGAGATTGCATATGTGACGTGTTTGTCCCATGATGATGATGATGTAAGCCTTGAGAGGCAGTGGCAATACATGATGAGGGATTGAGATTCCATGGTATGTGATGATCCGTGAGATGGATTCTGATGGTTGGCAAGAGGCCAAGTGATAACATGTGATCCTTGAGATGGATCTGGTTGATGTGATTACAATAATAACAAAGAGTTGAGTTTATGATTGTTTACTTTCTGTTATGTCTTGCATGTTATACATTCTATCTTGTTAATCATGTTTCATAAGGAAATAGTTGGATAAATGACTGAGTACTTTTGGTAAGCTTGATAAGTATGAACAGTCTTATCTTATAACTGCTCTTGTTATACTTTTTATCAGTTAGCTGCTATATATATATATATATATATATATATATATATATATATATAGGGTATATCTTCGCTACCCATGCGGGTAACTAAGATTCGCTACCCGTGCATCAATTTTGTAATGGGATGACACATATATGTATTGAGACAACCAAATTTGTAACGAGACAACCGAAATTTTAATACAAAAACTCGTTTTGTATTACAACGCTGTTACAGCAATAAATATATATTTATTACTGTAACAACGATGTAATACAAAACGAGTCTTTGTATTACAATTTCGGTCATCTCATTACAAATTTTGACTGTCTCATTACAAATGCATACCTTCTCTTTAAAAAACTGATGCACGGGTAGAGAATCTTAGTTACTCGCACGGGTAGCGAAGATATACCCATATATATATATATATATATATATATATATATATATATATATATATATATATATATATATATATATATATATATATATATATATATATATATATATATATATATATATAAGAATTTGTAGTTTTGGCAAGCAGTTATGCCTCCCGCTGGGACAATGTTCAATTGTCTCACCCCGCTGGTTTACACCCTGTTTAGGTGGTCGAGCTAGACGTGGTGGTGGTCGCGGAGTTGCGGTCGAACAGCTAGAAGTACAGTAGAAGGCAAGCGATGGACATGCTGCTGTTTTGGAAGTATGTGGTAGAGTCTAGAGTCATCCCTGTACTCTCAGGTCCTTGGCGATGTTTTGACGATGTTTTACGATGTACATATGTAGATGTTTTGTACATCCTGCTGTGGGCCGGATGTGGGCCTTTATGTATATAAATAGGTGGTGAACTCATGTGAGGGATAGACAGTTGTTCTTCTAAGCTGTGGACATGTATCAGATCTTGCATGAATGTATATACCTGTTTTCCTGCAGGATGACGACTGGAGTGTAATAGTTTCTCAATTTATCAGCTTTCCGCAAATGGATTTAATTAACTTGTCTTTTTGGTAATCTGTGGTTATGGTGATTTCCGCACATTTTCGCGTAACACCTCACTGTCTGTGTGATAGTGGGATGTATTGCTACAAGTTTTGGTATCCGAGCTCTAGGTTCGCTGAGTCTACATGTATTTAGGACTAGGTTGAGTCTGTTCTTATGAGCTTTCCAGATTTTCTTACATTATCTTCTGCCCTCAGCAAAAGAGAAGCCAAGATGTCTGGAAACCATGAAGAACATGCTCCTGAGTATAGTGATGTTGCATCAGTTGATGGAGCAGCAGGACATGCACAGGAAGATTGGGTGTGTGAGGTCCCCCAACCAAATCCAGCCATTCTTGAACATCCTGCTTACCAACATCTTATGGGGAAGATGATGGCTACGATGAATCTCATGGTTGAGAGATTACCAGTGCCTCCACCATGAGCACAGGTTCCCCATGGAGAAGCATCTGGTATTGGGAAGACCTTTGAGCGGCTTTGCCGAGTCGGAGCTTCGGATTATGATGGAATGGTTGATCCAGCGGATGCAGATCTTTGGCTGACAAGTCTTGAGAAGGCTTTCCGGATCCTCGACATCCCCGAAGCAGACAGAGTAAAGCATGTTGTCTACCTTCTGAAGGGTAGTTTCGGTCACTGGTGGGCCATTGAGGAAGAGAAGCAGCCTGGTGAGGAGATCTGTTGGGAAGTGTTCTGGCGTGAGTTCATCAGGAGATACTTCCCAAAGACGTATCTGGATGAGAAGATCAGTCTGTTTGAGAGGTTGCGACCAGGAACGATGAACATCACCGAGTATGAAGCCAAGTTCATGGATCTGTTGAGGTTTTGTCCTCATATGGCAGCGACAGATTAGGAGCGGATCAGACGCTTTGAGAATGGTCTGAGTGATGAGTTGACAAGACATGTATATGTGTTGGAAAACTAGGAGCGGTTCCCTATGTTTGTGGAATCTGTTTGAAGGATTGAGAGGTCAGTAAGAGAGAAAAGAGAATCCATGTCTCACCAAAGACCTGCTCAGTCTCAAGGACAAAGGTCTGGAAGTTCTAAGAAGCCGAGATTTTCTACATCGCCAACATCATCAAGATTCCATGGCCAGACGCAAGGGACGTCAAGTAGTGGTAGGGATTGTAGTAATGTTCCAAGTGGAGCCCCCGACATAGCATCAACATCGGTAACTGGATCTCATAGACCCTATTTTGCACCTAGGATCTGTTATCAATGTAAACAACCGGGACATCTGGTAAAGGATTGTCCATACGGGAATTTGATGATGACTCAACCCCTGGGGAAGAGTCAGCAAGGCTCACAAAGGAGGCAGTTTTCTAGTAACAATAGAGGACGTGGACAAACGTCCCAGATAGGTTAGATATAATAGATTCATTCCGATATTTTATTTTCTGATTCTATGTGTTAAAAATAAGAAAGTAAATGTTTTGAACTTCCTTTAACCAGTCCTATAAGGACACAAGGAAGAAGAGAACTTACATTTTTCTAAGTGCTCCTTAAAATGCTTTATAATCTCTCTTATCTGTGTAATAAAAGATGAGATATTGGAGCAATATCTGAAAAAAAAAATAGAAATGAAAAATCATGTGTGTAAAAGGTGATGAGAAGTGAGGAAAATGATAGTAAATAAGGTACATACTACCTAATATCAATACTTGTATACCCTGGCCAGGTATATGATTATTGAAGTTAAGGCAAGTATGAAACTCTTAGATTGTTGTCTTTTTGATTACTCTAATCAAGTAGTCATTCTGAAACAATCTAGAGAGTATAACCCAATTACATAGGAAAAGATGTGTGATCATTCCTAAATCGGAAGAGCTATGTGAACATTCCAAATTAAATAGGAAAAGTTGTGTGATCATTCCTAAATGGGAAGAGATGTGTGAACATTCCCAATTACATAGGAAAAGTTGTGTGATCATTCCAAAATGGAAAGAGTTGTGTGAACATTCCCAATTAAATAGGAAAAGTTGTGTGATCATTCCTAAATAGAAAGAGTCGTGTGAACATTCCCAATTAAATAGAAAAAGTTGTGTGATCATTCTTAAATAGGAAGAGCTGTGTGAACATTCCCAATTCAATGGGAAGAGTTGTGTGAACATTCCCAATTAAATAGGAATAGATGTGTGAACATTCCCAATATAGAGGAAAAGCAAAGTGAGCATTCCAAATTAAATAGAGTTTAGCTAAGTGAACTTTTCCAAACAAATAAAGGATGCACAACAGACAGATGATGCAATACAGTTGATCAGATCAGAGTTTGGCAACAAAAAGGGTGATGGGTTTCATGAGTCTGAGGATGAGCTAGTCTACTATCAGGATAGGATGGTGGTTCCTGATGTTGATGAGCTGAGGAAGTTAGTTCTCGAGGAAGCACACACGTTGATGTATGCTATGCATCCAGGTGTCACCAAGATGTACCATAGTCTGAAGGACTTGTATTGGTGGCCCGGCCTGGAGAAAGATGTAGCTGAGTTCGTGGCTAGATGTGCGGTTTGTCAGCAAGTGAAGGCTGAACATTAGAATACGGCAGGTACGTTGCAACCTTTGCCAATACCGCAGTGGAAATGGGATCATATAACCATGGATTTCATAGTTGGTCTACCCAAGATAACTCGAGATCATGATTCCATTTGGGTGATAAGGGACAGATTTACAAAGTTTGCCCACTTCCTACCTGTAAAGACGACGTATACATCCGAGAAGCTCTCTAGAGTGTATGTGGATGAGATAGTGCGTTTGCATGGTGTGCCAGCAACAATAGTTTCTGACGGAGGTCCTCAGTTCATGAGTCATTTCTGGGATGTACATCTTAGTTTGATAGAGTTTGCCTACAACAATAGTTATCAATGGAGCATCGATATGGCTCCTTATGAGGTTTGTATGGGAGGAAATGCAAATCTCCTTTGTGTTGGGATGTGTCTGGTGAGTATCAGTTTTTGGGTCCTAAGCTAGTACAGCGGACGATAGAAAAGATCATGGTGATACAACAACATTTGAAAGTGGCACAGGATAAGCAGAAATCTTATGCATACAATCGCCAACGACCTTTGGAGTTCCAGGTAGGAGACAAGGTATACCTCAAAGTCTTTCCATGGAAAGGTGTGCTAAGGTTTGGCCGAAAGGGTAAGTTAGCGCCCAGGTATATGGGGCCTTACCCAGTTATTGCACGTGTTGGTAAAGTAGCCTATGAGATAGTGTTACCTCCAGAGTTGCACAGGTTACATCCAGTGTTCCATGTCAGTATGCTGAAGAAAAGTCATCCGGATTCAGGAACAGTGCTACAACCAGTTGAGGTTGAGCTTGATGAAGATGTGACCTACGAGGAAGGTCCTGTGGCGATCCTTGACAGAAGGGTCAAGAAGCTGAAGAGGAAGGACCTGGTTCTTCTGAAGGTTCTTTGGCATCATCGTGGCATTGAGGAAGCCACGTGGGAGCTTGAGGAAGAGAGGAGGAGGAAGTATCCCTCGCTTTTCTCTTCGGATTTCGGGGAAGAAATCCCTTAAAGGTGGTTAGCTTGTAAGGACCCTGACCTTCATTTAGGGTCTACCATGTTTGCTTTTCTTAACCCTGGTACTTTGATGCTTGTTAATCACCTTTAGTGGAGATTAGGGTTTGGTTATGCTTTGTTGAGAGTTGGAGTTGCTACTTGTAAATAAACCAAGTCTAGGGTTTTGTTGGGAAGTTTGTGACCTTGTGAGGTGTTCCTCTCTCTCTTTGCTTCCTCTAGGGTTGAGAGGAAGGCTTGGGCTTGTTGTTTGAGTTCTTTTGGGGCTAGTTGAGCTTGTTGGGCCTTGAGGTGCCTTGCTTTGCTTTGGTTGAGCCTTGTATCGGCCAAGTGTGGATATGTATCGGCCAAGGGAGTGTGTCTCCCATGAGGATGAGTTGTGTCGCCCATAGTGCAAGTGGTTGTGTTGCCCATGATGCTTGACCTAGCTTTGACCTTGTTTAGTGGACACTTGGTGCATATCTTGGACATGTGTATGGAGCTTGCTAGAGTGGTGGCTCGTGCACTAGGACAAGTGTCCCTAGGCAAGTGACACCTTGCTTGGACCAACCTTGTTTTCTCCTCCCTTTCCTTCTATATAGGTGGTTATTTCGTTATCTTAAGGTCCCTTTGGTTCCTCTCCACCTTGTTGCATGACACAACCCCTCTACCTTGCTAGTGGTGGTCGATATCCCCTTGCAGAAGAGAGTGGTGGCCGATACACCCTTGAAGGAGCAAGCTTGTCGGCCGACACACCTTGGAGGAGCAAGTGGTGGTCGACTTCCCTTGAAACTTGTATCTCTTCTTCTTCTTTGGAGCTTGGAGCTTAAGGCGGGTTGCATAACTTCTAACCCTAGCTACATTATCTCTTGCTTTGATCTTGTTTATATGCATGATAGTAGCTTAGTTTCTTGCTTTAGTATCCTTGTTGGCCAATCACCTATGTGGTCTAGTGTTTCTTGTGATCTAGGGTTTAGGGAGAAATACACCTTTCTCCCCTTGGTCTGGAGGAATGAATTTGAGTTTCTAGTGTCATGAGCAACACCTCTCTTCCCTTAATCGATTGAGGTGAGCTTGTGATCTAGTTGCTTGAGCAACACTCTCCTATCACCATGGGCTAGAAGGGTGAGCTCGTTGGTGATGGTTCATGAGCAAGACCCCTCTTTCTTAATTCATTGAGGTGAGCCATCTTCCTAGGGTTTGGGTGAACTTATGATGAGGAAGAAGATGACCTTGTGAGTGGTACCTTTGGGTCGTCTTAAGAGTAGGGGAAGGGTTGCCCGAAAGTCCCTTTGGCCTAGATGCTTTGGACGATAGGTGGTGATAACTGTGATGGATGATACCCCTTGATCTTGAGTCTTGGACAACACATGATGAGTGTTGTGTTGCGCGTCACCTACCTAGTACCTACCTTGTGTGATGGGCGTCACACCATACTAACATGACATGCCTGACACACTTTGATTAGGTGTTTGCCTTATGTTGCTATGCCTTGATCGACGGGGCGTTCGGGTTTGGCTCTGTGACGGCTGTTAGGTCTTGGTCCAGTAGATCGCACGATGTAGGGGTGAGCTACCCACCTTGAATGACACCTTTGTGGTTTGATCTTGGTCGATAGGCATGTGTGACGGGCGACACCCCTTGTTCTTGTGACGGGGACCACGCCCTTTCCTTTGCTGTGTGTCAGTCGTTAGGCCTTGACTAAGTCGTTGCACGTTTTGTAGGTTGTGTTCTCTCCTGTGAATGTTATCTATAGTGGGTTGATCTAGCTGTTATAGGCTATGTGACGGGCGTTGCTAGGAAAGTTGTGACGGGCGTCACATGCTCGATAGTTACCTTGTATCGGCCAGTGTTTGTGACGAGTGTTATCTTGAGTTGTGACGGGCGTTTCCCGGTATATATTGAGTGCCCGACACCCTGGTGCGCGATACCCCTGACGCGTGTTATCTCTTGCAACACAGTGTCGTGCGTTATGTAGGTCGGTCGTTAGCTGATGGGCTTTGGGTGAGGGCAGGTTGCGCGATACATCTCTTTTAGTGAGGGTTTTGGTTTCTTTTGTGAGGGATCCTTGTATATGATGGTGACTCCTTATATAGATGATGATGCACGTTATCATAAGCTTGATCATTTATTATAGCCTGATGATTATCTGTTAATGATGAGAATGGTATTGGTAGTAGCATGACTACATGTATGAAGTGATCATCATGTTTATCTGTTAATGAAAAGGAGAATAGTGATAGTTACACTAGTGGTTTGCTTAATGATGTGCTTTATGCACTTGATCACCAAATAATGTAAGATTGATAAGTATAGCATCTTGAATGTCATTTCATAATAATAAGCATAGTCCTTATGTTGGAACCATGATTATTGTATACCCTAACCATGCATGCGATGATTAGCCATGAAAAGGCTATGGGAAATAGGTGATGAGTAACATCACTTTGATAATTACTCTTGTGGTCGAGATTGCATATGTGATGTGTTTGTCCCATGATGATGATGATGTAAGACTTGAGAGGCAGTGGCAATACATGATGAGGGATTGAGATTCCATGGTATGTGATGATCCGTGAGATGGATTCTGATGGTTGCAAGAGGCCAAGTGATAACATGTGATCCTTGAGATGGATCTGGTTGATGTGATTACAATAATAACAAAGCGTTGAGTTTATGATTGTTTACTTTATGTTATATCTTGCATGTTATACATTCTATCTTGTTAATCTTGTTTCATAAGGAAATAGTTGGATAAATGACTGAGTACTTTTGGTAAACTTGATAAGTATGAATAATCTTATCTTATAACTGCTCTTGTTGTACTTTTTATCAGTTAGCTGCTATATATAGATATATATATATATATGAGGTTTTGTAGTTTTGGCAAGGAGTGATGCCTCCCGCTGGGACAATGTTCAATTTTCTCACCGCGCTGGTTTACACCCAATTTAGGTGGTCGAGATAGATGTGGTGGTGGTCGCGGAGTTGCGGCCGAGCAGCTAGAAGAATATTATAAAGCAAGCGATGGACATGCTGCTGTTTTGGAAGTATGTGGTAGAGTCTAGAGTCATCCATGTACTCTTAGGTCCTTGGCGGTGTTTTGAAGATGTTTTACGACGTACAAATGTAGATGTTTTGTACATCCTGCTATGGGTCGGATGTGGGCCTTTATGTATATAAACAGGTGGTGAACTCATGTGACGGATAGATAGTTGTTCCTCTAAGTTGTGGACATGTATCAGATCTTGCATGAATGTATATAACCTATTTTCTTACAGGATGAGGACTGGAGTGTAATAGTTTCTCAGTTTATCATCTTTCTGCAAACGGTTTTAATTAACCCGTGTTTTTGGTAATCTGTGGTTATGGTGATTTCCGCACGTTTTCACGTAACACCTCGCTGGCTGTGTGATAGTGGGATGTGTTTCTACAGTTGTTGTGTGTATTGGGTATCCTAAGGACTCTCTTATTTATAGGGATAAGTATGCAAGGGCTTAGGGTCATTTTAGAGGGTTTCTAGAGTGTTCTTAGTGCTCAACTAGTCGTTAGGTGTCCACTAATTGCATTGCAATGACTAATTGTTTCATGTTGAAAAGTGCAATCTAGAAACTATCTCGCTCGAGAAGTTTGTCGACCGAGGTGTCTCGATCGAGCATTTCTTTGACTGGGGGGGTTTGGAGTGAATGTGTTGCAACATTTATTTCCAACATCCAACTACCACCTAATCTCCGTCTAACTACTATGGAACATGCTCGAAGTTCTCTCTCGGTCGAGAATGTTGTCGATCGAGGGTTGTTCTAGGGTTACATGTGCTGGTTAATAATCAGTGCTTGTGACTTAGACTGAGGTGGTTCTTGGTCGAGAATTTTATCGACTGAGGGTGTCTCCATTGAGAAGTTTGTCAACTGAGAATGTCCCTTTTTCAATATGTTGAATCATCTACTAAGTGTGTGTATTAATGTGTAATTGTGATTCTATCTTAGGGGAGGATCTATTTGAGTGTTGTGAGTGGACAGGGAAGATCTAACACAATGATTTATATGATATCTATGTACTTGTACATTATATACTTGTAGAAGTATTTACATTGAGTACAATCATGAAGATAAAAGAAATTTAAGCATATTGATTTCTAATTTGTATTGATCTTCAACTATCCACTGCCTTATTTGTTTATTCCTAAAATACTCAAATAGAAAAGGAGATCCACAAAAATGACATTCTTATCATCAGAAAAAAAAGGTTTAATAATGTCCAATTTTGCCAACAAACCTACCCCTATTGGCCAAGATTTGACATAAAGCTAAGAAGTGCATGAATGATGAAAGTTGAAGTTATTTTAGACACTGAAGATCCCAACATGGCCGTGGCCCCATGGGTATTGGTCGTGTCAGTTATTGTGAAGGATCAACAGGGATGTCAGGGTTTTGCACCAAACCCACCATGAATGTGGCCATCAGCGTAGCTGCTTCCCATTGAAGACACCATGGTCATGACTACTCACCACGGTCGTAGCCAGAAGAAGAGAAAACCACTATGGCCTCACACAACGGTCATTTGAATTTCATCAAAGGACCCCCAAAATCAACAGGGAGGCAGCCAAATTTACACTTGGATGACCTTGGTCATGGCCACTCACCATGACTGTGGCCCTTGAGGACTGCCTCACCCATGCTACCCCCCATGATCAAAACTTCCTCCTCCAAAATAGTCGTGGTACCCCACCATGACCATGGTGCCACTTACCCAACACGACTGTGGAACCCCGCCACGACCGTGGCCACCACCGATACTTAGCATTTTCACCCACTTTCACACCTTGACCAGGTCCACTCCCTAACAATCATTCCCTGATACCCCACCACGACCTTGATACATCAACACGGCTGTGGTGACCAACCTACCCTACCCATTCATTATACTACTTTTTCTATTCTACCCCCACTTACCCTAGTGCTTCCCCACCACCTATATATACATAGGTGGTGACTAGGAAATGAAAGGTAGACCCCCTGGTTGCTACTTTTCCCCCTACTCACTCCTTGAGCATTCTTTGCACTCCACCTTGCATTTATTCTCTGCACCCACTATTTCCATCTCATTTCCACCTTATAAACCTAGTTTTCTAGGTTTCCTTCCATAATCCCCCATATTCTCATGCCCATCTTCACCATTGGTGGAGGAAGGACGTCCCCAAGCTACTAGGAGGTGAAGAAGGAGGCTTCTACTTCAAGCATCATGGAGTTTGACCCCCTTCTTCCCATTTCTTTTTCTATTTCTTTAATCATGCCTAGATAAGCCCCAAGTGGTGGGTTGTTGGGGGTTAAAATGTAACTTTGATACCATGTTGGTCGAAAATAACTTGTAATGAACATGATTTCTATCTATGATGATCTCCTCTTGCTTCTATCTCATTTCCTATTTTATTGTGGGTGGTTTGTGCTTATAACATGAATTGCTTGCTTTGAGATGTTTGATGACACTTAGCTGCTAAGAGGAATTGGAGTGTGTGTGGCAAACTTAGGAATGGACCCTAGGTTCAATTAGTTGATCCCTAGCTAGATTCCTTTGCTCCTACATACACATCCTTCCTTCTACAAGTGAATGTGAGATCTAAGTGCCTAGAGTAAGTGTGATTAGAGCAATTGCCTAGAGCTTCCTAAAGGCTAGAAGGCTAGTGCAATGAGGTGAAAGACCTTCATCTCTACTCTCATTTCTACCCTTGGATCTCAGTTTCGCTAATACCACTTACCCTAGAGACCTAGACTTCACAAGTCCTACTAGAATTACACCTAACCCTAGTTCTCCAACTAGTAGTATTGGGTACATTCTAATAGCACTTTCCTCATTGTTTGGCTTGGTAATCCAGATGGAATTATGATAATTGATTTCTATGATGAAACCCCCCAACTAATATCAAGTCACATCCCTGAACGGACAACCTACCTAATCTCATTGCTTAAAACCCACTTTACCTTCTTAGCTTCTTCATGCTAGTCTAGTTTTGTTGCTTTTATTTAACGTAGTTAATTTCTTAGTTTTTCTCTATATTGTTAACTTAAGTTTTCTCTCTCTTGTGGTTAATCTAGTTCTTAGTGCTAATTGCTCTCGTATTGTAGTGTAGTTAACCTTTGTGCCTTATTGACTAGTTGCTTAATATAGTTCCTTAGACTTGCTTGTTTAGGATAATTTAGGGTTGTGATAACTTAGGTTTCATAATTGCCTTTACTTGTTCATCCAGTTTAATGACCAAACAAACCCTTTTAAACCCTTCAACCCTAGTCTCCATAATAGTAATATAGCCAACCCTAACCTAGCTCTAGTGCCTTCTCTGTCCTTGAGGATCGACCACTGCTCTTGCCTTTAACCTACGCTACTATAGTACCCCATGCTCTTACGGGTGACCTATTTGGTTTTTGATTGACTTGTGTAAGGCTTAATATAAATTTCAAAAGATTCACGCATTTGGTAATATGTATATACATATATATATATATATGTGTGTGTATATATATATATATGTATGTATATACATATACATATATATACATGTATATATACGTATATACATATATATACATGTATATATATGTATATACATATATATATATATATATATATATATATATATATATACATATATATACATATCTATATATACACATATATATACGTATATATATACACATATATATGTATATATATATATATATATATATATATATATATATATATATATATATATATATAACTATATATATATATTTATATATATACATATATATACATACATATATATACGTATCTATACATGTATATACGCATATATATACATATATATATATATATGTATATATTTATATATGCCATTTATTCATTGCCCATGAGGGTATCCTGGAGTTTCGCTACTCGACAGCCAAAAAAGTAACTCTTCTGGCAACAAAAGTAACTATGTTGTAAAAAAAGTAACTATGGTGATAACAAAGTAACTACATGACTAAAAAGTAATTATGTACAAAATATACAGTAGATATATATAAGAATAGGTTTTTTGATTTTGGGGGTGCAAATGATATTATTTTGGATGAATTTTTTTGGAGAGCTAGATAAAATACTCCTCTGCAATTGTGAATTTTTTTTGAAAAAAAGTGTTGGGAAGGGTGGGCGGGTAGCTGCCCGCTTGTGCAATAAATATGGACCGATATATATATGGGATTTTTGTACTATTTAGTTTATAATAGTTATACATATTCTTCATATTCCTTTTTAACTATTAATGATTCTATTGCTCATTGGAAAGTGCAAATTACTGCTCTATTTACTTCATCTGTGAGATATATGTTGTTTTGTACAATATCATGAGTATATTAATCTATCTGCTTATTTATCTATGATAATAATAAAGTTGACAAAGAGTTATATCTCTCCCTAGGACTATGAATCTCACAATGTTTGTTAAATAACTTTGTATGTGGATGTCAATGCCGAGTTAAAGATCATGTGCTTGAGGATAATATAAGAAGAAAACTACACCTGATGGATCGTGGTATATGGAAAGTTTCTAGTAATAGGGTCCTACGTATCGTCCCTATACACTTAGGTCCTTGGGGGTGTTCTCAATGTGTTTTGTAGACATGATTCTCGATATGTAATTTATGGCTTGTGTACCTCTAGAGGTATGCATATACATGTGTAACTGATATCTTATGCAATAGGTTGATTGGAATATGTTGTTGTAGAACATTAAATATATGTTATGAAATGCAAGTATTGGTTCTTGTTGCAAATCAATTTTAGTTTCGTATGATTTTTGATAATCCATTGTTTATGGTTGATCGTGGTTTAAGTTTTGAGTAATCTTGCTTTATGTGACAATGGGTGTCACATTTGGTGCTATTAGAGCTCTAGGTTCATTGAGTCTATAGGGACACTAGGACTAGGATTAGAATGGTTTCTAAGATAAGAATATGATATAAAATATGGTGCATACTACCAATCTCACTACTTAATTACCCTGACCAGGTATTCAAATGTTGAAGAAAAGATAAAGCATGGAACTATTAGATTGATTTCTATTTGATTACCCTAATCAAGTAATCATTTTGAAACAATCTAAAGTGTATAACAATAAAAAATTATGATGCTAACACCTCCATCATACTATGATAAGAGATAAGAACGACACCATAATTCACTAAAACTTGAATATTTGGTGATTAAAAGAGAAAGATACAAGTCCATGAAACCTAAATCTAAGTGTAAAAATAATAAGAAAGATCTTAAAGCTGTAATTTCATGAAATGTATGAAGAAAAAAGATAAGATGCACAAATGCTAATAAGGCAAGTTAAGGTGTAAAATTCACATAAGATGGAGAAAATCCATAAAACAAGGATGAAGAAAGAACTCAATGAGAAAAAATAATCAATAAATAGATGGAAACTAAGTTAATATCAGACAAACCCATGTAATCCTCATGATATGTGAAAGGAAACAAGGGAGATGTTACATGTTCAATAAATAATATGTAAAGAATAAATATCCTTTTCATGATGTCAAGATGAAAAATGTGATAAAATAAGGAAATGTTTAAAAGAATGAAGAATAATAATCAAAGATGGAGTAATGACATGTAATCATCTTTACAGTCCCTATGCTAATAGCAAAGAAACCAATATGAGACAAGTTAAAATGATGCATGAAAAGTTAAAAGATCGTAAGAGAATCAAAGGAAGTGATAGCCCCTTCACATTGATAAGCAAACCTTGGTAATGATGTAGTGGTTAGAGGAATATGTTCCCTTGTGTTTTGTCCTTTCAAGGATGTGGCAGTCAAGGGGGTCTTATGTCCCTCGATGAGCATGGTTTAGAAGTCATATTAAGATGGATACTCTGGTAAGTATCAGTTGGTCTTGGAATTTTGTTCTAAGATAGGGTTATCTGTGATAGGAAATGTCTTGACATGAAAGGAAGACCCTTTTGATAAGTTTAGGTTTGGCAGTAGCAGCAGAGGATGGATGTGTTGAGGATGTGATGTGTTTCTGACATATGTGATGGATACCAAGGTAAGGAATCCTAGCATCCAAGTAAGTGCCAGTTGTGTGGAAGAGAGAGAGAACATGTCACTTGATCAGGTGTATAAGGTGTTTGGCTACCTATAAAGGTTGACTTTGGATCAATTTGGTTGAAAGAACCTAGCATTTAATATTGGCAAGATATTCTAGAGTAAAGTTCATCAAGCTGAGTATAATTCCATGGAGTACTCCTATCAGACTTGCAAGTAAGGATCCAAGAAGTTTGTGCTTTTATGGATAAGTAGGGTTTTCACTCCCTATCTGTGTCATTTAAGGTGACACATAACATCTTGAGTTACCTCTAAGATAGTTTTCTTGGATGAGTGGCCTCTTCTTACAATAGGAGGATGTACAATTGAGAGTGAGTATGTTGGAAGGATAGTTTGTAAGAGTAAGACTAATGTTGAGTCAGTAGAACATAGTAGCACAATGGATGCATGATAGATTTTGTAGTTCCAAGTGGATGACAGAATGTATCTCTAGTATTTCTTTTGAAGAGACATGCTGAGGTTTAAGGAGTGTATGGTAACACTACAACAAAAATGCCCATTAGTGGCATTTATTCTAATGGCTTTTAAAAAAAAGCCCACTATCTATCCAATTTACAAGTATTTTTAAATAAAATGCCTCTAAAACACCTTTTATAGTGTTTCTAAAAAGGGCTAAATAATATAGGCATTTATAGATATAATTAGTGGTAATATAAAATTGCGAAATTATTAGTGGATCAATAGCTAATTGCAAATAATTAGTCAATTCTCCTGATTCCAGCAAAGCCAGCCCTAGGGTGTCCAACCCTCACTGCAGGGAGGAGTCAAGTGGGGGTTCAACCTTTGGCGGGTGCGGCCTTTCCCCAGACGGCCAGAAAAACCCTCACTGCTTTACAACCTCCAGATTCCATATCCCGTAGTAGAGCCCCCATTACGCCAAGTATGGCTCGATCTATGGTGGCGGCAGCACTGTGACTGGCAGCGGCTGCCTCGTCGAGGCCCACATCTATTCTCGCATCTTCATCAACCATTGTCTCCTTTCCAGCTCCCCTCTCCGGCCACTGCTCCCTATTCACCGCCTGCATCCTGGTGGTTCTGGCCCTCCTTCCTATCAGACTCCCCTAGTTCTACGCCGTCATAGGGGAGACAAGTCGCCAGACAAAGCGGGAACCCACATGAGTGCTCCACAATAACCTGAACGACGACAACATGAACTTTGAGGATGATGGGGATTAGTTCATTGATGACGATGTTTATTGCAACACATCTGGTGCCAATGATTACTCAAATAGTATGAATGAATAGGACGAATCTTATTGAATCTGAAGCTTCATCGTTTAATGGACTCAGTGCACTCATTGAATGATTTTTATTTATGTTTCAATTGAAGCCTTGAAAGTAGAAAGTAAGATTTCTGTTGGTCTCAGTATGAATCTGTAGCAGGAATAAGGATGTGCTCCACCGCAAAAATTTTTTTTCTACCAATTAATGAATTATCCCATAGCTTAAAAAAAACCTTTGGCGGGCGCTCCTTCCCTCGGCCACCTTCGTTCACCTCAAGCTTTTGCTTGTGGTGGAGGGGTGTGCCGACATGGTGTGGAGTCGTGGTGGGGTTCCCTACCTTCCCTACCCCCACCGGCTCACAAGCCTAGGTCCTCTCTTCTTTATTGTTGCTCTATTTGAGGTGGTTTGCCTCCTTTCCGTCCATCTCTTTGGGTGCCCCCTAGCTAATTGTTCTTGTGTCCGAGTGAATTTTTTGGTTGTTAGTTCTGTTTAGTGGGTTTCATTCAGTCTGTTAGGTAGTGGTATCAGGTTTTGTTTAGACTGTTAGGTAGTGTGGTGTCCAAGTTATTGATTTCTGTTGTAGGTTATTCAAACAATTCTACTGAGGCCTTATATGAATTTTGTTGCAGGTTGTTCAAACAATTGCTCCTGATCTTCTTGGTCCAGCTCGACTGCCCGATGTATGTAAGTTAGTTTGAAGCTACAATTGGTTAATTGCTTAAGATTTATCTCAATTTCTAGATCTTTTGTAGACTCCCTAAAGTTGCATATCATAGTCTTAGTATGACATTATAGTCTCTCTATCCTCCTACTCCCTCCCCAAAGTTGGGAGTTGTAGTAGCATACCCCAACACTTCTCCCTTTATGCAGCAGTAGGCTTGCAAGAGCACCTTCACATGCTCTTTCAATCCACTCTTTGACCAACCCTTCAGTCCTCACTTTAATTGAGAAGCTTTACATGTTGTGATGTCATGATCGTACCTTGGAGATAAAGCTTTGTGTATTCTCTAGCTGCTAAAAGTGTTCAACCATTCGCTAAAGAAGATCTTACTCAGCTGTAGAGTATTAGAATTTTGACTAGCATTTCAATTTAGATCTAACTGTGAGGCTTCCCAAATGCGATCCAAAATGGAACTCCATTTTCATCAGGATAAGTATTGTTATTCACATACAATCTACATTGATCTCATTTTGTTTTAGGTGTATTACATTGTAGAATTTGAATTGCAATTCTCAGACTCCACACATTTCACATATGAAGTTTGATAATCGATGAAGTTATACCTTATTTTATCAAGTGTTGTGTTTTGTAAGTAGTGTTCATTGCTTGTAGGTGTTAAGACATTCAAATATATATTGGCCTCTTCAGATTCTCAAGTGAAGGATCTTCATATTCTCATGCAAAGAATCCATATTTCACCAAATGGATGACCTTTTAGGATCTTCTTTTAGATGTGTGAGGGTGAGTAATCTTACATTATGGTTAATATATTACTAAAATTGTCCATTTGTCCTAGTTGCTTTTGTTACTGCATACTCATATCAACTTATGCATGTGTTAGCATCCATGACCTCTTCTACTTGGCTATTAAGGATCTAAAGATGACCTTGGATGGATCTTGGCGAGTTAAGAATAGGCCAATGTTCTTATCCAGGTGGAAACTAGGGGATGATGATGTCAAGCATAGTGTCATAGATGCTATAATATGGGCTAGATTATATCATCTTCCTTGAGATCTATGGAATACAACCATGCTTGAAATGATATGATCCTTTCTGGGTAACTCAACATGTTCTGATCAACCAACTTGACTCTATCCTAGGATGGGGTTCACTCACATTCAAGTTCCTATCCCATTTGAATATAAATTTTGATACTATTAGTCTTGTTAGCGATGAAAAAATTCTCACACAATTGACACATGCCTCTCATGTTCTGGGGGGATTCATTATTCATTAGAAAGATAACGTTCACAATATTTTAAAAAATTATGAGGATAAAGTTATTCATGATACAATGAACATCAATGATTTCTCCTTCTATGTCTCATCCATTTATGGTCGGAACCTTGATGCAGTCATAGTGAATTTATGAATTACATTGATGAATTGTTATTCAAGTTGATGGTTGATAGATTCTAATGGGTGACTTTAATTGTATTTGTCTGTGAACACGTTCAAATAATTCTACTGAGGCCTTGCTTGATTTCTGTTGCAGGCTGTTCAAACAATTGCTCCTGATCTTCTTAGTCCAACTCGACTACCTGATGTATGCAGGTTAGTTTGAAGATAGAATTGGTTAATTGCTTAAGATTTATCTTAGTTTATAGACTCCCTAAAGTTGCATATAATAGTCTTAGTATGATATTATAGTCTCGCTGTCCTCCTACTCCCTCCCCATAGTTGGGTGCTACAGTAGCAGACCACAACACTGCTCCCTTTGTGCAGCAGTAGGCTTCCAAGAGCACCTTCACATGCTCTTTCAATCCACTCTTCGACCAACCCTTCAATCCTCACTTTAATTGAGAAGCTTTACATGTTGTGATGTCATGATTGTACCTAGGAGATAAAGCTTTGGGTATTCTTTAGCTGCTAAAGGTGTTCAACCATTCATCAAAGTAGATCTTACTTAGTTGTAGAGTATTAGAATCTAGACTAGCATTTCAATTTAGATCTAACTGTGAAGCTTCCCAAATGCGATCCAAAATGGAACTCCATTTTCATCAATATAAGTCTTGTTATTCACATACAATCTACATTGATCTCATTTTAAATCTTTAGTGGGATCAGTATTGAGATAGTTGTCAGCTAGTTTGTGTTGTATTTTACAGTTGCCTTGTCACTGAGATAGTGTTGACTTTTTAGTATGAATGTTTGTCTACATTCTTTAACTTCCATCCCAGTGACACTCAAAGATTCTAAATTCTAGTTGAATGATATCATTAGTTATTAGTTTCTTATAATTTATGTTGAAGAAGTTCTACAATAATGTTTCAGGTAAAATTGCTTCTTGAAATGTTGATTAAGAAATGTGGTCATGATGCTGTGATTACAGTTATGCCCGACGAACACATGAAGTTGCTCACTAATATAAGAAAGGTTGGTGTTCTTGTCTGAATTATACTTTAAGTGCTTATTGTATTGACCAAGGTAAATCTACAGACTATAGAGAGAAATGAATGCAAAGCTAAATTGGAGAAAGATTCTATGTGCTCTTCAAGGTGGATTTGTTTACTTTTCCCTCTGCCAATATATGTTTTCCAAAATCACTATTTGTATCATTTTCTCTACTTTCAATTATTAATAGCAAATTCTTCTGAAACCTGAAGATGGATTATTTCTTATTTTTGTATATGCAAAATGTTGCAACACATTTGGGAAATCTCATCTTTCAAAAACAAATGCTTCAAGGTAGCTAATATATGTTAATTTCATGTTTTAAGATAATTTGGAATGAGCTGTTATCTATCTTATAGGATTTGGAAGAGATGATTTCTTTTCATTGTCACTTGGAGATCCTATCCATTCCCCACCCTCCTATTTTTACAAATATGTCAAATTTTCTTTGATGTGCAAAAAACTTTAGTGAATTATGACTATCTTATTGTGAAACACATACCTAAATCATTGAATTGTCCACACACTGGTGAATTCTTAAAAAAGTATAATAATTTTAGAAATTTGTCTAATAATCTCCATCACATTCACTTGTCCATTAAGTATAATTATCACAATGTATATATATTCAACACCATTATTTTGGCTGGTATATTTTCATTATACCTTGTAAATTGTTTTTTAAAGATAGTGTACATGCTTCTTATCTTATGTGCAAGAAACTTGTTGTTCTTTTGTTTCCATATTATGTCCTTTTAATTCCATGTATATGCTCATAATTTCAGGCTTAGTAGATGGAATCAAACCCACATATTCTTTGATGTTGATGGTGGTGGGAAGAATGATAGTGACTCAGAATCGGTAGACTATCATGAAAATTCTACATCATGAGAAAAAACTTCATTTGGTCTGAGATCAAATGCTAAGTTAATGAGGTATATTATGGATTATTTAATAGAGATACCTTATGTCTTTAACTTCAGGAATAATTGAAATTTTCATATATTTGGCAGCAGTGCCATAGAAGTTAGTTGAAATAATATAATCAACTAGTCGGATAGATGATTCAATTTTTAGTTCTGCAATGAAATCTACCAGTGTCATAGGTGCAGCCTAAATAACTTTTAATACCTCTAAACCCTGTACTCAAAGGAAATGTTTAGATGCAGGTCTAGCTGCAGTTAGGAAATCAGTGAATCGAGTGCAACATGTTTGAATGGTGTATGATGTTATGCGAGAAAGTTGACCACCCTCTGACACCTGACATAATCTTAACTGATTATACATTACCAAATATCATCCAGTCATAATGATTTGCAAAATATAGTACCAAAATTGAGAATTAAAGCATATCCCATCACACAAATGATCCAACATTTTTGGAAGCTTTCCTCATGGTGACCAAGTACTCTAAGTAGCCCAGTGAAATCTTTCAGGACAGACCACATCAGAAATATGGAAACAAGCAGAAGAAACAGGTTAGAACTTTTGAGATTCATTTATATCTAAAATCTAGCAAGTTACCTTTGATTATATTATAATTTTCTGTAAAGGGGTCATTGTAGTTGCTGACCTCAACAAAAACTAGTGAGGGTTGTCTTGATCACTCCATTCTAAAGTCCTTGATTAAGATGGAGCTTCTAATGAAGAAATTGACAACAATCTTTTATGTGATGATGCTGAGCATAATACATTCTGTTCTTGCCTACTAGGTATGTACATGCTTTGACCATTTTGGTCTTGTCATCTCAACTAATCAGAAATGCAATCTTATTTGTTTGTAAGCTATAATTATACAAGCTATTAATTGCAATATTCTTTTGCATCTCTCATTTCAGGTCAGACCAGTTAAATGCCAGAGATTTTAAACTGCAAGAAACAACCAGATTGTACCAATTCACCAGTATAAATGCTTTTATAGATTTTGTATAAAGAAAGGTAGGGACAAAGTATTTCGTATTAAATAAATTAAAATGTTTGATACAAAGTATTTAGTTGTGTGGTTGTATTAATTTCTTATTTGTCTTATGGGTTATTGTAGTGGAAGATTTGAGGACAAAATATAGATACTCCGGCTACAACAATATGTCACATGTTATATTAAGGAAGAACATGCTGAGTAATTTGATGACCATATGGCCACAATGCTATCACTGCAGCTGAGAAGAAGGATGAATCTTCATTGTAGTGTAGCTAGTCTACTCCTGTAGAAGCTCGCAACTACTTGGAATGCTAGAATGGAGCTGTATGTTTTTGTAAGAAAATGAGTTTGTATTCCTTTGAAGGGACTCCAAGTGCAAAATGAGTTGTTATTCAGTTAGTGTTCATGTCTACAATATGTACCATATATAGTCATATGTGATGTTGTTGTATTCAATACAAGGGGCAAGGTAAACTGTCCTCCCCAAATAATTGTCATTTGATTATAAATAAAAAAGTTCAATACTTCTGGAATGTGTTTGACTTCAATTGGCATTCCATTAGATAACTTGATCATGAACTACAAATTGACTGACTAAAATCCATAAAAAATTAGTAATGTAGAACTAGTATGTCATTAGTGGCTTTTTTCATAAGCCACTACATTCAATCAAAATAGTTTTATACAACGACATTATACAAAATAGTGGCATTTTTATAAAAGCCAAATGATGGATATTGGCTTTTCTATAAATGCCAAATGATGGTTTAGTGGCCTTTATGTGGCATTTATTCAAAGCCACTAAAGACAAACATTTAGTGGATTTTACAACTTAAGCCACTATCTTCCTAGTGGCATTTGCGCTAGAGGCTTTTTTTTTAAATGTCAAAAAATGCCGCTAAACCTGTTTACTGGCTTTTTTTAGTGGCATTTCTGAAAGGCCGCTAATGGGTATTTTTGTTATAGTGAAACTCTCAGAATCAAGAATCTTATAATATGATGCTATAAGATGAGGAGGTGATACATAAGAAAAAGGTGACACTTGAGTTTGATAAGTATGTATAGTGCTTCCATGGGTAAGAAAGTACCACCTGACATAGGGTTGACTCTAAAACCAATAATGGAAAAGGATCAATTGAGTATGTGTATTGTACAACAGACCCTGTGATGACCATGGATGAAAGAATAATATCATTGGTCAAGTCTTGTAATATCACTGTGACATCAAGGAACTATGTGGAAGTTTCAAGATATGATGCATGAATAGTATCCACCTCTTTTGGTCTACGATTTTGGGGGTGAAATACATGTTAGGGATTTATGAATTGTAAGGACGATGACCCATATTTTAGGCTAACCCTATTTCTTTTTCTTAAGTAAGTAACTTAGAACTTTAATCTAATCCTTTTATGTGTTTGGTAATCATGTGACATGCTTATGTTTCAAATTTGGTCATGCTTGAATGATGTTTGATTAATATTTTCTTGTTACAGACCAATGTACAATTTACCCAAGATGAAGATTTATCTTGAAATATGTCTCATGAGGAGTGTTCCCTTAGTTCTTTAGCATCAAAAGAGAGATAATGATTCTATGGGGTGCCTTGTGAAGAGTTCAAGTATCAAGTTGAGCATGTCTGGATGATGCTTGTGCTTAATATGCTAGTTTTGATGTAAATAGAAAATCACCCAAAGTGAAGGGATTCCATGCAATTTACCACCTCTAGAGTGGTTCTTCCCACTCTTTGCATCATATATAGGAGAGATGAAAAACTGGGCAACTTGTTTGGATCTTTGTTGGGTAGTGACATCTTTGGTCATATATGGAACACATGTATGAGATGTGCCTTGCACATAGATGGGCTGTCTCAGGATTGAAGACCTTGGAGAGGGTGCCTATCTGTTTGTGGATGTGTAGGGTTGTTCCCTATCAGTGTGTGAAGTATCTAGGGTTGTTCTCTATTAGTTTGTGAGTGTATGGAGTATGCTCTAGCAATTTGTGAGTATGTTGGGTTTTGCCATATCGATTTGTGAAGGGTGTAGAGCTTTGCATGTCAGCCATGATCTTGGAAAGGATGTCTAGAGGATGAGATATAGCCTAGATATTATCACCATTCCTTGAATGTTGTTGCATGTGCCTCTTTTCTCATGGACAAGTGTCACCTAAATTTCCTAATGTGATGACACATATCCTTAGATTTCTCTCTTTCTTCCCTCAAGTATATAACCCCATCCCCTCCTTCACAAAAGTAAAACCTTCCATCCACTCTTATTCTTCTCCTCTTGGTGGATGAGCTTGGAAGCTTAAGGAGATAGAGGAATCTGGATGGAGATTGGGAGGTCGAGTTCCTTGCTCATTGTGATTTCTTGTTCCACTTACATCTTTGTAAGTGGTGTTACTTTGATGACCATTCCTTTGAGCTCTCTTCTTCATCTTCTTCTTCCTCTCTTGGATAGGATGTGGTTATCTCTCCTAATTTTCTTTCTTATAGAGCTACCATAACCATGGCATCTCTACTTTCTTGAGGTGGTGATGAGGTCGAGTTAGGACTCTTAATGGATCATCTTCAAGTTGAGGAAATGTTTTATTTGGAGCTTTGTTCATGGAAGCTTGGACTCTTGATGAAGACCTTCCTGAGGTGGGTTATTCAACTCTTAACCTCCTTTATTATTATTATTCTTTATATGCATAAGTTTTCCCTCATCTGTGGATCATGTACCTCTTATATGTTAAGTAGCTAGTGATTGTTTTGAGGACAGTTTTGGATGAAGGAACATCATTTAAGATACTGCCCATGTCTTGCTCTTTCTATGGATGGATTAGTGACTAAGTTTCCTAATGTAGAAGATGACTAAGTCGACACATAGGTGATGATTGACCACCATGACTCATGCTTCTTAAACCGATGTACATGTTGCAAGTCATCATGACTAGAGAGTGCTTAGGTTGATAGGTTTGGAAGGATGCTAAACCATGATGCCTTGGATATGCCTAAACTGATATGATGGTTAGACTTTCATGCCTTGATAAGGCCAACTCATTATGACCTAAAAGCTCCTAAACCAATATGTGTTGTTAAACTAATAAACTTGATGGTTGGTAACCCGCATGCCCAAGATGGGGTATAGTCAATATGCCTTGCTAGCCCACCATAACCATGGCGACACCTTGTATGAGATGGTTTACTAGAGTGTTGGTCGTGACACCCATGATTGAGTAAATGACCATCATGACCTAAACCTAACGCTAGTGCTACCCAATACCCCTATAAGAAGTGTTGCCTGATACCCCTTCAAGAGTTGATTCTTGATATACCTTCAAGGAGGGTTGCTCGTCATACTTTCAAGGAGATAAACCGATACATCACTTATGTGGATAAACTAAAACCTCTAGTGTAGTTAAGCTATCATACCATATCTGAATGAACCTGTCATGATTGGACAAGATGCCCTAAACTGATACACCTTATGATGCTCCAAATCGATGCACCACAAGAGGGTCTAATCTGATACCTTTGGTTGATGGTGTGAAACTGGGATCACTTGATGAACATTGAAGGGAATGTTTGAATACTCAATAATGTGGACATATGAGCAATATATGATATAGAAGGGTGTTGTTTTGGATAATGTATGAACGATCTTAATTTCTTCTCCTAAATCTAATACACCATAGGAGAATGTTGATATGAGTGGTCCATATTTAACTAAAATGGTTAGCCCTAAACTCTTTAACAACGTGGGAAGTAATGGATGTAGGATTGGATGGTTAAGTATCCATACATTAATCTTAATCGTTGAAAAATTTGACCAATACACTTATCTTAATGTAAGATTATAATCCATGGAAAGTATCAACTATACTTCCCCTTCATAATTTTAACTTGTGGAATAAGGTTAATGACTCAACTATGCAAAGATATATGTTATGATGATGATAGGCCTTGTTGAAATATATGATGATAAAGTTTGGGAAAGAAACACATAAATAAGTCTAATGCCTTAGTAGTTTCCTTGAGGATAGCTTAAAGTGAAATCCTTTAGTTATGTAGCCTAAGGTTTGACTCTGCTAAGAATGATATGTGGTTAATGAATTGTAAAAAGTAATAATGTATGGGTCACTTACTGTTGAGACGTCACACTAGTGTGATGGTCAATATGTTATTATAATGCATTATTGTAACCCACACATAGCTTAATGAAGATGATACACACATGCATTTATGAAAGGGCGATACCTAGTAATGATGGTATGGTGAGTGATTCATATCTAACTAATGTCATTCAAAGTTAATCAGTTTCAGAAAGATGGGTTTTGGTGTGATTAAGGCTTGGTGGTGTAACCATGAAGTGAAACCCTAATCGGCTCTATGTGAAGTGCATCAGAAATAATTCTAAAGGCAAGTCATAATATTGAATGAGTATGAACAGAAAGAATGATATTGTTCTCCCCCTTAAAATGTATGAGTATAGCCTAATGAATTAATTAAATGATATAACTTGTGAGAACTATGAAGATGGTTATATAATATCATGTTTTGGTTATGAACCTTGATAAAGGAACACAGGAAGTATGAATATGTGAATGTGCATACTTGCTTACATTAATTAATTCTTAGACACTTCAATTTATGGGAGGTAGTGCATGTCAGAGATGTGAGGTAGAATGGTGCTTGGGGACCTTATGTGAGATATGCATGAATCCTAATCTTAAAGTAAAGATCTTATGATGCTTTGCTTGCTTTAACTAAAGGTGTTTAATGTGTTTAGCATATTGTCTCTCTAAACATAATGGATAATGGTTGTCATGGCAAGTACAAGTGATGTAGCATGAGTGATGTGGCATGAGTAATGAGTATATGCTCAATAAGGCATGATGAAATAACCATGAATTACAAGTATGATCTGATCAGTCTTAGGACCTGCTACAGGCTAAATGCCTGGTTGAGGTAACATCCTCTGGTTCTAAATTGAGGGATTGATATCCCATGATAAATTGTTAATGATGATAGCCTTGTGGCTGTAAGTGATACAACAACCTTGTGTCTAGAAATGATACAATATCCTTATGGCTGGCAGTGATACAGTAGCCTAGTGGGTGGTAGTGATACAATGTCTTGAGATGATGGGAATCAATTTATAGTTTAAAAGATAATATATATTGTTGTCCTTTCTTTTAAGGGATTTATTTGTGGTTTGTACGTTGTAAATTGAATGATGTTTAAATGCATTTTAAATGATATATGTAATCAAGAGGAATCTAATCTTGTAGCTTGTCCTTTGCCATTGACCCATTCCTATTTCAATTTATTATTAGATGGTGAAATGAGTTTAACTCGAAGCTCATGTTTTTAAATATGCAGGGTGCAAGTCGAGTATTCCCTTGTATCCTTAATATCAGGTTGTGTGAGGCGGCCATGCATGAGCCAATCTCAATATGATATGGGTCACCATGCGTGAACTAGTCCTCCTTTTAAGAACTGCCATGTGTGATCCTATTCTCCTAGAGTCATTACCTTAACAAATCATGGATATATATTATATGGGTGTCCATGCATGAGCCAAACCCTTTGATGTGACTATATGCCACTTGTGCAATTGAATGATATGTCTATGTGGTGTTACTCTCATGCTGACCAAGAGGTATGGGAAGGTCATAGATTCCAGCTCTTTCACTAGACCTTGTATGGCTCCGATTTTGACTTAGCAGTGGTTGGTTGGATTTAAGTGGTACTACTCAAATCCTCAGAGCATAATAAATACATAATCAGCCGTGTAGCATACAGCCGTGTAGAATACATCCGTGTAGAATATTTTTTTAAAATATATTACATCATGAAAAACTACTTGAGTGTATTCCGCTCCGGATACACTCGAGTGTATTCTAGCCTGACTCTCTCTCTCTCTCTCTCTCTCTCTATATATATATATATATATATATATATAAATATATATATATATATAAATATATATATATATATACATGTATATTTACATATATATATATATATGTATATATAGACATATATATACATGTATATTTACATATATATATACACATACATATATATATATATAGACATAAATATACATGTGTATATACATATAGATATACATACTTATATACATGTATATAGACATATATATATGTATGTATATCTATATGTATATATACATGTATATATGTATGTATATCTATATGTATATATACATGTATATTTATGTCTATATATATGTATATATGTATATATATATATATATATGTAAATATACATGCATATATATGTCTATATATATATATATATATATATATATATATATATATATATATATATATATATATATATATATATATATATATATATATATATATATATATATATATATATATATATATATAGAGAGAGAGAGAGAGAGAGAGAGAGAGAGACAGAGAGAGACATAAATATGCATGTATATATACATATAGATATACATACATATATACATGTATATAGACATATATATATATATATATATATATATATATATATATATATATATATATATATATATATATATATATATATATATATATATATATATATATATATACATACATATATATAAGACGTTTCTCTAATACCCGCACAGGTAGCCTGGATTTTCACTACCTATAAGCTCTGAATGTAACTATATGGCAAAAAAAGTAACTTGAAGGATAAAAAATGTATATATATATATATATATATGTGTGTGTGTGTGTGTGTGTGTGTGTGACTCCCCTAGTTTGAAAACAATGAGGCCTCATTATAGGAGGATGAATCATCACCTTGAATCTTCATCTAGAATCAATGTGGCCATTTCAAAGTCACTTGTATCACACCATAGTCTTTTTTACTAGCACAACCAAAGTCATATCAATAGATAGCTAAGTAGGTGTTGTTGGGATGTTATACATCACAAAAATTCTTCAAGGATATGGTCTATGTTACTGCTGCTCCTAATTTCTTGCTCAATAAATGCCTCTACCACCATCTTCCAGTATTTATGTTGAGCTACCATCATAAGGGAGATCAACAAAGTGTGAGGATGGAGGGGGACATGATTGAAAACACATGGAACATTGCAATTCTTCCACTAATCTTTTTGATCGATCCTCCATAGCATGGTAATGACCCTTTGTGACCATGTCTCTAACAACTAGTGGTTCATCTGATAGGGAAATGACTTGATCCACTTCAACAATTGATCTAGAAACCATATGAGAAAAAGTTCTTTCTACCACCACTCATCTCGCTTGTAGGGACTATGTCCGTAGATGGTTGATTTTCTTTATAACCCCAACAAAGTTACCTACAAAGATATTCATCCACTAGTATGGCAAAGGGATGGAATTTTAGGGTGCCTACTTTGTGCGACCAGAGCTGAAGTCTCAACACTCTGGAATGAACTCAGGATTTCAAGGTGCCTACCTTGTCCAGTCAATACAGAATCGTCAGGAGTATAAATCACATCAATCACTAAGATAAGGGGATGAAATAAAAAAAGGGATTACAGGGAGGATGATGGAGATAGGGGACTGATGGTAGACCGTGCCCAATGGAGTGTCACGATGGTTTTGTGGTAGGGGTGATTGGTTGGAGGAAAATTCTTGATGCTTTACCTATGTGGTGTAGGTTCTTCTCGACCCTTCTCCACAAAAGGGAAATGTATAAACTTTTCCTCTCAACTCCTATACAATATCTTACTTCTTCCTCTCTACAACATTGCATATATGTTCCTGTATGTCTTTAGTTTTGGATATTTGTGTTTAATTTACCTACTAGAAAAATATGTCATAGCCAATCTTTTAGCAAAATCTTATGAATTAATTTTATTTTGTAATTTTGAATTAGAATTAGAGTTGGAGAATGAAATCATTTTTTCAAAATCACTTTTTTTTGTTGTGAACCATATGTGGAAATGGGTTGTGGGGCCCACACTAGGATTAACAAAATAGCTTGTTTTGGGCTTTCTTCTCTATCATGGAACATTGTAATCCGTGAGAAACTAGGATTTGGAATCCTTATGTTTTCTTAGAAAGCATCTATTTGGATAGTTGTCTAAGTAAGGCTATAAATAAGGCATCATAGTGTCATTGTTATGTGACCCTTATTTCTGTGAAAGTTGTCATTTATGGTACCATATATGATCGACAAAGTTCCTTTTTTGAGAAACATCACATGAATTTTTCCGTAAGTGTTGGATCATAGATTTGGTAGAGATGAAGGAAGAGGAGTTTGGTATTGTTAGAGTGACATCATAGTTATCACATATCCTATGTTCTTGTTGCGAAGGAGATGATGTTGGATGTTGTAGGTTTTTTATTTCCTTCAAGCCATACGTTCTATTTTGGGGATGTCACAGCGACTCCCAAATTAAAGGAGTTGGAAAGGGTAATCATATTTATATTCATTATCTCTGGATCAAAGTGGAGTTGGGATATTGAACTAGTTGATTTGATGGGTGTTAAGAAGTCCAAAATGCTTAGTGGTTTTCTATTGATGTTTGCTTTCTTCCGTTTGCTCCACGTTGGAAGTTGTTCAGAAGTAAAGTTCATAAATGTACAAATTTGCTGATTACACCTCAGTTCTGAGCTTATTTTGCCTCCTTGTTTGCATTTTTGTTCTTTGCACAAACAATTGGTCATGATTAGCATAGATTGAAGTTATTGTCATAGTAGTGTGGTGTAGAAATACTATCTTTCACTTGATATTATAAAAAATATTTTTGTACAAGAATGAGGCTATGTTGTCTAGAAATTTGTGAGGTCCTTTGAAGTTCTACAAATATATTTTGGGATGTGCATTGTCACCCATACATTATAATCATGCTTCTAGGGCATGAATGGTGCATTTACTATAATATGGTATTAGTGTTGAATAAATTTGGCCATCAACAAGGCTTGTATGACATTGATGGCCTACCAGATTTCTATCAATGGATCCATAATGATTCCACCAATTCCTAGGAAACATTTGCAAAAATATGGTTTGATCATTAGAAGACGACCTAAGAGCGTTCTTGTTAGTAAGGATTGCTTTTTGGAGTACTTGGAGTGGATAGATACATCGAATTCATCAATAGTGATTGGAAGTCCTAAGTGAGAAATATGTAGTCTTGTGTGATGTTGCTCACAACCTCATACTTCTTTTGTAGTAGTTTTGTCTTTTGTATTAATATTTTTTCCTATTGTGTTTTTCTGTTTCAGCATGAAGTTATTTTTGTATGAATTGTAAGTGACCCATTATTAATAAAAAGGTTTCTAAATGGGGTATTCTTTTTTCATGAAGTGTGAGACATGATTTGAGTACTTCCTCGATGAAATTTGTTTTATACATTAGTTAAGATTCTAGGCTTAGATGTTGGTCAACCTTTCTGTATAAGACACTAGATATACCCTACTCATGAGTTAGGTGGCCTATGTTTGGCAAGATTTCTATACTAGGACCCTTAGATGCAAGAGAGGGTTGTATAAGTTATGTAATATAATAAGATCAACAATGACATATAGTATGGCTCATCATTCATTTTGTTTACATTACTGGAATTTAGGAATTCAAATACAAAGCATGTTTAAGCTCTTGTTGTCTCTCATATTTCTACTTGTAAGTGGTTCCTCCCTTTGAATGTTTGAGGCCTATTTTTCACAAATGGATCCTTCATCTAGGAAGAAGATGGATAGGTAGATCCACTGACCCTAAATTTCATGCTAGGGGAAAACATAATGCAATGTAGCATGCATGTTAGTGGAACCTACCCACCAAGTTTGCTTAAGGTTCCATATGTCAAAGATGTATTTGTGGTATTTTTTCTTCACATATGTCAGTATACAAATAGATCAATATCATGTATCTTATTTTCACAGAATCATTTTTTCGGTGTGATGTCAATTTTCATAGTTGTCCATGGTTTTGCATCATTTAATTGTGAAAAACTTATTGGATATTGAATATCTTAACCCCAGTATTGGAGCTTGGGCCCCATGGAGAATGAGTAGGTTTTCCCACTATATTAGAGTTCCAAACATGAGGCTCTTAGGTCGGTCCATCTAAAGCATGGTTCTACACCCTTTCTAAATATAAGGTGTGGACGTTACCAAGGGGTGTGGCCTCTATTCTAATCCACCACACTTTCCTATGTCATGTTCAACTACGAATATGTTAGTTTTAGTATGAAAAGTTAGGTGAGCTCCATCCCTACATGGAATTTAGGTTATCTTAACTTTTTACATTAGGTATAACTTGCCTCCAGGGACTCATGGCCTTAGGAAAACTCATTTCTTAGGAAAAGAATAATGTGAAAGATCATTGTTCTCATCATTGCCTCATCTTTGATGAAACCATGTCGAGAACGTGAGGTTTCCCTTAATATTGGTTGCACCCATGATTGTTTGTTTTATTTGAAATTTGGTAGGTTTTAACGATGAATTTAGGTTAGTAACTATCAGGTCCTTAATGTAATTCTCATGTTCCTTCAATCACCAACCCTATAGGTTGGCTTTTGACCTCAATACTTGATATAAAAATACAATACATAGATCGGTATTTGCACTTATTTTATGTGTGCATTAAGGGTGGGAATTTTCTCCCATATAGTGCTCTTAGTTGGAGGCTTGAAGTTGATGTAGGTCATTTGTCAACATACGTGATGTTTGATGAATTTGGTGCACATCTTGTAAAGATGAGCATCCCCATCCATGTCTTTTGTTCGCAAGCCACCTAAACATAGTTGACATGGATGATGTAGGCTCTCTCCCATTTGGGATCGAACTTGTTGTTGTAATTAGCATTCTTAATAATAGGAGGTACATGGTTTCCTTTATAGAAGTTGCAAGGTGGGCCATCATGTTGCATTGGTGGCATTCGATTGGTAACAATGTATGTGATACAGCTCCATCATGTTTCATTCATCAACTAGTGTTGAGAAAGTAAATACACTCTTTGGCCCATAATGCCTCAAAACTTTTTATTTCTCATAGAAAGCACATAGATGGGATCTTGACCTCTCCTGGTAGGACTTCCTCCACACCATATACTAGAGAGAAATGCATGGCTCTTGTGGAAAGTTTGATAGACATTTGATTTACCATTCCCATTGTTCCATTAGAATATGCTTGTGCCAATTGGCATTTGAGGTTATTGTCTTCTTAACAATTTATGCGCCATGTTTGATCTAAAATGGAGCATAAATACTCCTTAATGATTTGGAAATGATGGTTTTACTATTGTCAGATACGATCATATGTGGTATTTCACACTTCACTCTGATGATTTACTGCACAAACTTGATCACTTGTTGAGTTTAAGCATTGGTTTTAGAAAAGGATAATACCATTTGGTGAAGTAATAGATGATGATGAGAATGATGAAAATTAAATTTTGTGCTTAAGGATGTATCTTTTTGATCGTGTCGATTCCAAGCAAAGAAAGGCCAAGGAATGTCAATTTTATATAGATTGTTAGTTGGTGCATGAATGTAGTCACCATGGATTTGAAAGACTCGTCACTTTTGGACCTATTGACAATATTTTGTCTCCATTATGTTCTAGTAGTATCCCGAATGATGTATCTTTTTTGCAAGAATGACCCAACTCATGTGTTGTACCACAAGAACCTCCATGTACTTTCTTTATTAGAGTATCAACCTCTGACTTGTCAATGCATTTTAGGAGGGTTTGGTTGTATGATTTTGTTAGATATATCTTTCTCCTAGGATGTATTGCATAACTTTTCATTTGAGTGCTTGTTGTTCTCTTCTAAAGAAATTTTCTAGGATGACTTCACTAGATGACATATGGTTTGGGTTGATGACCTAAACAGGAGATCATCTGCATACTTAAGAGTACACAATCTTCTTATGTCAATATTTTGTTATTGCTACAGATGTTATTGGAGAAAAAATATGTAGACTTGTGTGTATGTCATGTGATAACTATATCTCTTTAATCATGATACTAGATATCAACTCAGATACATAGGTACTTGTTAAAGAACATATTTTAATGGAAATACCCATTGTGAGTACGACACCAGGAAGCCATGACTAGGAGTATGAATCATAACTCTATGTGACAATGGTAATTATAGTCCTTAGACCTGAAGTTAATTCAATTCTCACATGTTGTTTGGTGTACTTCAAAATTATCCTTCGTGATCTTGAATAAGGGTCGCCATAAAATTAGTGCTTAGGTATGTTGTGACACATGTTGATAGTTATGAGAAACATAGATGGAATTCGTTCCTCCTATTGAATATATATCTCTAGCCACCAGGTGAGTCAGATATATATATTCATGGTATGATCAAGTCAGTTAACAAAAAAGTAGATGGAATTTATCATTCTTATTGAGTGGTATCTTTGGACACTTGATAACTGAGACTATAAATGCATGGTATTATTAAGTGAGCCAACATCTGATGTTAATTTGATATGTATATAAAATAGTCTACTCTAGATCAAGTAACAATGGTTGAACATAAAGAGGATGACATTTTCAAGACTGTAGTTCAATGTACATATCAGAGACAACAATTTTACAATAATTTTAACACTATTTACAGTACTAGGTTGAAGTTGTTCTCCAACTTCTTCAATTACTTCGGTGGAAATGAAGTCCTACTAGATTCCTATCATTGTTTGTAAAGTCATAGTATGATATGGACATCTGTTACGACCCCACCTTCCAGTAACCACCAATTAAGGGAGACTGAGAAGTAGAAGTCGCACCCATAATTTTTGGATCAAAGGTTTAGCACTTAACCAAGAACAATTATTAAATTTTTAACAGACTAAACTGAAAAGTTGTAAGAAAATAAACTTTCGCATACCTTTTTGAAAACTTGGATCTCTAAGCTTCTATCCACTTATGGATTCTACTCTAACTAATCCTCCTTGTATTTTACTTCATGTATTTCACAATATGACGATTTACTGTCTGTCCTTTTGGCTTGTACCTAAAACGCCGACAAACAAAATGTCGGTCATCCAAAGCTGGTATGTGGGGGAAACAATAATCATGTAAATAAGTTAGCGATGTAATCATTCAATTAATCATTTAACAACCAAGATTTCATTTTAGATATAACTCTGCGATCCAAGAGTACCCTATCCTCTGTGTTGTCCCCATCAAACCCATCATGATCCACCCATTAAGTGAATCAGTTTCTAGGGTTGAGTCACATGGAACTACTCATAGGTAGACCACTCCTTAACTCAGGGTATGCTAAAGAGTCTCATGGCGCTACACATAGGTAGCCCAGTTTCTAACTCACGATAACCTATACCTTGTTCTAATAATAGTCACTTTATAGTTGCATGAAATAAATAGACATCCAATAGTTATTTTCAAGCAACTGATAAAACTTCGGGAATCATCGTGAAACTAGAGTGATTATTCGTAAGCGTAACCACATACACGTGGTTGCAGATTTTGAGATAGAATCAATCAAGTAGAGAAAACCCTACCAATTAGAAAGTTTGCACAGAAATCCTGAAATAAACATACAAATTTCCTTTTATCAAGATTTATCCAAATTCATCTTGTTTCTTAGGATTTCTACTCCAATTTTAGGGTTTCCTTTGCAATTAGGGTTTTGCCTCCACTTTTAGTATTATAAATCCTAATTCCACTAAACTATATAAAAACTTTAACTTCTCATCATAACACTCCTAACAGGCTTAGGATCATCATTTAATAGCATTTTTTTCACATATTTCAAATTAAATATGAGATCTTCCTCTTTTTCCCTAAATTAGGGTTTCTAGATGCATTATCATGTAATCTTGGTTTAAAAACCTAAAACATGCAATTGCTCATCTGGATCAGGTTTGAAACTAATATAATCATCCAACATGTTATTAATACTTAAATTAACCCATTAAGCATACTAGGTTCAACCTTTAATCACAATTAGGGTTTTTAACCTCACTTTAATGCACTTTTCATCAACTTAATGTAATTTTGTAATTAAGAATGGAATCAAGATTTAATATCATTATTTTTGGATTCCTATCATTCTCCTGATAAATTTTCACATATAAGTCGGCCCAATCAGAGTTACCAATATTAAATTACGAATTTCCAAAGAACTAACCTTTTGGGACAATCACTGAATGCCACACACCCTCTTTATTCCATTTTTTGACAAAGAGCTTCCCCAGCTCACGGACCCACCTATGGATCTGGTTACCCATTTACCCAGGGTCTTCATCTTCTTCGCAGGTTGCACGAAATGGGGGCCGATTCCCCTGTTTCCTCTGTGAAACCGAGGACCCGTCGTGCGGCCCTCCGCCTCGTCCCCAGGTGGCGCGTGAAGAGTTGGACCACTACTGGGAGTTTGACTCCCTTCTGCTAGACTATCCAATGGTACATGGCGTCGGGTGATCACCATCATCCCTCCCTTCGGATGGCTCCCCTATTCGCAAGCCAACACCTGCCATGGTCAACTCCATGGTTGACCCCGATCATCTAGCCTTCCTAGCAGCCCGTGAAAGTTCCATCTGATGCGCCTAGACCCACCAGATTCATCTTTTCCCTTGGCTTCTCCGTATTTGGTTGGACCTATTGGGACGGTGTACCTCTTCTCCAGTGTGAAGCTGCTCCACTTCGATGGTGAAGGACTCACCTAACCTCGCAATTGAACCCGTACCCTTGTTGTTCCCTCTCGTCCGATCTCAGAGGGTTGCTCTAGCTTTTGCAGAGGGTGCAACCACATATATATATATAGGTAGGGATCTTATGACACACTTTCCTAGTTTGGGGAAAACCGACACACACCATATCATGTCCCAAAACCTGGTATGGTTGGGATCCTCGGGACTTCTTGAAACCAAAGGAGAAAATCCCAACCTCACACATGCATTGTGCAAAGAGGAAATTGATCGAGAAACATACCTTTACAGTTCCCTTTCCTAATCAGAATCGAAGAGCAGACACCGTTGGATCCTTGATCTAATGGCTATCAAGCCTTGTATTAGAACACAAAAGGTGATATTTAATGATATCCTTTACACTTTACGATACTTACAAAATTCATATCTCCCAAACCGTTTATCCATTTGATCCCAAATTTTGAGGGAAAGTCCATAATGACTTAACCTATTTGTGTGCCATGTTTGGGACTCAAACTCAAAAGTATGAGAGGTTTTCCTTCATATGCAAGTTATATCTTAATAAAGCATATTGTATACATATTTTCTCTCTCTTATTATTTTATATCACTTAGTTGGATTCCTTTTACCATTATAACCATTGTGTATTCGAAATCTCATCCATTATGATTCCATTATCGATATTTCCACATGTCTCTTATATTTCGTTATTATCTCATATTTTCTTCTTACTAAATCAATACTTAATTGATCTTTTCCCTTTCTTCACCTATTATCTTTGCAACGTGGATTCCTTGGAACCCAAAGAACCTTAAGATTTCAAAATCCTTTTTGAGGATAATATTACCCTTCTAGATGCATCTACATCCTTTATTTTGCATTAATTTTCTTATTTTCTTTATTAGAATATTCTTTTGCAAGGATTTCTCATTATCTTTCATACCCATTTTTCCTCTTTTCATATTTCTTTTATTAGAAATCATATGTAAATAAATTTTAACCAATTGTTTCCATTAATGCCACTTTCTAGATATTTCTGAGTATTTCTCCTAAATATGTTTGCTTAATATCCATTATCATGTATCTTTTTCCATCAATTGGACTTTTCTTCTCTTTTATATCCATTATTGGATTAATATAATAATAGGAACAACAAAATTCCTATCAAATGGGAGATTTGCAAAGAAATCCACCTTTTGAAACAAAGCATATCACATTTTCAAATAAGTCCATATTCATAAAGTCATTACATTTCAATTATGAAAAAACATGCAAATTTGAGGTTGTAACATCCTTCCCCTCTTATAGGAATTTTTCCATCAAAATTCCATCAAGCAAACAAAAAATTCAGGATAAGACTTTTCCATGTCCATCATTGGCCCTTATGTGTCTTTACCTTACCCATGGTGCTTCCAAAGAACCTTCATCATCACATATTCTTTTCTCTGAGTTCTTTCACCTTGGCATCTATAAATCTCCCAGGTGACTGAGGTCATTTCGGCCTCCCTTGGGCTCACTAGGTTCATTGCTCCGCACATGGTCTGGGTATCTCACATAGTGCTCTAAATTGGACACATGGAACTCATCACACATTACTTTATCTCGAGGGGTAAGGGAAAAATTAGCCTTCTCACTCATCTCTCTTATCTATAACATAGAGGGGTCGGGTTTTCATGTCACATATTCTCCCACAGTGAACTTCATGTTAGCCTACTTTGAATCAGCTTACAACTGATGTTGTCTCTGGGCTCCTTTCAGCCATTGCACGATCAAAGTGACTTCACCTGCACATACTATGGCCCTTTCTTGACCTTCGTGGGGTCCCTTCACCAACATCATCTTAACGAAGTGATGACCGACACTACCTCCCTTGTAGAGCTTCTTTTCATCCTGATATTGGCTATGGTGGTTATCATCACATCTTACAAAGACAAGAATTGTCTCAATGTATCACCCTGAATGAGCACACATGCTCTCATCAGACCCTCTAGTCTAGATCATACTAACCATTAGTTAGGGGTGACGTACTGACATCGAGTTCTTCATGTATCCACTCCCACCTTATGGAAGTGTACCATTAGGTTCTACGCAAGAACCTTTGAATTCACTTCATAGTGTAGTTGAACCATCTTCCTCATATGTAGTTCAACCGAATCTGTCCCTTGACAATACTCTTTCTTTCTCATGTCATCTAGGTAAGGCGATCTACCATAACCCATATTGCATATTGACCTTACCACAACATCCATAGTGGTGAACTCCCATTCCCTCTCACAGACTCTTTTATCCTCTATGTCAATACAGTGGGTTACTGGTGTTCCTCCTTCACCTCCTATCATGGATGGCAACATACCACATGTAACTTCATCTTAAGCATCCAAAGTACTATTGTCACTTACTATCTTCATACTACGGTGTATGGTGATCATAAAATCATGATCTCA